>OZ024800.1:40463535-41063535 GCA_964017045.1 Omphiscola glabra
AAATACTACTTACAAAGAGCCGACAAGGCGATCCACAGGAAGAGAACCCCAGTCTTCATTCTTCACGATCACGTGACTTTACAAGATGTTCAGTGGACAATCGGGCATGAAATTGACCGAATCTAGTTGATGTGTAGAAATTTTCTGTTGTTCCTCACCAGCAGAGATCCTGTTAACACTGTTGAATGAGTAGGTGAACAGATGACATCTTATGGCTTGGAGATTTTGGGGATTTAAACGGTTAGGCGCAATAAATTAATTAAATATTTCATGTATACATACTTTTAAGGATCTGTTATTGCCTGGAAGGCGTGAATTTTATCATTTTTGTGAGCCCGGTGTTAATGGATATATTGTATCATAGATTAACAATATAGAAACAATAGTGTCTGTTAATGGATATATTGTATCATAGATTAACAATATAGAAACAATAGTGTCTGTTAATGGATATATTATATCATAGATTAACAATATATAGAAACAATAGAACATTCGTGTCAAGCAAAAAAAAAAGTATTTCACCGCTGCCTAATAAAAAGGTATTCGTGTATTTTATAATCTGAAAAATGGAACCATGCCAATGTTTTTGCTTGGCTGTAAAGGAAAGAATACCATTATTTAAATGAAAGGAAAAATTATGTTACTTGATGAATTTAAATGGTTATATACAGATGTTAGATTGCTTGATGTAAGGTATGAAAAAGGTATAATAAATTGTTTTTATTTGGTTTAAATGGAAGTTTGTCAACGTTTTAGGTGTGGGGGGAGGGGGGAATGTATACATGACGTCAATCAGAGACTGGGGTAGTTTGTCTGTAAGGGATCTTGAGGAATAGTGTCTGTAAGGGATCTTGAGGAATAGTGTCTGTAAGGGATCTTGAGGAATAGAGTCTGTAAGGGATCTTGAGGAATAGTGTCTGTAAGGGATCTTGAGGGATAGTGTCTGTAAGGGATCTTGAGGGATAGTGTCTGTAAGGGATCTTGAGGGATAGTGTCTGTAAGGGATCTTGAGGGATAGTGTCTGTAAGGGATCTTGAGGGATAGTGTCTGTAAGGGATCTTGAGGAATAGTGTCTGTAAGGGATCTTGAGGGATAGTGTCTGTAAGGGATCTTGAGGGATAGTGTCTGTAAGGGATCTTGAGGGATAGTGTCTGTAAGGGATCTTGAGGGATAGTGTCTGTAAGGGATCTTGAGGGATAGTGTCTGTAAGGGATCTTGAGGGATAGTGTCTGTAAGGGATCTTGAGGGATAGTGTCTGTAAGGGATCTTGAGGGATAGTGTCTGTAAGGGATCTTGAGGAATAGTGTCTGTAAGGGATCTTGAGGGATAGTGTCTGTAAGGGATCTTGAGGAATAGTGTCTGTAAGGGATCTTGAGGGATAGTGTCTGTAAGGGATCTTGAGAAATAGTGTCTGTAAGGGATCTTGAGGAATAGTGTCTGTGAGGGATCTTGAGGGATAGTGTATGTAAGGGATCTTGAGGGATAGTGTCTGTAAGGGATCTTGAGGGATAGTGTCTGTAAGGGATCTTGAGGGATAGTGTCTGTAAGGGATCTTGAGGAATAGTGTCTGTAAGGGATCTTGAGGGATAGTGTCTGTAAGGGATCTTGAGGGATAGTGTCTGTAAGGGATCTTGAGGGATAGTGTCTGTAAGGGATCTTGAGGAATAGTGTCTGTAAGGGATCTTGAGGGATAGTGTCTGTAAGGGATCTTGAGGGATAGTGTCTGTAAGGGATCTTGAGGGATAGTGTCTGTAAGGGATCTTGAGGGATAGTGTCTGTAAGGGATCTTGAGGGATAGTGTCTGTAAGGGATCTTGAGGGATAGTGTCTGTAAGGGATCTTGAGGAATAGTGTCTGTAAGGGATCTTGAGGGATAGTGTCTGTAAGGGATCTTGAGGAATAGTGTCTGTAAGGGATCTTGAGGGATAGTGTCTGTAAGGGATCTTGAGGGATAGTGTCTGTAAGGGATCTTGAGGGATAGTGTCTGTAAGGGATCTTGAGGGATAGTGTCTGTAAGGGATCTTGAGGGATAGTGTCTGTAAGGGATCTTGAGGGATAGTGTCTGTAAGGGATCTTGAGGGATAGTGTCTGTAAGGGATCTTGAGGAATAGTGTCTGTAAGGGATCTTGAGGAATAGTGTCTGTAAGGGATCTTGAGGAATAGTGTCTGTAAGGGATCTTGAGGGATAGTGTCTGTAAGGGATCTTGAGGGATAGTGTCTGTAAGGGATCTTGAGGAATAGTGTCTGTAAGGGATCTTGAGGAATAGTGTCTGTAAGGGATCTTGAGGAATAGTGTCTGTAAGGGATCTTGAGGAAGTGTCAGTAAGGGATCTTGAGGAATAGTGTCTGTAAGGGATCTTGAGGAATAGTGTCTGTAAGGGATCTTGAGGAATAGTGTCTGTAAGGGATCTTGAGGAATAGTGTCTGTAAGGGATCTTGAGGAATAGTGTCTGTAAGGGATCTTGAGGGATAGTGTCTGTAAGGGATCTTGAGGGATAGTGTCTGTAAGGGATTTTGAGGGATAGTGTCTGTAAGGGATCTTGAGGAATAGTGTCTGTAAGGGATCTTGAGGGATAGTGTCTGTAAGGGATCTTGAGGGATAGTGTCTGTAAGGGATCTTGAGGGATAGTGTCTGTAATGGATCTTGAGGGATAGTGTCTGTAAGGGATCTTGAGGGATAGTGTCTGTAAGGGATCTTGAGGGATAGTGTCTGTAAGGGATCTTGAGGAATAGTGTCTGTAAGGGATCTTGAGGGATAGTGTCTGTAAGGGATCTTGAGGGATAGTGTCTGTAAGGGATCTTGAGGGATATTGTCTGTAAGGGATCTTGAGGGATAGTGTCTGTAAGGGATCTTGAGGGATAGTGTATGTAAGGGATCTTGAGGAATAGTGTCTGTAAGGGATCTTGAGGGATAGTGTCTGTAAGGGATCTTGAGGGATAGTGTCTGTAAGGGATCTTGAGGGATAGTGTCTGTAAGGGATCTTGAGGAATAGTGTCTTTAAGGGATCTTGAGGAATAGTGTCTGTAAGGGATCTTGAGGAATAGTGTCTGTAAGGGATCTTGAGGAATAGTGTCTGTAAGGGATCTTGAGGGATAGTGTCTGTAAGGGATCTTGAGGGATAGTGTCTGTAAGGGATCTTGAGGGATAGTGTCTGTAAGGGATCTTGAGGGATAGTGTCTGTAAGGGATCTTGAGGAATAGTGTCTGTAAGGGATCTTGAGGGATAGTGTCTGTAAGGGATCTTGAGGGATAGTGTCTGTAAGGGATTTTGAGGAATAGTGTCTGTAAGGGATCTTGAGGGATAATGTCTGTAAGGGATCTTGAGGGATAGTGTCTGTAAGGGATCTTGAGGAATAGTGTCTGTAAGGGATCTTGAGGAATAGTGTCTGTAAGGGATCTTGGAGGATAGTGTCTGTAATGGATCTTGAGGTATAGTGTCTGTAAGGGATCTTGAGGAATAGTGTCTGTAAGGGATCTTGAGGGATAGTGTCTGTAAGGGATCTTGAGGGATAGTGTCTGTAAGGGATCTTGAGGGATAGTGTCTGTAAGGGATCTTGAGGGATAGTGTCTGTAAGGGATCTTGAGGAATAGTGTCTGTAAGGGATCTTGAGGGATAGTGTCTGTAAGGGATCTTGAGGGATAGTGTCTGTAAGGGATCTTGAGGGATATTGTCTGTAAGGGATCTTGAGGGATAGTGTCTGTAAGGGATCTTGAGGGATAGTGTCTGTAAGGGATCTTGAGGAATAGTGTCTGTAAGGGATCTTGAGGGATAGTGTATGTAAGGGATCTTGAGGGATAGTGTCTGTAAGGGATCTTGAGGAATAGTGTCTGTAAGGGATCTTGAGGAATAGTGTCTGTAAGGGATCTTGAGGAATAGTGTCTGTAAGGGATCTTGAGGAATAGTGTCTGTAAGGGATCTTGAGGAATAGTGTCTGTAAGGGATCTTGAGGAATAGTGTCTGTAAGGGATCTTGAGGAATAGTGTCTGTAAGGGATCTTGAGGGATAGTGTCTGTAAGGGATCTTGAGGGATAGTGTCTGTAAGGGATTTTGAGGGATAGTGTCTGTAAGGGATCTTGAGGGATAGTGTCTGTAAGGGATCTTGAGGGATAGTGTCTGTAAGGGATCTTGAGGAATAGTGTCTGTAAGGGATCTTGAGGAATAGTGTCTGTAAGGGATCTTGAGGAATAGTGTCTGTAAGGGATCTTGAGGAATAGTGTCTGTAAGGGATCTTGAGTAATAGTGTCTGTAAGGGATCTTGAGGGATAGTGTCTGTAAGGGATCTTGAGGGATAGTGTCTGTAAGGGATCTTGAGGAATAGTGTCTGTAAGGGATCTTGAGGAATAGTGTCTGTAAGGGATCTTGAGGGATAGTGTCTGTAAGGGATCTTGAGGTATAGTGTCTGTAAGGGATCTTGAGGAATAGTGTCTGTAAGGGATCTTGAGGGATAGTGTCTGTAAGGGATCTTGAGGTATAGTGTCTGTAAGGGATCTTGAGGGATAGTATCTGTAAGGGATCTTGAGGAAATGTGTCTGTAAGGGATCTTGAGGGATAGTGTCTGTAAGGGATCTTGAGGAATAGTGTCTGTAAGGGATCTTGAGGGATAGTGTCTGTAAGGGATCTTGAGGGATAGTATCTGTAAGGGATCTTGAGGAAATGTGTCTGTAAGGGATCTTGAGGGATAGTGTCTGTAAGGGATCTTGAGGAATAGTGTCTGTAAGGGATCTTGAGGGATAGTGTCTGTAAGGGATCTTGAGGGATAGTGTCTGTAAGGGATCTTGAGGGATAGTGTCTGTAAGGGATCGTGAGGGATAGTGTCTGTAAGGGATCTTGAGGAATAGTGTCTGTAAGGGATCTTGAGGGATAGTGTCTGTAAGGGATCTTGAGGGATAGTGTCTGTAAGGGATCTTGAGGGATAGTGTCTGTAAGGGATCTTGAGGAATAGTGTCTGTAAGGGATCTTGAGGGATAGTGTCTGTAAGGGATCTTGAGGAATAGTGTCTGTAAGGGATCTTGAGGGATAGTGTCTGTAAGGGATCTTGAGAAATAGTGTCTGTAAGGGATCTTGAGGAATAGTGTCTGTGAGGGATCTTGAGGGATAGTGTCTGTAAGAGATCTTACGGCGTCCGAGAGATAGTGGTTTTTGTTCAACTGCTTTGGTTGATCTATTTGTGTATTTTAGAAAAACATATGACCATACACGAGTCACTAAAACTTTATGAGAGTCGTTACTATTTATAGTTGGATGATTTTTTCTACGAAGGAAAAACAATACGTATATTTATCTAATTTATTTATATCGAATTATATTTTTTTTATATTAGGGGCTATTATGGAGGCAAACGTGGCATATTTTAGAATAAAAACCCACCCACAATCGATTCATATGATGCAATTTTTGGGTATCCCACCCCCCTCATAACTTAATCCATTTATAATCCATTCTGACTAACAAGACAAGAGAAGAAATCAAGTAAACACAGAAAATTTACCTATAATACTCGTTTAAGCCTGACTACGACGAGCGTAAATCTACGATTTCAGGAGTTTTTCCGTTTTTTTTTTTGGTTGATTTTATTTTTCTTAATGGATTTTTTACAGGAAAAAAAATGACTGCATTTTTTGTGTTGACACCGTAAGCAATCGAATAAGAACAGCAGTAACTGGCCTTTGCAGGCTCGATCATAATGATTACAATACTACATTGTATACCATTGTGGTAGCAGATCTGGCAAGTAAACTGTTTATCAGTGATGCCAAGAGACCAGAAGTTGACGTGTCATCTGTAAATTTAGACTTAAGTAAGAACACAGTTTTCAGCACAGAGGGTGCTGGTCACAGCGGGGGCTGGTCACAGCGGGTGCTGGTCACAGCGGGGGCTGGTCACAACGGGTGCTAGTCACAACGGGGGCTGGTCACAGCGGGTCCTGGTCACAACGGGGGCTGGTCACAACGGGTGCTGGTCACAACGGGTGCTGGTCACAACGGGTGCTGGTCACAACGGGTGCTGGTCACAACGGGTGCTGGTCACAACGGGTGCTGGTCACAACAGGTGCTGGTCACAACGGGTGCTGGTCACAACGGGTGCTGGTCACAACGGGTGCTGGTCACAACGTGTGCTGGTCACTGCTTGTTTGTTGACTTTTTGCATAGATCAGCTCGAACTACCACTGCTCTGGCTCAATTAGGACGCCAAAGACTTGTGCTATTACATCAGGCCTGCATCCTCCTAGCCAACTCCTACTCTCCTGAACCTAACCCTGGTCTGAACTTCGCTACGAGTGCTGGCTATCCTCCGTCGCTTACCCGCTCTTGTTCCCAGTCATTACGGACCTGCGGTACTTGTGACCTTGCTGTGCAGTGGGAAGACAGAGGCGTTGCATGTGAACAATGTGGGCTATGGTTCCATGGTCAATGCAAAACCATCTACACAGTCTGTTACAAACACTGTCATAATTAGTCTATTACAAATAGCAGGGTGAAAATTCTGGCATGCCGTGGTACTGTACTGTCTGCGGAAGTACGAATAGCCAGACTGTGTTTGACCTCCATAGTGCAAAGACAGAATCTACCTTCCCTGATTTCTCCCTAAATCCCTCATGCTCCACACCAACGGACCTTCAAAGTTTTCAGCCACCACATTGTTTAAGGCCTATGTGCTGCAGTCAGCTAGACAAATGAAAGCACAGACCATTGCGCATATTGAATGTGAACTTTCAATCTGCAAGCGGAAAGAGTAGAGATAGCAAACCTGATCTACGGCTTAACACCTGACATACTGGGCACAGAAACATGGCTGAATCCCTCCATCGACAACGCAGAGGTTGTACCGGATAATTTCAAACTACTCCGGCGCGATAGACGAGACAGAGGAGGACTTGTTGCTGTCCATGACAGCCTGGACTGTCATGCTGTTCCAGAAATAGATGTTGACGACTGCAAACTCATGTGGGTGAAGGTGAAGCTGAAGCTGAAGGGTAGACGCACACGTTTGTGTCTATTACAGACCCAACACAGCAGATGAACCAAACTTGAGGAGGCTTGGTGTGTCACTTCATAGAGCAATCCAGTCGAAGAATGCTTTTTTTCCTCATAGGGGGAGATTTCAACTTTCCTGGTTGGAACTGGCAGATTCCTGCCTTGAAGCCAAAGTCACCATACCCGGTCCTACACTCTGACTTTATGGAGATAATTAACAACCGTGGTCTGGAACAGATGGCTAAAGAAACCGCGCAGATCTTACTGGAATTACCCGAACGGAATCTTCTCAGAAGAAAATATTCCGACCAAGGGTGTCAAGAACAAGCGCTTCTGGAGCTGCGTCAAGCACCAAAAGTCATTAAAAACTGGGGTTTCACCCTTAAGATGGGACGGCAATTTGACGTCTGAACCAAAAGCACAGGCGGATATACTAAATCAACTCCAATCTAAAAAAAGGGGAGCATTACGACCCTGCCAACTACCGCCCGGTATCTCTCACCAGCGTAGTATGCAAACGATTGGAGCACATAATAGTAAGTGCGGCCATGAATCATCTTGAAAACCGCATGGCTTCTGTGTCAATAGATCTTATGAAACCCAACTCCTTGAATTTGCTGAAGAATTGACGACCAATTTGAGAACAGCAAGCAAACTGATGTGCTTGTGCTGGGCTTCTCAAAGGCATTTGACCGTGTCAATCATAGCTTGCTATTACACAAACTGCAGAGATATGGGATCCAAGGAACTACCAAAACATGGATCTCTAGCTTCCTCAGCGACCGATGCCAGGCTGTAGTGGTAGATGGCACAACCTCCTCCTTTGTCAATGTTAAGTCAGGGGTCCCCCAGGGCTCTGTGCTAGGCCCCTGTTTGTTCCTAGCAGATATCAAATACCTGCCCGAGAAGCTGACCTCCCAAGCAAGACTGTTCACAGACGACACCGCGGTGTATAGGACGATCACCAACAGTTCTGACTAGGGCCAGCTATAACAGGACCTCCATCGGTTAGTCGAGTGGGAAATGATCTGGGACATGGAATTTCATCCCGTCAAGTGCCAGACACTGTCAGTCTCAAGAAGCAGTCCCCTCTACACTACCCTTATGAATTGCATGGACATACTTTTGAGCCAGTTTCCTCCATAAGGTACCTTGGTGTTACCATCCAAAGAGAGGTCCGCTGGGACGAGCACATTAACAATATGTGCAACCAGGCAAACAAGACCCTGGGGTTCCTAAGGCGAAATCTGAAGATCGGCAACTCAAGTGTGAAAGAAAAAGCCTATAAAGCCTTTGTCCGGCCGCTTTTAGAGTACACATCTTCAGTCTGGGACCCATTTACCCAGAAGAGCATCGACAGGTTGGAGGCGGTCCAGCGACGGGCAGCAAGCTTTGTCATGAACCGCTACAGAAACACCTCTAGTGTTGGCAGCATGCTGGAAACACTGGGTTGGTCACCGTTGGAAGAACGACAACGATTATCTAGGCTCTCCATGTTGTACAAGATCAAAAATGGGCTGGTCCACTGCTCCAGTATTAAACAGAAGCTCGTCCATCTCCACCCAGACAGCGAAGAGGCCACGATAAGCAGTTCCGGCTGATAAAAACAAGAACTCAGTACAGGAGCTCCTCATTCCTGCCAATAAGGGACTGGAACAAGCTTCTAATAGCAACAGTTGAGGCGACTACACTTGAAACATTTGCGTCTATTGCCTCCTGTCTTCCAGCCCCCAGTTCATAATACCATTGCTGAAAATGCCCCCTCCATTCTCCCCCCCCCCCCCTTTTCCGCTGGTGGACCAGTTAAAAGAAGATCTTTGTCGCTCATTGTCTGTCTGGAGTATTAGTGTTACTTTATATTTTAATTCACCAATAACATCTTATCTAAGGACGATTTGTTTGCCCATGGTGTTGTCACCCGTGTGTCTGCCCTCTTTGTCCCATTCTCATGGCTCTGTCCAAGGGCAGCGTGGCCCACAGAGCCACCTGGCTGGCCATGCAGCCGTCACATTTTTCTTTCAATTATTTGATTTTTTTGCTTTGTTTGTGTTGACCTGATTATGAGATTTAACATAGGATACACGGACAGTAACACAGCGCGCTTTTAAATTAGTAATATACACTTTTTTAAAACATCTATAACAACAAGCTTTTAAAAAAATGAAAGTCTTATTTAATTTATTGAATTGTTTTTCCTAATTCCATTAAAAAAGAGTAAAAAGTTAACTCTAAATGGCACCCTCTCAATTTTCATTCTTTACTGTGTTCTTTACACCCCTTGTTCCGGACGTTGATGGCTCATTCCTACATCACCACATTGTTTTGTTTAAGTACCTACCACATTAATACTGGTATAAATTATGTAATAGTCTCTATCTGTGGGTCGCGACCCCTTTTGGGGATCGAATGACCCTTTCACAGGGGTCGCCTAAGACCATCGGTAAACACATTTACACTACAGGTATGAAGTAGCAACGAAAAAAAGTATGTTGCTAGAGGTCACCACAACACGAGGAACTGCATTAAAGGGTCGCCGCATTAGGAAGGTTGAGAACTACTGGTCAAAGTGGTATAGTGTTGGCGCTTCAATTATTGAGAAAAAAAAATGATTTTAAAAAAAAACAGCTATCTTTTTCAATTGATAATAATGGGGACGATTGCTGCCATGACGTAAGGTAGAAGGACAGACGTGAAACCAAATATGGGGAAATCTGAAAAATGGATGCAAAAAAAAAAAAAAAGACAGCGTTTGCTTGTACATAGTTTCATTTTTAAAAAAAATTTTTTTACGTACATTTTCAAAGGGACGTAACAATCATGACACGTTCGTTTCAACTGATTTTCATTAATTACCCCCCTTTAGCGCGGACGCCTTTTACTAGAGAATTATTATGATAGATGGTCATTAATAACGATCAGTTCCGGTTTCCTAACGGTGATCATAAATAGCTGTAATGTATTGAATGTGATTGGGATGAGATGATCTTCGTTAGCTGTGATTTAGTGAATGGGATGAGATGATCTTCAGTAGCTGTGATATAGGGAATATGATGAGATGATCTTCAGTAGCTGTGATTTAGTGAATGGGATGAGATGATCTTCAGTAGCTGTGATATAGGGAATATGATGAGATGATCTTCAGTAGCTGTGATTTAGTGAATGGGATGAGATGATCTTCAGTAGCTGTGATATAGGGAATATGATGAGATGATCTTCATTAGCTGTGATTTAGTGAATGGGATGAGATGATCTTCAGTAGCTGTGATATAGGGAATATGATGAGATGATCTTCAGTAGCTGTGATTTAGTGAATGGGATGAGATGATCTTCAGTAGCTGTGATATAGGGAATATGATGAGATGATCTTCAGTAGCTGTGATTTAGTGAATGGGATGAGATGATCTTCAGTAGCTGTGATATAGGGAATCTGATGAGATGATCTTCAGTAGCTGTGATTTAGTGAATGGGATGAGATGATCTTCATTAGCTGTGATATAGGGAATATGATGAGATGATCTTCAGTAGCTGTGATGTAGTGAATGGAATGAGATGATCTTCAGTATCTATGATGTAGTGAATGAGATGAGATGATGTTCAGTAGCTGTGGTGTAGTGAATTGGATGAGATGATCTTCAGTATCTGTGTTGTTGTGAATGGGATGAGATGATCTTCAGTAGCTGTGTTGTAGTGAATGGGATGAGATGATCTTCAGTATCTATGATGTAGTGAATGAGATGAGATGATGTTCAGTAGCTGTGGTGTTGTGAGTGTGATGAGATGATCTTCAGTAGCTGTGATTTAGTGAATGAGATGATCTTCAGTAGCTGTGATTTAGTCAATGAGATGATCTTCAGTAGCTGTGATGTAGTGAATAGGGTGTGATGATCTTCGGTAGATGTGATGTAGTGATTGGAATGAGATGATCTTCAGTAGCTGTGTTGTAGTGAATGGGATGAGATGATCTTCAATAGTTGTGATGTAGTGAAAAAAGTTTAAATAAAAAATGAAATCCACATTACTATTTAGTAAAATAAACAAATACATGTATTTGCATTACACAATCAGGTCAAGCAGAGCCGTCGTTCGCTATTAGAGGCCCTTCTTCCCACTATTTGGTTTTGTACTCCCCCTTTTTCCTTGCAAGAAGATAAGTAAGAAAATATCCACATCACATCTTTGAGCCGCCCCTAATATATCCAAGGGCCCACTGCAGTCGTTGGTGTTACTGGCCCCACACGATGTTTCTTATGTTAATTGACACCTACATTTGTTTAAAACTAGCATCTCTTCCGTTGCTCTCCAAGTGTAGAATGTAGCAAAGCTTAATTAAAGTTTTTGCTAAATTGAAGACCTTAGTGCTAAACGTACTTAAGTCACATTTTTGTCAAAATCAATCTAAACTGATATTTTCATACCCAGTTTAGCCAAGTGTACTGCAGAAATTTGAACACATTAAAATGTGCATTAGGCCCTTAATTAAACAAAAATGAAAATAGTCATATTTTATATACGAAAAGTATATTTGAACTTGATTATCTCAAAATGTGCATTTTGTGACTTAAGTACTTATAGCACTAAGGTCTTCAATTGTATTCTTGTATTTTTAATTTATCAAAATTTTTCTGGGGATTAGTATAGAGATTACTGCACCCATTTCATCACGCTGATCAAAGTTACAAAAGGGGGTTGATAAATAATTTTGTGCCAAATGATTACACTGTCCCATCTACCTCAGGCCACTGGCAGCTGGCACTGCCTCCCACTCGAAAATCTGAAATGCCCCCCCCCCCCCCCCCCCCTCGGGTAAAAATGTTTGAAAGAAACACTGAATGTAAACAATGCTTAAAAAGCATTTGTTTTTTCATGATTTAATGATTATATGAATCGGAAATTACTCTTTGTGTTTAAATTTCTCAGTTTGAGACCCAGTGAAAACTTTCTTTTTTAACTAAATTCTCACTAGATTTGCATCTGCTATATCATACACTATAATAATATGATGGTGAATAATATATGTTACGCCTGTTACATAATTGCGGCATGTTACAAAATAGATTATACAAAGTAAAATGCAATATCAAAGATGATAAGCCTGTTACATCAAAGATGATAAGCCTGGTACATCAAAGATGATAAGCCTGTTACATCAAAGATGATAAGCCTGGTACATCAAAGATGTTAAGCCTGTTACATCAAAGGTGATAAGCCTGTTACATCAAAGATGATAAGCATGTTACATCAAAGATGATAAGCCTGTTACATCAAAGATGTTAAGCCTGTTACATCAAAGGTGATAAGCCTGTTACATCAAAGATGATAAGCCTGTTACATCAAAGATGATAAGCCTGTTACATCAAAGATGACACGTTATTGTTGAAAACGTCATTTAACAGCCTATGTTTTCTTTGCCAGAAGCAAAGTTGCACACCAAAAGCAAAAGTTCTAACTAATGCCATTTGAGGCACATTGGTAACAGATCGTGATTCGCTTAAATAAATACATAACTACTATATTCCAAACTAAAGTATCCCGAGATTGTGTCCCGAGATTGTGTTCCAATATTGTGTCCTCGGTTTCTGACGGTTTAATTTTTTGTTGTTGTTGTTCTTAGCGTCCTTTGATGTTGATTATAAATAGTACATTTTAATCAAATCGTTTTCCTGTAGATGAAAACAAAAAGGAGATCTATTGATAAATAAATAATAGAAAGGTATGTGACTACTAACCTTGCACGTCAGTTCTGGTGTCCTACAGATGCTCCACAGAGAAGTCCCAAAGCGTGTGTGCTTATGACTTCAGACCAGATCAAGTTATAACACAATTTCTCGGGCAAGACTTGATAAAGTTATAACAAAGTGTCTCAGACAAGTCTTTATCAAGCTATAACACGGTGTCTTGGAAAAGAGTTCATCGAGTTGTAACACAATGTCTCGGGATAGAGTTAATCAAGTTATAACACAGTTTTTCATGCAATACTTTATCAAGTTATAGCACAAAAGACCAGTCAGTTTTACTGCTAAACTTTACCAATCAAAAGTTAATCAAGCTAGGACACAATGTCTCGGGCAAGTCTTAATCAATTTATAAAACAGTGTCTCGAAGCAAGAGTTCATCAAGTTATAACACAATGTCTCGGGGTAAAGTTAATCAAGCTAGAACGCATTGTCTCGGGCAAGACTTAATTAAGTGATAACACAGTGTCTCGGGCAAGAGTTCATCAAGCTATAATACAGTTTCTCCAGCAATACTTAATCTAGTTATAACACAATGTCTCGGGCAAGAGTTCATCAAGTTATAATACAGTTTCTCCAGCAATACTTAATCGAGTTATAACACAATGTCTCGGGCAAGACTTAATCAAGTTATAACAAAGTGTCTCAGGCAAGACTTTATCAACACAGTGTCTTGGAAAAGAGTTCATCAAGTTGTAACACAATATCTCGGGGTAGAGTTAATCAAGTTATAACAAAGTTTTTCCGGCAATACTTAATCTAGTTATAACACAATGGCTCGTGCAAGAGTTCATCAAGTGATAATACAGTTTCTCGGTGTAGACTTCATCAAGTTGTAACACAATGTTTCGTTTTAGAGTTAATAAAGTTATAACAAAGTTTTTCAGGCAATACTTTATCAAGTCGTAACACAGTGTCTCCCGTAAGATTTAAAGCACTATTTGTAAAACGCAGATAGAAATTAAAAAGAAAATACGAGACCACATTATGCAGCTAGTGTCGTGAAAATAAAATGTATTGATACTTTCTCATGACAGTAACGAGACCACGCTGGGCGGATCCTTATGTCTGATCTTATGTCAATCAAACCGTCGGTGCACTATAGTCACTTGTTTGATTTTCTAATATTCTTGTTTAAAAGAACCAGCTAATCAAAAATCACAACCACGATTCGATGAGGGCGAAATTGAGAGAGTCACGTGATTGGCCGCTACAGTGACGCAAAAGATGGGGGGGGGGGGGGGGGTCTGGCAGGACCGTGTCCATCCTGCATTTATCACACTGGGTAGCACAATATTGTTTGCTACTGGATAGCACGATATTGACTTTAACCAATAGGTAGCATTCAATTAGTCCTGACATTCATCACTAATTTTATATGTAGAATGCTACTCATAATAAACAACAACACATTCGCCCTTCACATGATTATGTTCAAATACAATTGTGTAATTGAATGTAAGCATTCATGTATGTTTAATTTCTCAGTAATCAAAACATCTTTGAGTGCTTCGAGATTTTAAAATCCTCGTCAAATAAGAAACCCTTTTCAAATCATCCATCAAAATACATTATATATTATAAATTTAAATGAATTGAAATTGTTTAAAGTTTTATGCATCCAGTACAACACTAATGACTGTGTTTCTTGAAAACGTTTTATATTTTTTTTTATATTGTTGCAGCTTTTGTTATACTAAATTATGCAATTTGTTTTTCTAATGTTTTGGAAGGTATCATCAGACATAATAATAATAATAATAATAATAATAAAGTTCATTTGAAAAATCACGCTTCATCCCCAAAGGCTCGAAGCGCGGTACAAAAACTAAGTTGGGAGATAATAACAAGCTGGAAAAGATTGTAGACATCATCATTCCAGCAGGTGTTTGCGAAATAGATGAGTTTTTAAAATTGTTTTGAATGACTCCAGCGTCTGGCTGTTTTTGAGAGCGTCAGGAAGGGTGTTCCAAATGGTTGGGCCAGCAAATGCGAACGTGCGCTTTCCGTAAGTCTCAAGGCGAACACGCGGTATCGAGAGTTTGCCACTATCGGATGAGCGGAGTTGTCTAGTGGGTACATAAGGCGTCATGAGAGCTTAAATGTCCTTTTCAAAGGATAATTGTATAAGTCAAAGAAACGTATTCGCGTCTCTAGATTATTTTTTTTTTACTTTGAATTCTTTTGTTTTCAATGTAAATCCAGGGAACCCCTATTTTCTGACGTCATGTCGTTTCTTTAAACGTTCTTGGCGCAACGATCTATGGGACACATCGTTCCTACTAAAATACCCTCCTGTCTTGACTCTTTGTTAGACGTGTTCTCTTATTTTACTTATAAGACACGTCATTTGAAAAAAGTAAAACGTAAAACTGTTAACATACATTTAGTTGAAATCCGGAATCAAATTATCCGTTTTACAGTACTCAATTTTTAAAAATATGTTCCACTATCAGCAAGTAAACAATTTAAAAAAAAAATTGTAGCGACTTTGGATCACATCTGATTCCGTGTGTTCATCACCGGCTTAGACATCTGATTCAGAGTATGTGCAACTGTGTGTAGTAAAAGGCATCTGATTCAGATTATGTGCAACTGTGTGTAGTAAAAGACATCTGATTCAGACTATGTGCAACTGTGTGTAGTAAAATACATCTGATTCAGAGTATTGCAACTGTGTGTAGTAAAAGGCATCTGATTCAGAGTATGTGCAACTGTGTGTAGTAAAAGACATCTGATTCAGAGTATGTGCAACTGTGTGTAGTAAAATACATCTGATTCAGAGTATTGCAACTGTGTGTAGTAAAAGGCATCTGATTCAGAGAATTGCAACTGTGTGTAGTAAAAGGCATCTGATTCAGAGTATTGCAACTGTGTGTAGTAAAAGGCATCTGATTCAGAGTATGTGCAACTGTGTGTAGTAAAAGGCATCTGATTCAGACTATGTGCAACTGTGTGTAGTAAAAGGCATCTGATTCAGAGTATTGCAACTGTGTGTAGTAAAAGGCATCTGATTCAGAGTATTGCAACTGTGTGTAGTAAAAGGCATCTGATTCAGAGTATTGTAACTGTGTGTAGTAAAAGGCATCTGATTCAGAGTATTGCAACTGTGTGTAGTAAAAGGCATCTGATTCAGACTATGTGCAACTGTGTGTAGTAAAAGGCATCTGATTCAGAGTATTGTAACTGTGTGTAGTAAAAGGCATCTGATTCAGAGTATTGCAACTGTGTGTAGTAAAAGGCATCTGATTCAGACTATGTGCAACTGTGTGTAGTAAAAGGCATCTGATTCAGACTATGTGCAACTGTGTGTAGTAAAAGGCATACTCATACGCAATGGTTTAAAACACAATGTATAAAGTAGTAATTTTGTATATGTTTAATGTGCAGTATAAGGCGCACACTAACTACTGTGAGCATGTCTAATGTGTATTAGAATGTGCATACTACTGTTCCTGTGCATTTTTAAAAGTTGCGGGGCATATTGGTCACGAAAGAAGCCACGCATGATCAAAGGAAAATCCGTGTAGGGCGTGTCCTCTTTAATAAAACTTCTTGTGACCCTGGCATCTGAGAGTAGTCTTATAGTCGTGACACGCATGGGAAACAAATTTTGTGTTGAAACTTTACTTAAGTATTTATGGTGCGGAAAGAGAGACGGGAAGAGATTGAAAAAGGAGATAGACGAAGCCAGAGATGGAGAGAGAAAGAAAGACTGATAGAAAGAGATGAGAGGCAGAGAGAAAGAGACAGAGAGAAAGAGACAGAGAGAAAGAGATGAGAGGCAGAGAGAAAGAGACAGAGAGAAAGAGACAGAGAGAAAGAGAAAGAGACAGCGAGAGAGAGAGAGGTAGACAGAGAGAAAGAAAGGGATGGAGATAGAGCGAAATAGTGAGACAGGGGGCAAGAAATAGACAGAAGGAGAGAGAGAGTAGGAGAGAAAGAGCAAGAAAGAGAGAAAGAGAAAGAAGAAAAGTGAGTCTGAGGGAACTAGAAAGAAACAGAGAGAGAGAGAGAGAGAGGGAGATGGAGAGAAAGAGAGAAGAGAGAAAGAGAGACAGAGGGAACAACAAAAGACAAAAGGAAAAGGGGAGTAGGAGAGAAATAGCGAAAGCTAAAGAGAGAGTAATAAAGAGAAAGATACAGAAAGAGTAAACCAGAAAGAGAAGGAGAGAGAGGTGGAGACGGAGAGAAAGGCCAAGGTAGAAAGAGAGAGAAACATACCGACAGAAAGAGAGAGGATAGAAAGACATATAAAAAGGGATATACAGAGATAAAGAGAGAGAAATTGGGTGCAACAAAGAGAGAGAGAGAGAGAGAGAGAGAGAGAGAGGGGGAAAGAGAAGATATAGAAAGAAAGAGGGAGAGACAGCAAATATAAATTTAAAAACAGAGAAAAATACCAAGAGATTGGCCAGAAAGAGACATAAAGAGAAAGAACAGGGTGATATAGAGATAAAGAGAGGAACGGACAAAAGGGAATAAAGTGAGTAAATAGGAGATAGAGACATATAGAAAGAGAGAGGGATACACAGAGAAAGAGAGAGAGGGAGACACAGAAAAATTGTGAGACAAAGAAAAAGAGATAGACAGAAAGCGACAGAGGCGGAGAGAAGAGGAGAGAAAGAAATAGAGAAGAAGAGATAAATACAGAGTAACAGGGAGATACAACAAATAGAAATCGAGAGACAGAGAAAAAGAAAGAGCGATGGGCCAGACAAAGAAATAGAGAGAAATCGTTAGAGAGTAATACAGAGAGAGAAGGAGTGAGAGACAGAAAGAGCATATAGAAAGAGAGAGAGTGAGAAAAAATCAAATGTGAGACGGGGGAGCGAGGAAGTGAAAGAGATTAGTCGAGAAAGAGCAGGAGAGAGAGAAAGTGAAAAATAGAAAGAAAAAGAGTGAAACAGGGGTACAAGAACGAAACAGAGAAAGAGAGGGAAAGGTAAGGAAAGAGAGAGAGAAAGAAAGAGAGAAATAGAGGAAGAAAGACTGAGACAGAGGGATGAAAAGGAGACAGAGAAAGAGGGGAAGAATAGGAGAGAAGAGAGAGATAGAGAGAGTAGGAAACAGAAAAGGAGAGTAATAATGAGAAAGAGATAAAAAGGGGTAATGAGAAAGAGACAGAGAGAGGGAGAGGGGAGACGGAAAGAAAGAGCAAGAGAGATAGAGTGAAAGAGAGGAAAGAAATAATAAGAGAAAGAAAGAGTGAGTAGGAGAGAGAAAGAGTGAGTAGGAGAGAGAAAGAGTGAGTAGGAGAGAGAAAGAGTGAGTAGGAGAGAGAAAGAGTGAGTAGGAGAGAGAAAGAGTGATGGAAAGAAAGCAAAAATAAATTCAATTTTAAAATTATTTATCTCTTCATCATTAATTTGTCGGATTAATATGTCACTTAGATTTGTATCATTAATTTGTCAGATTAATATGGCACTTTGATTTGTATCATTAATTTGTCATATTAATAGGTCACTTTGATTTGTATCATTAATTTGTCGGATTAATATGTCACTTTGATTTGTATCATTAATTTGTCAGATTAATATGGCACTTTGATTTGTATCATTAATTTGTCATATTAATAGGTCACTTTGATTTGTATCATTAATTTGTCGGATTAATAGGTCACTTTGATTTGTATCATTAATTTGTCGGATTAATATGTCACTTTGATTTGTCACCTTAATTTGTGACTTTGAATCGTCACACCAATAGTCTGACCTTCTCAACGCCACACCGGCGCCACACCAATGGTCTGACCTTCTCAACGCCACACCGGCGCCACACCAATGGTATGACCTTCTCAACTCCACACCGGCGCCACACAAATGGGCTGAACTTCTCAACGTCACACCGGCCTCACACCAATGGGCTGACCTTCTCAACGCCACACCGGCGCCACACAAATGGGCTGACCTTCTCAACGCCACACCGGCGCAACACAAATGGGCTGACCTTCTCAACCCCACTTTGCGCCACATTTCTATCTTAGTCGCATAAAACAAATACGTCTTCAATACGCCCCAATACCTAAGGCGAGGATCTTTGACTATTACTTGCCGTCCGTCGGTTCACGGTCGGTCGTTTCACCGTCGGACTTTTCACCGTCGGTCGTTTTGCCTCCTGGGGTTCCACCGTTGGTTGTTTTTCCGCCGGTCGTTTCGACTTGTCTGGGGCTGGTGTTGGGTTGAGAAAGTGAGCCGACTTGTCTGGGGCTGGTGTATGCCTGAGAAGGTCCTTAATTTTTATTTTTTTTACTTTCTAACTTCACTTAGTATTACATAATAATATACATATATAATAAATTGATAGATGGTTATTTTGAATCATTTTATTTTTATTCGAAACGTACCCCTAGTCCAAGCGGTTGGAAAAATTTATTTGAAAATATCTCGTAACGGGTTTGAAATTAAAATGTGCGAAATTAAGAATGTGAAGAATGTGAAGAATACAAAACTGACGTTGAGTTAAAGATTTTAATCCAACAGGCTGTCATAACAGAGTTTTGGTTAACCAAACCCACATTAACTAGTTATCTATTGCTAGGGCTAGAAAGAGGGGAAAATAAAGACTATAGAATCAAGACAACAACCTTGCATCATGATTTAACATTTTATTTCTTTCGTTAAAGTTAAACACGTATTGAAAAACACCTTTTAATAAGTCAATATTATATTTTCTAAAGAATTCATTTCATCCAGGGATCCCCAGATAAGAGTCCCGTTTTCTCGGGATAAGCAAACACGTGAATAGAATAACCCTAGGCCGATGTCATGAAAATTATCTTCATCCGTTAATTAATCTAGGTGAAAAAAATATTATTATCAGGTAGAATCATTAACATTATTCATCAGCATTCTTTTCAACACTATATTGGCCATCATCTGTTATATTGGCCATCATCTGTTATATTGGCCATCATCTGTTATATTGGCCATCATCTGTTATATTGGCCACCATCTGTTACATTGGCCATCATCTGTTATATTGGCCACCATCTGTTATATTGGCCACCATCTGTTACATTGGCCATCATCTGTTATATTGGCCATCATCTGTTATATTGGCCATCATCTGTTATATTGGCCACCATCTGTTATATTGGCCACCATCTGTTACATTGGCCATCATCTGTTATATTGGCCACCATCTATTATATTGGCCACCATATGTTATATTGGCCACCATCTGTTATATTTTCCACCATCTGTTATATTGGCCACCATCTGTTATATTGGCCACCATCTGTTATATTTGCCACCATCTATTATATTGGCCACCATCTGTTATATTGGCCACCATCTATTATATTGGCCACCATCTGTTATATTGGCCACCATCTGTTATATTGGCCACCATCTGTTATATTGGCCACCATCTGTTATATTGGCCACCATCTGTTATATTCTTAAACTTCAAGGGAATGGATTCCTATAACTGTTTATATTTTATTATTATTGCTTATTTTAGTTATTTCGGGGGACATCTCAGGGACATCTCAGGGACACTGTGACCCACAACGGGTGAACGACCTGATATTCGAACAGCTTGAACAAGGACAATGTCTTTATGGGTACGTTTTAATTACAAACAGGTCAGACTGTCACCAAGAGAAGACAACACGTACGGCTGCGCGTCATGGCATGCGAAAGTCATTAACCGCAATGGCCCATTGTTGAAGAGACAACACCTCGTCCCTTTAAGCTCACACCCCTGTCAATCGTCCGGTAAATGCACTGAGCACTACAATAAATCTAAACCCTGTGCATCGATAATCAATTAATTGTCACTGTTAAAAGTGGGAATCATGCAGGTGATCTTTTAGTTAGGTTGGTTGTGCTCTAAGTGCCCATATAATGTCAGGGTACACTTAGGCTGGTTGTGCTCCAAGTGTCCATACAATGTCAGGGTAGACCTAGGAGGGTTGTCACCCAAGTGTTAGTGTAAGCGTTCACTAAGGGTGGCTGTGCTCTAAGTGTCCATACGATGTTAGCGTCCTCTAGCGTAGACTTTATGGAGCACGACACCGATTGACAGAGCAGTAAAAGTTATTCATTTGTGACTCAGACATGCACGGGCAAATCAATGGACACAGATTTGTTGCGTGTCCCCCCACCACCCCGCCACCCTTGGACTTTAATCGGGGGGGGTGTCAAAACTTGTTTTATAAAAATTCTTTGTCAAAGAGCAAGTCGCCACTGGTATTGATTGTCAGCAGTATTTCTTTTAGACCAGGGGTCACCAATCTTTTTTCACGGTGGCCCGGATAATCATTCTGTACAATACTTGCAAGCCAGAACGAAAGCTCTGGGGGAAAGAAGAAAACTAAGTTTTAGTATTCCATGTTAATCATGGGTGAGTGGTGTGCAATATAATGATGGGTGAGTGGCGTGCAATGTAATGATGGGTGAGTGGCGTGCAATGTAATGATGGGTGAGTGGTGTGCAATATAATCATTTGTGAGTGGCGTGCAATGTAATGATGGGTGAGTGGTGTGCAATATAATCATGGGTGAGTGGCGTGCAATGTAATGATGGGTGAGTGGCGTGCAATGTAATGATGGGTGAGTGGCGTGCAATGTAATGATGGGTGAGTGGTGTGCAATGTAATGATGGGTGAGTGGCGTGCAATGTAATCATGGGTGAGTGGCGTGCAATGTAATGATGGGTGAGTGGCGTGCAATGTAATCATGGGTGAGTGGTGTGCAATATAATCATGGGTGAGTGGTGTGCAATATAATCATGGGTGAATGGCGTGCAATGTAATCATGGGTAAATGGCGTGGAATGAAATCATGGGTGAATGGCGTGCAATGTAATCATGGGTAAGAGGTGTGCAATGTAATCATGGGTGAATGGCGTGGAATGAAATCATGGGTGAATGGCATGCTATGTAATCATGGGTGAGTGGTGTGCAATGTAATCATGGGTGAGTGGCGTGTAATGTAATCATGGGTGAATGGCGTGCAATGTAATCATGGGTGAGTGATGTGCAATGTAATCATGGGTGAGTGGTGTGCAATGTAATCTTGGGTGAGTGGTGTGAAATGTAATCATGGGTGAGTGGTGTGCTATATAATCATGGGTAATTGGCGAGCAATGTAATCAAGGGTGAGTGGCGTGCAATGTAATCAAGGGTGAGTGGCGTGCAATGTAATCAAGGTGAGTGGCGTGCAATGTAATCAAGGGTGAGTGGTGTGCAATGTAATCATGGTTGAGTGGTGTGCAATGCAAAAAAAGTTAAGACAACCAACATATTTATTTACTAAAAAAAGTTATCAAAGAAGGCGACGTTAGCAAAAAGCTAGTTACATCTAGTGCGCATATAATCACAAATTAAGCAGCAAAAAAGGTTAGTGAGATTTATGAAACTGACGTTTGGCTTTCAGGATATCATCAATGTATGGTTTGGAATTGCTGCATCGAATCAAGAGAATTGTTGTCAAATATTCATCAATCCCTCTCGTTCAATGTGTTGACTTCACATACTTTATATTTGAAAATGTTTGCTCACAGACATAAGTTGTTCCATGCATGATACAAAAGGATGCCAACTCTTCCGTTATCCGAAAGTCCAAATTGACAACACAAATAAACACGAGAAGTTGTGAGAGATCAGTAGACTCATCCAGTGCCAGAGAATATCACAGCAAGTTCCTAGCTTTCTCCGGTATCTGTAGCACTATGGTTCTCTCCAAATTCTTCTGTTCTCCGCACAACTGAACTTGCAGAAGGCTGTTAGTTCCAACCGCGCTGACTATGATTTTTAATGTCCCCGTATGTTTCAAACTCTCTTCTTCCTTTCACCCATTTACTACCCAGTTTGTGGTAGCTATCAGAGTATAATATTTACTGCCCAGTTTGTGGTAGCTATCAGAGTATAATATTTACTGCCCAGTTTGTGGTAGCTATCAGAGTATAATATTTACTGCACAGTTTGTGGTAGCTATCAGAGTATAATATTTACTGCCCAGTTTGTGGTAGCTATCAGAGTATAATATTTACTGCCCAGTTTGTGGTAGCTATCAGAGTATAATATTTACTGCCCAGTTTGTGGTGGCTATCAGAGTATAATATTTACTGCCCAGTTTATAGTAGCTATCAGAGTATAATATTTACTGCCCAGTTTGTGTTAGCTATCAGAGTATAATATTTACTGCACAGTTTGTAGTAGCTATCAGAGTATAATATTTCCTGCCCAGTTTGTGGTGGCTATCAGAGTATAATATTTACTGCCCAGTTTGTGGTAGCTATCAGAGTATAATATTTACTGCACAGTTTCTGGTTCTGGTTCTGGTTCGGTACGTTGCTGCATCCATAAACTGGCATATGTGCAACGGTTGGGGAAGCGATGTTGCCAATCTAACGGCTCCTAGCAGATGCCAGGGTGGCCTTGAAGCTTTCGATCGTTGTTGAGTTCACGGCGGTATTGTCCAGGTTGTTCCAAGCAATTATGGTGCGTGGAAAGAATGACTGCTTATGTTGCACTGTGTTACTCCGAGGCACAGTGAAGCATTTGTTATTGTTTCGGGTGTAATTTCTCATGGGGTTGTCAGATGTTAAGTCAGTGTTAAGTGACTGTTTGGCTCTAATTAATCGGCCTGGCTTCTGTGGGGTAAGATAATTGTTTGCTGGGATGGGGGTTTTATAGTCACGTGCTATGAAGCGCATTGCGTTACGTTGGATTCGCTCCAATTTGTCCACATCTTGCTTGAGGTATGGGTCCCAGATGATTGCACAATATTCTAGTATCGGACGAACGAGTGCAAGATAGGCATTTCGTTTGCAGGATGTTGGGCAGTGGCGCAGATTTCTTCTAATAAAACCTAGTGTGGAGTTGGCTTTTTTTGAAATGTTGTTTATATGGGGTGACCATTTTAGGTTATTTGAGAAGAGAATTCCAAGGTATGGATTATTTGTTACTTGTTGAAGGATTTTCCTATTTAGAGTGTACATATAGCTTGATGGTTTTTTTTTTAGATGCTCATTTGTTTGTGGTAGCTATCAGAGTATAATATTTACTGCCCAGTTTGTAGTAGCTATCAGAGTATTATATTTACTGCCCAGTTTGTAGTAGCTATCAGAGTATAATATTTACTGTCCAGTTTGTGGTAGTTCACTATAAAATATTAGCCGGAATAGGGTTAATGGAAATTGATTCTTATTTTATAATTTAATTATTTCATCATTTGTTAATTATTTCATAATTTGTTAATTAGTTCATCACTTGTTAATTATTTCATCACTTGTTAATTATTTCATCATTTGTTAATTATTTCATCATTTGTTAATTATTTTATCATTTTTAAAATTATTTCATCATTTGTTAATTATTTTATCATTTTTAAAATTAATTCTTATTTAAATACATCTTGTTTTATGCAGATCTGAGTTCGAGTTTGAACCACGTTAAATTTCACCAGTGACTTTATTTTTACCAGCGACACACTGTGATAATGTGATTTCTAGGTCCACTCAATATAAATTAATATCTATAGCAAATACACGTCTGCAAAACAAAGTGACAACAGATTGCAATATCAACGTCGGCCATCTATTTTTAGAAGTTAACTTTTTGGGGCCAGCTTAACTCGATCCCACTAGGCACTGCATCGATCCCACTAGGCACTGCATCGATCCCACTAGGCACTGCATCGATCCCACTAGGCACTGCATCGATCCCACTAGGCACTGCATCGATCCCACTAGGCACTGCATCGATCCCACTAGGCACTGCATCGATCCCACTAGGCACTGCATCGATCCCACTAGGCACTGCATCGATCCCACTAGGCACTGCATCGATCCCACTAGGCACTGCGATGCGAGTAGTTATTGTATTCATTCTACATACTGTATGTTGATTTATTTACTATTAAGATGTCGTATTGTAAGATTTTGGACTATATTGTACGATTTTAGGAGTTCGAGGGTAAACAGGTCTGTAATAAACAAGAAAATCTAGATACAATAATTTACCATTGAAAACGGTACATTAAGGCGCATAGCAACTAGGAGGTCTCAGCACGTGTGAAGATCTCCTAGTATTCTAAACATAATACTGAAATTTAAATTGTGTTCCATACGTGGTTTGGTGACCCTGTTTTAGACAATGGGTTGGAGTGGGGGCAGTGTGACGGTGGGTTATACCAGGAAGGTTGCGGAGGGGGAGGAGGTAAGACATTTTTTGGTGAACTGCTGTGTTGCTCGCGTGGACCAGGACAGCGGACATTTCGGCTGTCTATAGGCGGGAAAATTAAGGTTGCCGGAAATTTGTTTGAAAGCAATAATTTGTCCGACGGAAAATGTTCCCACGGAATTTAGATCAAATGGGATTTTTCGAAATTTTATAATACAATCATAATTTAGTTGCCTTGTTATTTGAATAATGGAGAATTCAGGCAAATTAAAAATAAAACACCAAAACAATCAAACAAATTCATATTTTCCATAAGTCTTGATCCGGGTAAATAACAAAAACTTTGTTTTAATTATGTTTTTATTTTTCGGGGCATTTCCATTTCATATGATTCCAAACAAATATAATAATTACTATAATGAAATATCTCATTAAACAATTTTAAAGTACTAATCAAATAACGTGCACAAATTACATATTAAACACTAGCGAGAACCCGGCATGCGTTGCAATGCCACTCAATGAAAAATGTGTTAGTGTTTTAATTAAGTTTTAAAGTAATTTTTAAATAGAAAAGATTTATTGTCTTTTCCGTCTGCTGTGTACACAAACATATTAGACGTTTTCTCGACGAGTGAGCAGGCAACATACAGCTGTCCACGTGAGAAGCATGGATTTGGAAATTTAGCCCACACACTTGTAGCGATTGATCCACCCAAGCAGTAGCTCTGTTTTAAATTATATTTAGATAGCTCAAATATTTATTATTTTTAAAATAAGGTGCCCCAAACGCAAAATTTTAAAATGGTTGTACTTATGTCACACACAAACTGAAATGTCGTTTGTATTTGATTGATTTGTAGCCACCCATGCAATAGCACTGATTGAAATTATGTTTGTAAAGCTCATATAAGAAAAATATAATTTGGGACTCCGGCCACACAAAAAATATTTCAAAATGGATAAGCTAATTCAGAAACTTTTGGTGCCCACAACAACTTAGCAAATTTTTATCGCAATCGGATGAGTGGTATAGGAACGTTTTCGGAAATTATATTTAGCTCATAAAAAGGTGGGGGGGGGAGAGAATTTAGGTCCCCGGCCCCAATACTGAATATTGTAAAATGTGTGTAATAGTTCAGAAACATTTGCATTTTTTTTAAAACAATTCACAAAATGTTCATCACTTTTGGAATAATGGTATATAAGCACATACATGATATAGTTCTTTATATTAATTTTTATATATGTATAGATATAGTTTACCGAATTAAGATATTTTTTTAGCAATTATTCAAGGATGATCTGTCTGTCTGTCTCTCTGTCTGTCTCTCTGTACGTCTATCTGTCTGTCTCTCTGTCTGTCTCTCTGTCTGTCTCTATTTCTCTCTGTCTGTCTCTCTGTCTGTCTCTCTGTCTGTTTCTCTGTCTCTATATTTGTCTCTCAAGCTGTCTCTCAGTCTGTCTCACTGTCAGTCTCTGTCTCTCTTTCTATCCCTCTGTTTGTCTCTCTGCCTGTCTGTCTGTCTCTCTGTCTGTCTATATGTCTCTCTGCCTGTCTCTCTGACTGTCTCTCTTTCTTTCTCTCCTTCTGTCTCTCTGTCTGTCTGACTGCATGTCTGTTTGTCTATCTATCTACCTATCTATCTATCATCTACCAATCTACCTATCTACCTACCTACCTAACTACCTACCTACCTATCTACCTATCCAGCTACTATCTACAGACCTGCTTACCCTCAAAATCTTAAAATAGTATAATATCATCACAAAATCGTTCAATTCATTATTTTAATAGTAAAAAAAACACAGTATATATAATGTATACACCTCAAAATCGTACATTGTAAGCCAAAATCATAAGAGTAAACAGGTCTGTATCTCTATCTACCCATCTATCTATCTATCTACCTATCTCACTACCTATCTACATACCAATCTATCTATCTACCTACTTACCTACCTACCAACATACCTACCTATCTTTCTACCTACCTATCTATCCATCCATTCATCCATTCATCCTCTCACCCACCTACCCTTCCATCCATCCATCCTTTCATCTATCCATCCGTCTATCTATCTTTTATTTACATCTCTATCTATCTATCTATCTATCATCTATCTGTGTATTTGTCTGTCTTTCTGTCTATCTCCCTATCTAATAAAATATATATTTTTTAAATTAAATTTTCACTTGTGTAAAGTTATTGGGTTTTGATATCCATGTGTATAACTATGTAAATGTATATACATTTTGTTAACATCTTTGATTATCTTAATTGGTTAACATGTGTTCATATTTAAAATGAGAATATAGATCCTTTTTTTACAACTGAAATGTCACTGGATTGAAAGATATTGTCATCCAAGTAAAAATGCATGAACTCAATTTCCTACCATCGATATAAATGTATCGAAGAAGGTTAATTATTGCTCAAATTTATTCTGAGGTTTATCTTGTGCTGCATTGTGCATAATGAATGTATAGTGTACTCCCCGCCCACATAGTTTAACAAAAATAAATAAATCATCCACTGGATTGTAGCCCCTTTACTTACGCAGAAGATTTTTTTTGCATTTAATATGCTTATTTCTTAACTATATTAGTGATAAGTGCATTAAAAATGCTATTTGGCTATTTAGTTTTGCTAAACCAATTTCATTAAAAGGCATATTCTTATTAAAATTATTTTTAAATGTAGAGTTTTTACTACTTTATAAATTTCATCATAAAGATGGGAAGATAATATCAAAGAATGGACTGGATTACAACTAGGCGATGCTATGCGCAGGGCAGAAGACAGAGAGGAATGGAGAAGAATAGTGTACATGTCATCTGTGGCGCCCCAACGGTCGAAGGACTACGGGACCTGATGATGATGAAATTTCATCAAAGTTTATTTTTGGAATGAATAAAAAGTTCAAACTTATTAAATGTTAAAAATACAAAGCTAAATTAGTATTTAAGTTTAGCAATTTAAAAAGCAATCAATGCTATTTATTAATTTTACTTATTAGAAGGGAAATGTACATCATCAGTTTTGTCACGCTCTTTTATTAAATCAGATAACTTTTAGCTTTGGCTAAATAGGCAATTCGCACTATGACGTCATTTGCGTGATTATTTAGAACTAATTAATTTTAATTTTATTTCGCCTTATTGACAACGCGCTAAAGAATGCACTAACAAAAACTGATGTTTAGCTTTTCCCGATAAATGTGATTACTGTGTATCTCTTTGATCTTATTTTTTCTATTTAACTTTTTTTTCATAACTTTTAAACGTGCATGTAAATTTATTCGATTTCCGTAAAATAATAGAAAATAACTATATTTGTTTTTAAGAGTGCGAACGTATCAAAATATTTTCGGCTCTTTGGCGTCATGTCCCTATAGCTCATTCTTATATATATATATATTTATATATATTTTAGATACATATGTGTGTGTGCCTGTGAGAGAGAGTTAGAGAGAGAAAGAACATGTGTGAGAGAGAGAGAGTGTGTGTGTGTGTGTGTGTCTGTAAGAGAGAGATAGAGACAGAAATGTTGGTACTTGTTTTGTGTAAACTATAGACATTTCAATAATTTCTTAAATATTTTTCACAGACTCTTATAAGTTTGTTAACAATCTTTTTCGTTTCCCCATTTCCAGTAAGGTTCATCAAACATTGGATGAATCAAAAACACTAGCGAAACCCTTTTATCGGTCCCTGCTTCTTGTCTTCCTTTTTTTATAACGAATTGGCTAATCGTACCCGGGTACCAGAAGTGAGAGGTTGGGATTAAAAAACTATTTAAAACATTATTGTTGTGTTTTTAAGACAAAATGAGGTATCAAATGAAAGATAATTGAATGGACTATACGTTTGTAAACGTAATTCTTCAGTTTAACTAAAATAAACTTGAGGAAAGTCAATTTCTTGATATTTGGGGGAAACTCAATTTCTTGATATTTGGGGAAAAGTCTATTTCTTGATATTTGGGGGAAAGTCAATTTCTTGATATTTAAGGGAAAGTCAATTTCTTGATAATTTGGAGAAAGTCAATTTCTTGATATTTAGGGGAAAGTCAATTTCTTGATATTTAGGGGAAAGTCAATGTCCCAAATCATTTAATAAAGCCACCATTTTATTTTGTTTTTTTCATTTCATTCTTTGCATAAAGGTAAATTTAGAATTTCATATATCCCACATTTGTCGCTCTGGATACACGGCTATCCATCAGATCAGCTCCATCCGCCACTACCTCACAGTTAGTGCAACAAAAACCTTAGTCTGTGCTCTTGTTCTCTCTCGTCTTGACTATTGCAACTCTCTTCTGTCAGGTTCACCAAAACACTTCTTAGAAAAACTACAAAAGGTTCAGAACTCAGCTGCTAGGCTAGTTTTAAAGGCAAGAAAACGTGATCACTTCACACCATTACTTCAATCACTTCATTGGCTCCCTGTACAAGCACGGATTGACTATAAACTCTCTGTACTCTGCCACAACTTTTCTCGAATTACTGTCCTACCTATCTAACTGAACTTCTATCTGTCTATTCACCCCTTCGACAGCTTCGCTCCTCCTCAGACGGGAGTATTCTTTCTGTCCCCAAGACTCGCATAAAAACATACGGTGAACGATCTTTCTCTTACTGTGCCCCCAAACAATGGAATTCTCTTCCACTACACATCCGCAATATATCAACCATCACAGCCTTCAAAACTGCACTCAAAACACATCTCTTTAAACTCTACTACCCAGACTGATTCCCCACATCTGATAAACGATGCTGCTGGCCGCCGTCCATGGCTTGTCATGTAAAAGTTCTGGGGTGGATGAGGTGAATATGCATTAGTTTTTGTTTTTTCTTTATACAGCTGTTCTTTATTACATACATGTATTTTATTTTCTGTTCACGATTATGTCTGTTTTTCTAATATTTTTATGTACAGCGCGATGAGCCCAGCTCTAGGCTGGGGTACCACGCTATATAAGACAACTGATAATAATAATAATAATAATAATACATCAATAGGGCACATGTTTCACAGAAGTAATTACAACTTATTATTGTCAACTTATCCTTGTCAACTTATCCTTGTCAACTTATCCTTGTCAAAGTATCCTTGTCAACGTATCCCTGTCAACTTATCCTTGTCAACTTATCATTATCAACTTATTCTTGTCAACTTATCCTTGTCGACTTATCCCTGTCAACTTATCCATGTCAACTTATCCCTGTCAACTTATCCTTGTCAACTTATTCTTGTCAACTTATCCTTTACAGCTTATCGTTTTCAACTTATTCTTGTCATTTCATTCTTGTCAACTTATCCTTGTCAACCTATCCTTGTCATTTCAATCATAAATGGACTCTTATCTTTTTAAACATACGATGTTTATTTTTATTCTATAATTAAATTTATAAATATTTTACATTCATATCAGTTTGAATCATATCATTTTCAAATAAAAATTTCTGAACTGGTAGTAATAAATTATAGCAGACTTGTTAATTACTTCAAAATTCAAATTGTAACATTTAAATTGATACAAAGTCTTTGATGATTAGTATAAACCTAGAACTTTACAGATGTTTTATCATTTTTAATTAAGTGAAATCGACAACAGTTAAAAGGGTTAAATTATTTCAATGTGAGTGCAATGGTTAAATTAGTCAACAGAGTTTGACAATCACTCGGTGAGATTTTACCAGTTCGCGAGGAAAGCCTCGTAAGTATTTCATTCTAATTTTTTTAAACATTTCATGTTAAATTCTACAAATTTACTTTTTTTAATCACTATTTTAAAACTAAAGATTCCAAACTACTTTGTACAATATTGTGACTCTAGTTAAATTAAAAGGATCATCTCTTCTGAGAACTCCTTTTTTCCCCCTATATTAACATAAAAATGTAACTTACTGATATTCGCTATATAGTATCAGTGTTATTGTCTTACTATGCCTTACTAAGCCTTACAATGTCTTACTATGGCTTACTATGGCTTAATGTGGCTTACTATGGCTTACTACGGCTTACTATGGCTTACTATAGCTTATTGTGGCTTACTATGTCTTACTATGGCTTACTGTGGCTTACTATGGCTTACAATATCTTACTATGGCTTACTATGGCTTACTATGTCTTACTATGGCTTACTATGGCTTACTATGGCTTACTATGGCTTACTATGTCTTAATATGGCTTACTATGTCTTAATATGGCTTACTATGGCTTACTATGTCTTACTATGGCTTACTGTGGCTTACTATGGCTTACAATATCTTACTATGGCTTACTATGGCTTACTATGTCTTACTATGGCTTACTATGGCTTACTATGTCTTACTATGGCTTACTATGTCTTAATATGGCTTACTATGGCTTACTATGTCTTACTATGTCTTACTATGGCTTACTATGTCTTACTATGTCTTACTATGTCTTACTATGGCTTACTATGTCTTACTATGGCTTACTATGTCTTACTATGTCTTACTATGTCTTACTATGTCTTACTATGTCTTACTATGGCTTACTATGTCTTACTATGTCTTACTATGGCTTACTATGTCTTACTATGTCTTACGTTGGCTTACTATGTCTTACTATGGCTTACTATGTCTTACTATGTCTTACTATGTCTTACTATGGCTTACTATGTCTTACTATGTCTTACTATGGCTTACTATGTCTTACTATGGCTTACTATGTCTTACTATGTCTTACTATGTCTTACTATGGCTTACTATGGCTTACTATGTCTTACTATGTCTTACTATGGCTTACTATGTCTTACTATGGCTTACTATGTCTTACTATGTCTTACTATGTCTTACTATGGCTTACTATAACTTACTTTTTTTTATTTTATTTTTATTTTTTTATTACTATGCCTTACTATGTTTACTATGGCTTACTATGGCTTATTGTGGCTTACTATGGCTTACTATTTCTTACTGTGGCTTACTATTCCTTACGGTGGCTTACTGTGGCTTATTATGGCGATGCACAGGTACTGTTGTTTGTAACTATGATGTGGCGTGAAACACAAAATGATACTTAGAACAATAAAATAATCTTTTTGTTTTTAAAGTTAACGATCCTTAACCCTTTCTTGCCTTATAGATTCATTAATGATAAACAAGTTAACTCCCTTTCTCAGCATAACTAGAAAATAATATTTAGTATGACTCAGTAATGATAAGAGTAGTCTTATAAATATCTGTTAATGAAATTATGAATCTTTTAAAAGCAAATTTTAATAAAGAATTCAAGAGAAAATTGACTGCAATCCAGAGGATGACCATTTACTTTAAGCAGAACATCTCCAGGACAGAAGGGCTGGGGCCAACTCATATGGCGTAGCGCCGTCGCACACACTATGAGAGAAGATCTCAATGACTAATGGCATCCATTAAGTTGTGTTTAGCGTTAATGTGTTTTTAATACATTTATTTTGTACCAGACATCCTATTGTGGAATGTAAGTCATCTGTTTATGTACTAAACACCCAAATGTGGAATATAATACCTGTATTTATGTACTCGACACACTATTGTGGAATATCAGGCCCGTGTTTATGTACTAGGCACCAAATTAGTATGTGTGGGCAAGTGAATGTGCACTAAATAGTACTCCACACACACATACAGTAAAAAGAGTAATTCACACAAGAAATAGGAATGGTGAAATATTTATTCACACAACTAGTAGTATAACAATGGTCAATATTAAATCACGCACACACAAAGTTAAGTATCACTCGTTCACGTCTCAGGTGAGCTTTAAGCTTGTACACGAGAGCACTATTGTTGTACACATGAGCACATGTTCAAGCTTAATGCTCACCTGTACAAGAATAGTGCACACCTGTACAATAATAGTGCTCACCTGTACAAAAAAGTTCTCTAATGGACAAGAATAGTTCTCTCATGTACAGGAATAGTTCTCTCGTTTACAAGAATAGTGCTCACGTGTACAAGAATAGTGCCCTCGTGTACAAAAATAGTTCTCACTTTTACAAGATTAGTGCTCGCCTGTACAAGAATAGTGCTCACCTGTACAAGAATAGTGTTCCCATGTACACGAATAGTGCTATCGTGACAAATCATATACAAGCTTAATGATCACAGGTACAAATAAGAATAGCGTGTAAGTATAATGCATTTGTTCACATATTCTTAAATGGATGTACACTAATTTAATGTTATAACACATTTATCTAGCTCAACATGCATGGAATCGATTACATTTAAAATTATGCTAATAATTATTTTATTTTTTTTAAACATGATGCCATCTTACAATTTATAATTCACACAAAAACCTACATAAAAGACATGCTTTTATGATGAAATACACAGTTTGCACATGTTTAATAATTAGCGAGAAATATATTTAAACAGTAGACCTTTATTATACATAATACTTATGTAAATGTAATTTAATATCGTGGTAGACTTTCAACAAAAATATCGATATTTGCGAACAAAAAGAATTAAAGCTTTGGCTTTTCATTTAAAAAATTGGCTAATATTCCGAACATTACGATATTTATTATCGACCTGTGTAAGTCTCAACAACCATAGACATAGAGATATATTATATCTCTATATGGTCTAAACAAGTTAAGCCTAAAATATAATAATACTAGTATTATTATTATTTATGGTAGTTTTCAATAGCGTGGTACCCCAGCCAAGGGCTGAGCTCACCACGTTGTATATACAATTTAAAAACATAATTATGAACTTAAAAAATAATTTACATTAACTGAAAAAACAAATAAATGTGTATTCGCTTCAACCATTCCATAACTATTTACACGTGAAGCCATGGACTGCACTCATTAGCATCGTTTAACGGTCTGAGGGGGAATCAGTCGGGATAGTAGAGTTTAAAGAGATGTGTTTTGAGTGCAGTTTTGAAGGCTGTGATGGGTGATATATTGCGGATGTGTAGTGGAAGAGTATTTGGGGGCACAGTAAGAGAAAGATCGTTCACTGTATGTTTTTGTGCGAGTCTTGGGGACAGAAAGAATACGCCCGTCTGCGGAGGAGCGAAGCTGCCGAATTGGTGAATAGACAGAGAGAATTTCGGTTAGATAGGAAGGGCAGGACTTCGAGAAAAAGTTGTGGCAGAGAACAGAGAGTTTGTAATCAATCCGTGCTTGTACAGGGAGCCAATGAAGTGAATGAAGTAGTGGTGGGACGTGATCACGTTTTTTTGCTTTTAAAACAAGCCTAGCAGCTGAGTTTTGAACCTTTTGTAATTTTCTAGGAAATGTTTTGGTGAACCTGACAGAAGACAGTTGCAATAGTCAAGACGAGAGAGAACAAGAGCATAGACAAATGTGGGATATATGATTATCGAAAGACATATTGTTAGACAGAAAATAACGAAGATTCCTAGTGGAGGATGTAAACTGTATGTCTGAGTTACCTACTTGAAATGAGGTGGGGAGAGTTGAGTTGGAGGATGATTTGTGATCGTGAACAAGAAGTGCTTCCGTTTTTATATCGTTGAGTTTCAACTTGCTGAATGTCATCCATGACTTGACATCAGCAATGCTCTCCCGCAAAGTCCGGACAGCGGAATCGACAAGAGCGGGAGGGGTATGCTTGTATAGCTGCTTGTCATCCGCGAATGTCTGGCTCTCCACAGCATGCCTCTCGAGCAAGAGGAGCAGTGGCCTGGTATACATTGTAAATAGAACAGGGCCCAAAACGGACCCCTGTGGTACTCAATACACCAAGTCAGCACTGCCGAAGAGACAGCCATTGACAGCAACTGCCTGCGTTCTATTGGAGAGGTAGGATCTAAACCAAGCAAAAACTGAACCAGAAATGCCAAAGTAATATATTATATATCGAGCATGGCGATATTTCACATTTTCCACGCATAGTAATCGGTTAAAATTAAAGGCACCAATTACTAAATTTTTTTTTAAAAATGTTATCTTAAAAAAGACAGTTTAGTCGCTTTTCATATATTAAAAATTATTTTATTGTTGTGGACATTTTTCTCTGGCTGGGGAAGTTGACTGAAAGAAACGCTGTGGCAGGCAGAAAACAGAAGGTGGTGGCTGATGGAAAATATTCAAAGTATCGCACACAAAGAAGAGGCACATTTTTAAGCTATGTTTCGTTGAACTGGAAAAAGATGGTGTCAGCAGGTTCCTTAGTATTCCTAGTTGGGCAGTGATCAATTAATTTAAATTAAATTATGCGAAACTATTCATAAATTCAAATTGTTGAAAATTTAAACGTTTTTGAAAATATATTAAATTTATTGTTTTCGGCTAATTTCTATACTTAACGCATTAAAAAAAAAGATACTTATTTATATTTCTTTAGTCCGGGGAAGGGAGGGCAGTTGCTTTTTTTCTCAAAATTTATAAGGGTGTCCTCAAAAATTGGACAGTTGTTGACAATTAGTGGGGAGGTCTGGCGTAAATTTTGCCCTAAAATTAAAATTATTGACACAAATTTATTGACAGCCCCTAAGAATAATTTAATTTTAAATTCATTTTCAGTTTTTTTATTTCTTCTTTCGCCTTTTCGTCCTCGAGGAACAGCAGCCGATCTTCATCGACGTCTGTGAATAGGACATAGGCCGCCTACAAGAGCCCTCCAGGCATCACGATCCTGAGCCAATCTCTCCAGCCTCCCCCAAGTGTGGCCAAGTTTCTTGGTATCCGCCTCCACTTCACGGCGCCAAGTGTTCTTAGGCCTGCCTCTTTTCCGTTTTCCTTGAGGGTTCCAATTCAAGGCTTGTCTAGTTATGCTGGAGGCAGGTTTCCTGAGCGTATGGCCAATCCATCTCCATCTTCTCTGGAGGATCTCTTGTTCTACAGGTTCTTGCTTTGTCCGCTGCCACAGTTTCTGGTTGCTGATTCTGTCGGGCCAATGAATCCCGAGAATCCTTCTTAAGCAGTTATTGATGAAGGACTGGATTCTCTTCATATTCCCAGCAGTGATTCTCCATGTTTCTGCACCATACAGTAGAACCGGTTTCACCATTGTGTTGAAGGTTCTGATCTTCAGTTTGGTATTTAGGTGTTTGGAGGCCCAGACATTTTTTAGTTGTTGGAAGGCTGCCCGTGCCTTTCCTACCCTTATTTTGATGTCAGCATCTGTCCCACCTTGCTTGTCCACGATGCTGCCAAGGTAGACAAAGCTCTCTACCTCTTCGAGCGCTTCCTCTTTGAGCCTGATGGGTGCTGTATTGGTAGCGGCATTGACCTTGAGGACCTTGCTCTTCCCCTTGTGAATATTAAGACCAATACGTGCAGAAGTGTCTGCAATATTTCTGGTCTTCTCCTGCATCTGTTGTTGGGTATGGGAGAGAAGGGCAAGATCGTCAGCAAAATCGAGGTCATCAAGCTGGTCCCACAAGGTCCATTGAATACCATTCCGCTTCTGTTGTGTGGAAGTTTTCATCACCCAGTCAATGGCCAATAGGAACAGGAAAGGCGAAAGCAAACATCCCTGCCTCACACCGGTCTTCACCTGGAAAGCATCCGTCACCTGTTGTCCGTGGACCACTCGGCAGGTCATCCCCTCGTAAGAGTTTCTGATCAAGTCCGTGATTTTCCGCGGGACTCCATAATGTCTCAACAGTCTCCAGAGGGTTTGCCTATCCACACTGTCAAAGGCTTTCTCGTAGTCAACGAAGTTGATGTAGAGGGGTGAGTTCCATTCCAGGGATTGCTCTATGATGATGCGCAGTGTTGCAATTTGGTCAGTACAGGATCTGTTGGTCCGGAAGCCAGCCTGTTGGTCCCGCAGCAGGGGGTCAACAGTTTCTTTCATTCTGTTGAGTAGTACTCGGTTGAAAACCTTGCCTGGGATGGACAGTAAGGTGATCCCTCTATAGTTGGAGCAGGAGCTTAAGTCCCCCTTTTTGGGGATTTTAATGAGATATCCCTCCTTCCACTCCGAAGGTACCTGTTCCTCCTCCCAGATCTTCAAGAACAGTGGGTGAAGCATATCTACACTGGTGTGCGCGTCAGCCTTCAGTGCCTCTGCTGGGATGCCATCCGGTCCTGCAGCCTTGCCATTTTTAAGTTGTTTGATGGCAATACGGATCTCTTCTTTGGTGGGTGCGTTGCAGTCAATAGCCAGGTCACTGTCAGCTGGCTGAATATCTGGTGGGTTACTTGGCTCTGGCCTGTTTAGACGTTCCTCAAAGTGTTCTTTCCATCTGGCTCTCTGTTGCTCCTCATTTGGTATGCTCTTACCATCTTTGTCCTTCACTGGTCTCTCTGGCTTCCTGAACTTTCCAGACAACTTCTTGATGGTAGCGAACAATTCCCGCATATTCCCTTGGTAGGCTGCTTCTTCCGCTTCTTTGGCAAGCATGTCTACAAAGTTCCTTTTGTCCCTCTTAGCGCTTTTCTTTACTTTCTTATTTGCCTCTGAGTACTCCTTTTGGAACCTAACTTTCTGCGCTCGTGTACGGCTGTTGTTAATTTCTGCCTTCTTCCCTTTTCTCTCTTCTATCACTTTCAATGTATCTGCTGTTATCCATTCTTTGTGTGTATGTTTCTTGTTTCCCAACACTTCCTGACATGTTGATTTGACTGCTTTCTTTACTCCCTGCCACTTTCCTTCGATCGTCTCGTCTCCTAGCAGTTCCTGTAGGACTTGGAACTTGTTGGACAGAGTGATCCTGAACTCTTCCTGTTTGGCCTTATCTTTCAAGAGGGGGGTGTTGTAGCGCAACCTATATGATGTCTGCTCAGTGTAGTGCCTTTTCAGTTTTAGTCTCAGCCGGGCTACTAGAAGATGGTGGTCTGAGGCAACGTCAGCTCCTCTTCTGACACGTACATCTTGGAGAGATCGCCTGAATTTTTTCCCAATACACACATGATCTATTTGGTTCATCGTTTGGAGGTCCGGTGAAACCCATGTGGCCTTGTGTATCCTCCTGTGTTGGAATAAGCTCCCGCCTATGACTAGATTTGTTGTGGCACATAGGTCGGCAAATCTTTCTCCGTTATCATTCATTTCTCCTATCCCCTGTCGCCCCATGGCTTCTTCATAGCCCGTGTTGTCACTGCCGATCTTGGCATTGAGATCTCCTATGAGGATGACAATGTTTCGCCTAGGGCGACCCTGGGTAATGGTAAGCAATCTGTTATAGAATTCATCTTTGTCTTCCTCCTCACTTTCGTTTGTTGGTGCGTAGCACTGGATAACATCCAAATTGATTCTGTGTTTTTTGGTCCGAAAGGTTGCTGTGAGTATTCTAGGCCCATGCGCCTCCCATCCAATGAGTGCTCCTTGGGCTGCCCTGGATATCATCAGGGCCACGCCCAGAGTGTGTGGTGCATCGTCACTCTCGTGCCCTGAGAATAACAGCATCTCTCCTGAGGCTAGTCTCTTCTGTCCGCACCCGATCCATCTTGCCTCGCTGATTCCTAGTATGGCGAGGTTATAGTTCCTCATCTCCGCGGCTACTTGTGCAGTCTTTCCTGTCTCATACATGGTGCGTACATTCCATGTTCCAATGGCGGTGGTGGTCCTGGTGGAGATGATGGTCGTCGGCCTAGTAGTTTCCAGATTCTGGCTTTCACTACTTGGCGTCATGCATTCCGCGGCTGGGAATCTATCTTCTCCCAGGACCGTAAAGTCTTTTGTTGCTCTTGTCTGCGTTTTTGTAACAAAGGGTTTTTACGCAGCAGAGTTGTTAGCCCTGCGCACAACCGTCTGGGGGGATGCCCCTCGCAACTCTCCGGAGAGCTGCCTTTAATTTTGGGAAGGGTACCCTAGCCTTTGTGGTTTCGTCCACTCCCTGCAAGGCAGCAGGCTCTGATTTTGGTCCACCCTGGGTATTTGATTTCCCCAGTACCTACCATATCTGGTGGGCATTCCCCTATCCGCCACCTGGGGAGGCGCTTGCTGGGAGATCAGAAACTCCACACAAGAGTTTTTTTATTTACTATTTTTTATTCTCAACAGTAGTTTAAAATTTTGTGGGGTGGGTGGGGGTAGACCTTGACCTATGCAGCGGGCGCCCATCATCCCCATGGGTACATAAGAATAATTAGATCAATGGCGTAGTTATAGTTAGGATGGCCAGAGCGGGTCATATTATGCCTACAAAAAAAATATAATCAGTATAATCGTATGTAGTGGCGTCTCTAGAAGGTGCGATGGGGGGGGGGAGACCGCAATGGATGACATGCTTACCCGGGGGTGGGGGGATAATATCATAATTAGGCACAGTGTAAAAATGCAAATGACCGATAGTAGTTAAATTTAAATGCAATAGCCATAGCAATATGCAAATAACCTCCTAGACAGTGTGTCGCCAGACAGTGTGCTCACAGAGCAGGCTGCCACGAGAGAAGTGTTTCACCAAAGCAGGAAAACTTGGAGGAGGTTCATGTAGAAGTCTGGAGTAGGTGATACCAGTCCTAGAGCCACTGTTTGTACCCATTTATTTCGCTATTTATTTTACAGCCTCAGTTATTTTAATGTCATTTAGACAAACCAAAACTCTGAACATCCAAGGGAAATAACTATAAAGACATCCGCTTTTAAATGCAATGAACACGTCAAATCATTAAAATTGAAGTTGAGAGTCAAACATAAATATTGTATTACTGTTTGTAAGGTAATCTTATATATTTTATATATCTCTATATATATATAGGTAACCGTTGAAAACACAAGGCAAGTATTATATACCACAAGTGCATTGTTAGGTTTTTCTTAATCAAACTCACTGAGGACTGAGGTAATCAGCAATTTACAGTTAAGTTTTTGTAATATTCAAACTGTTTTCTGTACTAATGTACTTACGATACGATCATACTCATACTTACTACATGTGCCTACTATTTTAATTATCCCTATACAAGACTTAGGGGACTAGGTGTATTTAATGAAGACTCAAAACTAGTCATAACTCATTCATAGTCATAGGCAGGGCCGGATTTACAATTTTAGGGGCCCTAGGCCAAAAAAAATTTGAGGCCCCATTTTGAAAGGTAAAACATATTGCCAAGTTTTTTAAATTCAAAAATATATATTTTATATATAGGTCTACTACTCCCAATTTTGGGGCCCCTTATTTCGTGGAGCCCCGAGGCCACGGCTTAGTCGGCCTGTCTGTAAATCCGGCCCTGGTCATAGGGCATGATAGGTCTTAGGGTTAAGCCAAAACTAAACCAGTTATCAGTTAGTTGAATTCGGCCAAGTTAGTTAGAGTTAGTAAGGCCTTTTTAAGTAACTTTTACATTTTGACTATTGATAATGATTAGGTACTTCAAAGGTCACTCGCGCATACCTTCTGCGCGATACAAAAATGTTGAAAAAACTTGTTCTACAATTATGGTGTACGGCTACACTGTATCATTGGAAAATTGCATGCTACGTCACGTTTGTTTATTAAATAATTGCTTTTCTCACCTGTGACGTATCAGTTTTTGTGTTCCGGTGATATATTGACTTATGCTACTAGATTTTTTTGTGTATCAAGGACAGTATTATTATTATGACGCTGTAGGTATACAAATCACATAAATACTTTTTTACTAGTTAAGGCACCAAAAAAAGGGTTTAGTGGCACAGTATCTGCATTCATTTAATGAGTTTTTGTTTAAGTTATTATCATTGACCATGTCTCTGAAAAGTTATTCATCCCCCTATGAAAATTTCCCCATTAATTAATTTTTTTTGATCGAGAAGCCAGAAGTGGCTATTATCACTGTCAATTATGAAGTGATTCGTTATAGTTAAATCCTTAAACATCTGAATAATTATAAGAAGTTTAAAATGAATAATTTTACAAATTTTAAGAAAAGATTATAACCAGATTTGAAAAGTTTATGTAGTGAGCAAATGGCTTTTAAATTTTACGTTAAATATTGTTTGTAACACCGGCACTTAGTCAGTTTACCAATCAATAATTAATAGTTTTATGATAATGATAGTAATCTCAATAATAATAGTTGTTATTCTCTTATTAATGACAACTCAATTGGGAGAATATTGCTAAAATTAGGCCTACATATCAATATCAGTTATAATTATAAACAACAGTTATTAATATGTTATAGTCTAATGTAGGCCTAGCTTGGCCTACTAAACCTAACTAAGCTTAATATTTTTCACTAACTTTTTATTACTATTTAAAGTAACTATTACTACAACCACACTTACATTACTACAACTACATTTACATGCCTAATTAAAGTTAGTATCTTTTTAATTTAATAAGGTATTAAAATATACATTTTAAATAATTGTTAAGTTAATGTAACATTCTAATACTTACCCTACTTACTGTGTGTCCTTACTGATAGTCTTATAACTTATGGATGATTTTATTTGAGTAATTTTTATTTATAATTATATCCATCAATTTTATATATAAAAAAGAATACTTACCTTTTTATAAATATGATAATTGATTTAAAATTTAACAATAGCCTAATAAAATTACTTTAAATTCAATAAACATGTTATTTTATTTTTTTTTTCCTTCATAAATAATGATTGTTCCAATTTTTCTATTCACTTTTTTCGTAACATACCCGCAAATAAAATTATCCAAAATGCAAATTCTTGATATTATGTAAAAGTTTTGCTGTTCATTGTGTTGTAGATTGCATTGAGAATGTCTCCTGAAAATTTGGTAGCCTTAACTTTTAAAATAAAAAAAGTTGTGGGCAAAATAAGGCAGAAATTTGGAAAGTCGGTCACAAGTTTTTACAGTTAAATACAAAGATAAAGAAGGGGGTTAAAAAAATTCACCAAAAAATCATAACTTCATTTCTATAAAAGCTAGAAAGATGAAATTGGTATTTTTGCAAAGCTTATAGCCAGCCCTTTAAAATGATGTATAATTTATGGCAATAGGACAATATTAAAAATTTCTGTCAAAGTACCTATAATAATGTTAAACTTCAAGTTTCAAGCTACAAAACAAATGTCTCAAACTACTTGCATAGACCATAGGCATAGTCACGTCGGTATTGACCGTGAAATACCCAAAACAGGGTATCATTATTTATCAAAATGATAGGTACTTTGGTAAAAAATTCAAAAATTTTGTAAAATAAACCAATGCCATAGTCATAGTTAATAGAGCTAATTTTGTACATAATTATAACACCAAAATCATATTTTTAGCTGTTGTAGTTTTAAAGTTATGAATTTTTAAAGTACGACCTCACTTGCCCTTTTTTAACATGGACTGCATCGCCACATTCTGTGACCCAATTCCGCCATTCGCGTCATGAGCTAAATAACACTCGTTTAAATGATAATTTTATACGACTTTTATTTTCAGAACTAATGCTGCATTTAAAAATAATGTTATATAAATTAACATTTATCTAACTATGCACTATGTATATCAGTAAATTTAATAAAATGTATTAATGTAAGGCTTTTCTGATCTACGGCGTCCATTATACCGGTATATGCTATATAGTCTATACAAGGCAATGCATCCCATAAAATACTGTTTGGGATCTACTTATTATGAACTTTCAACTTTGGCACATGACTATTTAATTAAAACTTTCCCTGACCAATGGTTGAATAATTTTTGCACAGGGCAAACTCTTATAAATGAAACTCTGAGGTGGTACTACGGTATAGCCATTATGCAAGTGGCTGTCAATGGTTGCCCATGACCTTCTGCACACAGAGAATTCTGATCGTTAATAAAATGACTCTATCGGGTTTTTAAAGCTCAAATTAAAACATTTCAGTTTAAATGTCTTTCAAATGAATTCTGAAACACAAGTTATCAAATATTTTGAAATAATTGAATATTTCCTAAGCTAAGTATCGGCGTCTTCCGCCATTTAAAAGGGGGCATGATCACTAATCCAAAATGGCCTGTGCGACCTGTGCATAATTAGTTCAACGTTTAGAATTGTGAAAATGTTTCATGAGCTATCCCAATGAAATTTTGCACACATGTACCTTAATAAATTATGCAGGCCTGCTTTTAATATGAAAGACTTACTTTGAATATTTAGACCGAATTTTTTAATGCAAAGATGCCTTATGTTGACATACGATTTTCCTCACTTAAAGTTGATATAATGAACAAAATAACTCAATGGGAATGTAGGTCAACATTTCTCCTAACGTGAATGGGCGGAGTTAGACCTTAATTATGGACTAAAAGGACGCCTGATTTATTATAATTACATGCACATAAAAAATTAAAAACTCGGATTCCATTGCGCCGACGCCCATTTCTGATACAAATTTTCTAGGAGTGTCCCTTCGGCGAAGTATCTAAAAATGGGGACCTCCATTTTATAATTGTTTTTGCAGATTATCTACCAGCATGCAAATTGTATTGCGACTGACTTTTATCTTAGAGTTAGAGCTGATACATTTTAAAAAATATTATTTATTTTTTTTAAATTTAGATACAAATAAATGTCAAGTCAGAATATTTTATACATTTTTGTAATTAAATTTACAGACATAAAAAAAAAATTGGGGGGGGAATATAAACAATAACTAAATTTAAAATTTGTAATTTTATTTAGTAAAACTCAAATCTAACTATATTCCCTGTAAATGTTATTTTTTTATCTCATTTTGTAATAAATTTCTAGTTGTATACATCAAAAGCAAAATACGGGTCAAGAAGAAAACTCCATCGTAATTAAGTGGTTTTGAGCTCCTCGCTAAAAATTTATAACTTTTGAATCACTTGCGCTAGAAAGTTGATCTTGGTGTTATTTTGTATACCATTCTTTGTCTGACTCCATACAACTTATTATTTGTTTATTTTAAAAAATGATTTGAAATTTTAACCTAAGTGCCTACTTGCCACTATTTAGGCTACATTTTTAACATCTTAGCCTCCATTAACAGTCATTTAATTAAAATTAAGGCTGGATTTAGGCCTACTAAGCCTACTTGTCTCTTAATTTGTATTAATTTTAAGCTTCATCAAATTGACTATTATTAGTTATTAGCATACTTACTCCAACTCCAGATCAATTTTTTTTTAGTGGACGGTCCATAGATTTTATGCCATGGCCACCATTTTTTTTTGCATTGCTCAACACACCAAATTACATGTACAGGCCTAGCCTTAATCCTAAAGATTTTCCCTAAACCAAGCCCAAAACCCTTAAACTTATCACACAATTTACCCTTTGAGGAATAGATAGTTTAATTATTTTAGATAAATGTCAATTTTAGCAAAGTTGTATTATTTTTGTGTGCATAATCGTAAACGTAAACGGAGTAGAGTGAATCAGTAGCATAAATGGAGTATAGTGAATCAATAGCATAAACGGAGTAGAGTGAATCAATAGCATAAATGAAGTAGCGTGAATCATTTGCTGAAACGGAGTAGAGTGAATCTTTAATTTAACAGAGTATAGTGAATCAATAGTTTAAACGGAGTAGAGTGAATCAATAGTAAAACTAATCCACTGTTCCATGCATGAACAAGATAATTGTACGTTTTCAATGGATGGCCGCATCTCAATAATCCTAATAAAAAAACTTTTAAACTGATCCGTTCGTAAGTTTGTCGGTCTCTATATTTTGCTGTTGAAAACTTCTTAGTGAAACATCTACCTTTTGTATTGTCCTTTTCAGGTTTTTCTCTAACCTGTATATGTTTTAATCAGTAAATTCTCAATTCTTTGAACTACAGAAGATTATAGTACAAGGTCCCAAATTTTATTTTCTATAAGGAAAATCATTTATTACCTTTCAAAATGTCCACTTAACATCTCACATTGCAATGCAGAGTACATAAATATAATGGATCTGATTACACAGAAAATTATGACATCAGTAAACAAAAAAAAAAAAAAACTCTCAATTTTGGAGAAAGCAGTACTGCTTCACTGCATCCTTTGATTCACAGTTTTAAGCTTATCTGTCAGCAATCCATATTTTGGTAAAACCCTAACCTAATTTAGCTCATGACATACTTTGTGTGAGGCTTCTATTACAGATGCCCAAAAAGGCCAAAAGTATCACTCCTCTGTTGTCATTTCATGTTACTTATAGTTTTGTTATCAAATCAGCTTTACAGGCTTATGACCAAAGATTTGTATGAATTCAAAACACTGAATGTCTAGATTTATCTAATGTCAGCTTAAATTATTAATATATATCTATCTAATAATGATTTTGACTTGTCTTTTTTGTCTTCTTCAGTTTTTCCATCTATTTCACAATGTCACGTTTGAGCATTGTGTCACATGTGATCCTGATGGTGATTTCTCTTCTCTCATGTTCCAATCATGCATTGGAACAGAGAAGTAAAAGAGCCCTTGTAGGAAGAGAAGGTGGAATTACTAAACAACTTCATGAACCCCAGGCTGATGGAGGAATAACAGGCATGGGAAAAGTTGACAGTAAACCTAAGAGTTCAGTCCGTATCGCTGACACAGTAGAATGTGGTGATGATGTCAAAAAGCTTTGTTCTGATAAAGCCAAATTGAATAATTTCCTAGTGCTGGATTGCCTGCAAGACACGGAAAAGGTGAGCAGTTAATCGGTCAGTCTAGAGATCCTTATAGTAGATGGTTATGTTTTAAACAGGGTAATAATGGGGGAGACTGCAATCAGGTTAGCACAATAGGAAGTTAGTAAAACACAGTAAGGTTAAACCTGAAAAAAGTAACGCAACAAAACAACGAACGTGCCGGCAGGAAGCCTTCATCTGCAAACAAACAGAAAAACAAAAAAAAATAACAACAATAAAAAAATATAATATAGCACTTAGCTGAGAAGTAGTGTCCACGAGGGCAGCAAAAGATTTGTTTTAAAGGCAAATAATTGTGATCACGTCACACCACTACTGCACTCACATCATTGGCTCCCCACACAGGCACATATTGATTACAAGCTGTCTGTTCTCTGTCACAACTTTTTCTCTGGTTCCTGCCCTTCCTATCTTACTGAACTTCTTTCTGTCTATTCACAATAGCAAATGCTTCACTGTGCCTCTGATTAACACAGTGCAACATACACAATCATTCTTTCCACTCACAACAATCGCTTGGAACCACTTGGACAATACCGCCGTGAACTCTACATCTATCAAAAGCTTCAAGGTCGCCCTGGCATCTGCTAGGAGCCGTTAGGATGGCAGCATTGCTTCCCCAACCGTTGCATATATGCCAGTATACGGATGCAGCAACGTACCCTACCAGAACCAGAGCCCCTTCAAAAGCTTCATTCCTCCACAGACACGTGTATTCTTTCTGTTCTCAGAACATGCACTAAAACATATGGTGAACGATCTTTTTATTTTGGTGCCCCAAAACAATGGAATTCTCTCCCATTACTCATGTCTCTACTTGCTCTGTATGGATGCCACCTAGGTACTCACATGTCTTTACTTGCTCTCTATGGATGCCACCTAGGTACTCACATGTCTTTACTTGCTCTCTATGGATGCCACCTAGGTACTCACATGTCTCTACTTGCTCTCTATGGATGCCACCTAGGTACTCACATGTCTCTACTTGCTCTCTATGGATGCCACCTAGGTACTCACATGTCTCTACTTGCTCTCTATGGATGCCACCTACGTACTCACATGTCTCTACTTGCTCTCTATGGATGCCACCTACGTACTCACATGTCTCTACTTGCTCTCTATGGATGCCACCTACGTACTCACATGTCTCTACTTGCTCTCTATGGATGCCACCTACGTACTCACATGTCTCTACTTGCTCTCTATGGATGCCACCTACGTACTCACATGTCTCTACTTGCTCTCTATGGATGCCACCTACGTACTCACATGTCTCTACTTGCTCTCTATGGATGCCACCTACGTACTCACATGTCTCTACTTGCTCTCTATGGATGCCACCTACGTACTCACATGTTTCTACTTGCTTTATACTGTGATTAATTATTGTTGGCTCTACAGTCCCTCTCTGGAAATCAACAATTATTTCTTTGTTTTTTTTGTTTTGAGACATTCAACTGATGAATAAACCTTGTAACTAAGTTGCTGTGTACAAATTTATAATTTCCCCTTCAGATATTAAGCCAACTATGGTGGTGTCGTGGATATATTTAATAACTGGATCAGTGTCGCTAGGGCTTTGGATATCATTGTTATTTATTGTATACACTACAGGGGAGTAAACAAAACCTTGTGGCGTCTTGGTACTTATTTCTCTAGATAATTATATTTTACCGTTCCCCTTGACATATGATGGACGATTTATTACAAAGTTCAGAATCCACGCTTGAATATTTGAATTTACATCCAACAAAGAAAGCTTTCTAATCATAAGATGTGGTTGGATTGTGTTAAATGCTGATGAGAAGTCTAAGAAAAGCACCCGAGAATATTTTTAGGGCTGTCTAGGTGCTTGTAAAGTGTTTCTAACACTATTATGATGGCATCCTCTGTACTTCTAGAAGATTCATAAGTGACTTGGTGGGGGGGGGGGGGTCAAGATTTAGTACATTTAAAATTTGACCTAGGATTAGTTACTCAAATAGAGGTAAGTGCAGCACAAGGCATCTTGTCTCCCGAGGCATACATTCTCTCCCTAGCCATCTTCTCTCCTGAGGCATCTTCGCTTCTTGAGAATTCTTCTCAGTCAAAAATTCAAATATCTTCCATTTACAAATGCCCCAAGAAATTTTAATTTTTCAAAAATATAACTAACCGTTTAATATCTACAACTATGACACTCTTGCATCATTGCTGCAGTTGGTTGTCAGTTATCCTTCTAATTGTCTGGTAGTAGTGGTAATTTGATACATATGCACCACTGGCATAAAACAGGGAGAAAGTTTATTATATAGAAATATTTCAAAGTAAATAGTTGAATAAAATTAATCATTCCAAATCACATATTAAGTAGAATAAGTATATGACACATAGTTCATATTAAGTAGAATAAGTATATCACACATAGTTCATATGAAATCAGCCTAAATGGACTAAACTTATACACATCCTCATTGTTAGAGGAAAAAAACACTCACTCAATATGGCAGCTTTCATCCCTTTTCTTCTTCCACCACAAAATAGTCCCTAAATATTAAATTGTGTTATGTATCACTCCATCCACATGCTGCCAGTGATTTTGGCATAATATCAAATGAGCATATGAAAAGTCATGCAATTACAATATCAAAATTCAAATAATTCTTTTTTATGTGGCACACTCATTTTTTTAATAATAGTAGAGTTAGAAGAGTTGCGAGGGGAATGTATCTATTAGAATCTAAAGACAAAGCAGGAAAAGAACGGTTTTCAAGCAAGATCACACGTGTGAAAGTATTGAAGGAGAACTGATCACAGTGAGCCGCAGAGTACTAGAGAGATGGGCACAACACTTGTAAGGCATGCTGAATGGCTCACACTGAGGTGCCAATGAAGATCACAAACTACCAGGATCGGACCCATTGGTCAGCCAACCATCTCTGAATGAAACAAAAGATGTGATCTTTACCATGCAAAGTAATACTCCAAAGGAATGGACCTTTTCGCTACAGAACTGAATAAACTAAGCCGGAAAAAAACACATAGGCAAATACACGACCTCATTCCCATAATCCCAATTCACAAGAAAGGATATAAGCTGGATTACTCAAATTATAGAAGAATGTCCCTACTTAATGTAACTTACAAAATCCACAATAAACTAATAGCAAGAAAACCGGAAAAGTATTGTGAACTTATCCTAGGGGAACTAGCAATGTGAAATTCTGACAGAATAGATCAGCCACAGATCAGATCTTTACTATCAGGTGTCTCCTGGAGAAATGCTAGGAATACAAATCATGTATGTTGTATGCAAGTAATACACCTGATGGAACTTATATGGACAACAAATTAATACAAAGATTTGGTACGTTGACTCCATACGGTATAAACCAAAGTCACAATTTGATATAGCTTCAATGCCTTTTTCCTGTTTGTTGTACTGATGAAGGCATTTGCCGAAATGTTTCAATTTGTATTTTGTGTAATCATAATTGAATCATAACAGATATTTTTATATTTACACAATCTGTCTGTGTCTCATTAATTATAAATATGTTGATGGCTAACTCCAAAAGTGGAATAAAAAGTACAAGGAGAGTACCCGAGGGAGTTCCAGATTAATAAATTTATCACAATTTGTTCAATTTCAGGCGGCCGACAGTCTTTCAAAAGAGTGCAGCCATGTAAGTACGACCACTGTGTTTTTTCTTATCTAAAAATTTCTGCTGAATGATACATGACATGAAGTAATCATTATAATGTCAATCATTTACATTACCCACATGTCAGTCATTTACATTACCCTTATGTCAATCATTTACATTACCTAATGTCAATCATTTACATTACCCTCATGTCAATCATTTACATTACCCTCATGTCAATCATTTACATTGCCCTCATGTCAATCATTTACATTACCCTCATGTCAATCATTTACATTACCCTCATGTCAATCATTTACATTGCCCTCATGTCAATCATTTACATTGCCCTCATGTCAATCATTTACATAGCCCTCATGTCAATCATTTACATTACCCTCATGTCAATCATTTACATTGCCCTCATGTCAATCATTTACATTACCCTCATGTCAATCATTTACATTACCCCCATGTTAATCATTTACATTACCCTCATGTCAATCATTTACATTACCCTCATGTCAATCATTTAAATTACCCTCATGTCAATCATTTACATTACCCTCATGTCAATCATTTACATTACCCTCATGTTAATTGTAATAGAAAGAACAAAATAAACTCAATTTAACACTAGGCTTTTCATTCTTATACAGTTTCTGTGGAATTACAAATTGCAATTGTCAACTGACATACGTTTTGACCACGCATCCAATGAAGCCTGCAGTGATGATTTAGAGAAGGTGGGTTTTTGAAATGGAAGGATTAAAATCACGCTAAAGTAGATGCAATAGTGAGATAATTTATGTGAACAGAGCTTTGAAAACTTCATTTTAGCTTCTAGCCATAGATTCAAAATTCATTTCGGGCAACATGATTGTAATGTAATAACTGAAGCTTAAAAATGTGTGGCGCTACATCTGTTATAACAGATTGTCACAGAAACTGTTTGAAACATTCGACTAAACATTTTTGTATATAGAACTAGCCGTGATTGCTGAAAATAAGCCAAGTAAAATTTAGGGACCTGGCCAAGTAAATTTAAGGACCTCGCCAAGTAAATTTAGTGACCTGGCCAAGTAAATTTAAGGAACTGGCCAAGTAAATTTAAGGACCAGGCCAAGTAAATTATTTAGGGACCTGGCCCAATAAATTTCTTAGTCACTAGTGAAATCATTTTGCAGCATTTGATCATATACAACACCTGAAACACGTTTTTAGTTGAAGTAAAAGTATTTGATGTTGTGAATTTGTTTTTCAGAAATCCACATCCCGGTTGTCATCTTTTAGTTTTAATTACTAAAGAATAAATCCAACTAGTGTGTAGCAGATTAGTGAAACTGACATTGAATATATATTAAAAAAGGCTAAAAAATATATACATAGAAAAATTGAAATTTTGTAACATTTGACTCCTTATAAACAAACCCTTGGTATATTTTACAGTGTCGTTTTTGTTCCAACATAATTCTCAGATAACTGCGTGTAAAGGTTATGAAAAAGGCGAGGGTAAGATTATTCCATGCCTCATTGACCATTATGAGGAAGTGAGCTCCCAGCCCTGCAAAACCTTCCTCAACAAAATGGCCAGCATCATCTTCAGTGACTATCATTTTATGAAATTCTTTATGGATGACTGCAAAGAGGACATTCAAAAAGTCAAATGTGGAAGAATTGAGTACGCAGATTCTGATGAGGAGGCAGAGGTAAGCCGCAATAACAGTATTAACCTTTCCATAACCCAGCGCGTCTTTTTGCAGTGACTTCCGGTATTCCCTGCGGCCCAAGCACATCTTTTTTTCATTAGCCGATTTTTTCCCCTGCGGCCCAAGCGCTTCTATTTGCCACATAGAGGGGTATCTAATATAACCAAAAAAACAAGACTATAACCTTTCACCTTAGTCTCGGGGAGAATATTTATTTGTTAGTGGAATAGTTGATTTTATTTGGCTTTTTAAATGATGAAAATAAACCAATTACTGAATTTTTTGTGTTAATCTGAATTTGTTGTTTCCGTGGCACCACCTAGCGGAATTAATGACTGTGGCGAAAAGTACGTTGTCTAGGAGATTAGGTCCCTTCTGTAGCCACAGAAAATCGTTTCAGAGTCTACAACTCCGTTTCTTAAGCTTCTGGAAAGCTGGTACTTGTACATTTTCCTGGCTCCTATAAAGCTGATAGTTTAAAAGGAAAAACCATGCAACGTCGTTTAAGAGTCATCAAATATGTTTATTACTTGTTGAAAATATAAGTGTTCAAACACAGCACCTTCTATTGAATAGTCATGTGAAGTGACTAACAAATCCAATGCATACACAAAACAGCATCATAAAGTTATACGAAGTCCTCACTCCAAAAAACACTCTGTCGAATCCACACGCAATAATAAATCGTTCTCTTCTAATAATAATCTGTCTCTCCTTTTATACCATTATTGCCCATGCACTCGTGATAACAAGAAAAATGTTCACATTCATTCACCACTCTAATGTTTTCACAACTCACAACAAACACTTTCTCCCCTGGGTCCCCCCCCCCCCCTGCCAAGACGGTCATACTCGTGGAAAAATATAGCCAATACCACGAGCACTCTCTTTCCGCCCCCCCAAACATACACACAAAAAAGTAACCACACAATCTGACCGTGACACCCCCCTCCTCACGAGTGACATTAGGTGAAACTAAATGTTGCGAGTTTATATAAAATAACAACGGTCAGGTCGTGTGCATGTTCTGCGTATGTGACATCAATACTAGCATATAAAGATCAAATAGATATGTACAAATGAATCAGTAATAACAAAAAATGTAATATGAGACATTTTTGTCACCATTTCTAAATTGAAAGTAAATGTTAAGAGCATGGCAATACATAATAGAATTATGACAATTATAATGAAACACATATAGTAAAAGGTAAATTAATCACGATCGGTATCATCTCATTGTTATTCAAAATCAATTGGAGTATTTATGTCAATACATTGTTACAAATATTTAAATGTTTACAGTACTTCGAAACATTCTTTATTAATTGAAATGTGAAAAAGAGAAAAAAAAATGTCAACATCTGGGCTTGTGTGGACAGCCTTGAATTGTCCCGTCATTGTTTACAAACAAGACGGTGGAATATTCCGCTTGTCAGCCGGTAGTCTGAAAGCGTGCACATTTTTTCCCCAGCTCACAACTCCCCTGTAAAATCTCACATGTTTCAACAAGCTCGTCACATTGTCAATATACAAAGGTAACATGAATATCAATTTAAACAAACAATCGTCACCTCCCAACTCATGGAAAAGACTCACCTCCACAACAAAATCAATTTTTCCAACAACATAAATTTTCTCCCTGGCCCCCACATGACATAATTTATCAACAATGGTATCAAAAACAATAATATTTCTTTCCCTTAACCTCACCTCAGGGACAATGCTCACCTCCTCCACATAACCGTGATCAAGGCCAACCCCGTTTGCCTGAACACTATTGTCAGAGTCAAAGCTGGACTCACGGTTCTCAAGTCTTGAGTAACCTGTGCCCCCCACACTCCAAATTTCCCCGAATGTCCCCGTCTCGGGAATGAACTTGACAAATTCACGACTTCTACTTCGTGACAACCTTAATTTGTCCAGGTCCTCACCCCCTCATTTGACACACAATTATCATGGTTCAATAGTGGCAAACATTTTACATTAACAGGCATATCTTGAATATCATTAAAAGTAAAATATTGTATATCATCACATTTCTTATCTAGCACATCTTCAATATTAATGTCTGACAACTCAGTCATTGCGAAGTTCAACTCTGGAGCAGTCGAAACCTGCTCTCTCCCCTCCTCCTCAACACATAACTCGCCTGAGCTTGACTCAGGGGTTTTTGTGAACTTTTTACAAAGTTCACCTTGACGACATGTAATGGTCGTTATACTGGTCAATGTTACGGTCTCCACTTCATGGTTACCGAAGCTTGACTCAGTTATACTCATGACACCTCGCTTGCGTGGAAGCGGTAGGTTGTTCATGCATTCAACACCCGTGGGTGTGTTATCTAAATCAGCAAAAGTATTCATGACACCTAGCTTGCTTGGAAGCGGTAGGTTGTTCATGCATTCAACACTCGTGGGTGTGTTATCTAAAGTATCTAAAGTGCTGGGTACACAATAAATCTTAGGTAATCTCTCAACATCCATATGTGGAGAATCAATACTTGGTTCAACCCCCGTGGGTGTGTTATCTATATCATCAAAAATAGTTGGTGCACAATAGACCTCAGGCACTTTATCAACCTCCATATGTGGAGATTCATTAACCATAAATTCACAATCAATAATATTTTCAACCTTGCCAGGTGAAAACTCAGTAACAATGTGTTCGTGATGAATTTTACAATCAACATCATCACGGGAAGCATCAATAATACTTGATTTATAATCAATATTTGCATCAAATTCCCCATGTGACCCAACAATATCGTTAGTTTCCATATCAGCATTTTTATCAAAATGACCACATGAAGCATCACTAACACTAGGTTCATGAGGAATATTATCAAAGTCACAATACAAAGCCTCAAAAATACTGGGTTCTAAATCAAAACTAGCATCAAATTCACAATTAGTGTCATCAATAACAGTAGTCTTATCAAAATTACCATCTAAAGTATCCGTAACACTTGGTTCATAATCATCAAAATCACCCTGGTAAATATCACTATAACTAAATTCATAATCACTATTATTATCAAAATCATAACCTGAACCATGAATTATACTCTGTTCACTCTTGTTGTCAGGGCGATAGCCATCTTGTACCTTCTCTAACCCATCATCACTATCAAAAGTATTCAGCTTATCTGTGTCTTCAAAATATTCGTCACTTATACTAAACTGAAAAAATTCCGGTTCATCATTTTTCTTTATATTCCTATTGACCTCTTTTATAGTTGGATCTATAGTTTCCCAAGCCTTCTTCTTGTAATTCCATCTAAATTGATTTATTTCCGTTTCCCTTTCTGCCCCGTAATCATAATCTTCTTCTTCTGACCAGTCACTATAATCACTGTCGCTAATTACACCACTAATCCAATTTTCCCCTCCCCACTCACTACAGTCACTGTCATAATACTCCTGATCACTATTTTCTTTTGCCAAAATGTATCCCCTTAAATTTGCATCTAAGTATCTCTCTATTTCTAATGATGTTCTCTCATCTTCACACCATGTTTGGAATTTTCTATCTTCTTTTCCTCTATGAGCGTGCCTTTCTGCTGTCTTACTTTCTGCCCTTGGTCCCTCGTTCGACAAATACGACGTTATGTTTACCCCCCCCCCTTGAAAATATGTTTACCCTGTTTATCCCCCTCTATAGCCTTATCTTGTGAAAATTGCCCCCTTTCTGAACAAGTTAGTACACTTGTATTGTGCTCATTTGACTCTTCATCTAATTTCTCATTCTCGTCTCCCGTTTCTTTTTGAGCTCTATCTTCTTTTTCTTTATTATCTAATGCTAATCTATCTAATTTTTCATTTTCTTTAAGAGCGTGCCTTTCTTCTGCCTCTACCCTCAATCTTTCTGTTTTTGCTTCTAGTTCTGCTGTCATTTTTTTTTATTGCTGCTATTTTATCATTAAATTCCTTGTCGCGAATGGCTTTTTCTTGGGCTCTCCTATGTTCCTCTTCTGCCCATTCTAACTTTTCTAATTCTTTTAATCTATCCACGGCATATTTAGTAATGTCTTTCCCTTCCAGCCCTAAATCTATTGCCTCCTGCCTAATTTCTGGGATCGTTTTCATTTTAGCGATTTCACTTCCCCCCAAGTTATATGGTATTACTTTTTAACAAAAATGTATACTATACAACAAATAATGTTAATTTTGCTAGCCAAAAAACTAACCGGACAATTATATGGAACAATTTATATGGAAAAATTTGCTTACAATAGCATATATAAAATAAACAATATATTTAAATAATTTTAATTACCCGGTCTTGGAACAGCGTAGGTGGCTTAGTTCTTGCTACAGCAACACAGTAGTGGTGGTGTCCAATGTCAGGTAACACCTCAGCAGTAGGGTACAATGTCAAAAAGTGTAAGAAACAGCAGCATATAGCAGTGTACAGGTACAGCACGTACTGGTACAGCGGTTAAGGGAACCTCAGGTACCCGAACAGCGGTTACAGGAACGGCAAGTACAGGAACAGCAAGTCCTGGAACAGCAAGTACTGGAACTGCGGAACTGCAGCGGCTGGTGACAGGAACAACAGGAACAACGGTATAGCAGCGGCTGATGACAGGAACAGCTGGCCTCAACAACAGCGATGTACAGTAACAGGACCCGTAATCATCGGGAACAGGACCAGCAAGTAAAGGGAACATCAGTAACGCCAGCAGCAACGGGATACATGATCAGCGGGTACTGGGATCAGAGTAAAGCAGCGGTTGTTGACAGGATCAGCGGAACAGCAACGGTTGGTAACAGGATCAGTGGAACAGCAGCGTCTCGGCTACAGCGAGGTACAGGAACAGCAGGACAGCAACCTCAGTAATGGATTATATAATACCGCCCAGCAATAACTATATAAATAATGTCATTGAACGTTATACATTTTGAAAAACCTGACGAGAATTCACTGTGGCCGAAGATAGGCTTATTTGTTGGGTAAAGCTGAAATGAACCTTCAATAGTGACAGGTCTCATGTAAATCTCTGTGCTGTCTGTCTTTAGGTATTTCACAATTTCCCAGAGACTGATCTCCGCAACACGGCTAGCTTTATAGGGCCACCACTGTGGCGAAAAGACACATTGGCTTGGCTGGTTCGGACGGGCTGGCTTCGACGGGCTGGCTTCGACGGGCCCCCACTGTGGCGAAATGTACGTTGTCTAGGAGATTAGGTCCCTTCTGTAGCCACAGAAAATCGTTTCAGAGTCTACAACTCTGTTTCTTAAGCTTCTGGAAAGCTGGTACTGTACATTTTCCTGGCTCCTATAAAGCTGATAGTTTAAAAGGAAAAACCACGCAACGTCGTTTAAGAGTCATCGAATATGTTTATTACTTGTTGAAAATATAAGTGTTCAAACACAGCACCTTCTATTGAATAGTCATGTGAAGTGACTAACAAATCCAATGCATACACAAAACAGCATCATAAAGTTATACGAAGTCCTCACTCCAAAAAACACTCTGTCGAATCCACACGCAATAATAAATCGTTCTCTTCTAATAATAATCTGTCTCTCCTTTTATACCATTATTGCCCATGCACTCGTGATAACAAGAAAAATGTTCACATTCATTCACCACTCTAATGTTTTCACAACTCACAACAAACACTTTCTCCCCTGGGTCCCCCCCCCCTGCCAAGACGGTCATACTCGTGGAAAAATATAGCCAATACCACGAGCACTCTCTTTCCGCCCCCCCAAACATACACACAAAAAAGTAACCACACAATCTGACCGTAACAATGACGACTTACGCCATATAGAGGGGTGTCAATATAAATACCAAAACGAGGAAATAACCTTTTACCATAGTCTCGGGCAGAATGTTTATTCGTTAGGGGAATAGTCAAATTTTATTTTGCTTTTTAATTTATGAAAATCTACCAATTACTGAATTTTCTGTGCGGATCTGAATTTTGTTGTTTCCATGGCGCTGCCTATCGCTATTGATGACGAACTATGACCACATAGAGGGGTATCTAATATAAACACAAAAACGAGGATAAAACCTTTCACCATAGTTTCAGGAAGAATGTTATTCGTTAGGGGAATAGTCGAATTTTATTTTGCCTTTTAAATTATAAAAATCAACCAACTACTGAATTTTTTTGCTGATCTGTAAACTATCAAATTTTGGCTCATTTCAAAATAATGTCTGGGCCACAGGGAATAAATAGCAAATTAATAACCGGTACTGAGAGGCTATTAGAGCAAAAAGTAGGTCGGTACCAGAAGGGTTAAATGTATTTAATTGAAGATGTGATTTTGAACTTTATAAGTCAAATGTTAGTGGACAAAGAATGACGCCGAATCATTCCATGTCATTTCATAATTTACATGACACTTCCAGACTGCCCACAGCCAGGGAAGAACCATCACCTGCCTCAATGCACACAGAAAAAATGTTACCAAAAAGTGCAAGAAAACACTGCTCAGAGTGGCCGAGCTGCAGTCAGATGACTTCCACCTGGACCGACCCCTTTACTACGCTTGTCGGGGCGACAGGGAGAATCTCTGCCATGACGTGGTTGCTGGGGAAGGAGCTGTCTTCAAGTGTCTCTACCAACATCTTGGAGATCCCAAGCTGACAGTAAACGTAAGTTCTCCTCTACCCATGTACATTTGATCCATGTTTTAAGGTTTGAACTAGTTCTGTAACTCAGTCCTGCTAATTGTGTGTCATGATACAACAGTTGATCACTTTTACCATTTTTCTATTTGTTTCGACCAGGCAATATATGTTTTGCTCAATTATAAAGTTCAGATAATGACATGGTATGCAAATGCTATTCAGCTGAACCTTTTTTTGTTTTGCTCTGTTTTCAGGGCTATTAATGAATCGACCTAAATTAGGTGAATTTGTTGGGGTAATAATACAGCTAGTTTTTGTTTTCCATTTTGCCCTTTCTAGTTTACGATTAATACAATAAGATATACACAGTGTCTTATATTTTTGGGTGTGTCATGTTTGGTAGCCCCATCACATCAGTAAAAACTGCCTATATTCATTCGTGCCCCGATATGGGAATTTCCAGTAGCAAATATTTAGAATCGGTTCCTTGCTGAGAATGTTTACCTGGAAGAACTTCTAATTAAAAGCTTGAGTTATCTAATCCTTATATTAACTTCTCTTTTGTTTGTGGCTGGCAAAATCTTCGGACGGCTAATTGACCCGCTTTCTGTCAACCGATTGAGCTGAAACTGAGCACACAGACCCTTTGCCCGTTTTTCAAATTTTCAGCTCGCCAACCGCCAAAAATAATTTGTTCCTGTTTTTCAAAGGGAAGATATTTGACAACATTTACAAAGGAAATATGATGCCATTGACATCACGAAATACAATTCCTGATTGCTACACTAATTGAGATTCTTTTTAAAAAAAATACTGCAAGTGCATTTGATGCAAAAAAAATTCTTTTGTTTTTCTGAAATAGTTTGTGAAATCAATCTACAGTGTAAAAGCTGTTGGGACATTAGAATATTAATATAGTTCAGGGGCGTGAAAAAATATACTGGGGATGGGGTGGGGTATCACTAATTGGGATTCTTATAAAGTGTGAGACTTATATGCAATTTTTGCAGGATAATAACATTTTATAACGGATTTCAACAAAAAACTTTGTTTTTAAGAGTTGTTTCATTTAATATCTCAAACACAAACAAATTACCACTGTGTATTTTCTTCTTTTAAAAAAAAATTATAGTGCAGGGAAAAATTAGAAGCGAGGCAAGCTCTCATTGCTGAAGATGTCAAGGCAGATAAAGCCTTCTACAAGGCTTGTAAATCAGACATAGAACAAAACGAATGTGTTAAAGGAAAGGGCATTTCAGATGTTGATGTCGATGATGATCTGAAGAGATCTTCCGTCCTGCTTTGCCTGGAACGAGCTCAGAGCAGCGACAGTAAGTGACATGGAAGAAAAATGTATCCATCTGTGGTTTTGGGTTTATCTCGTTACATTGTACGTTAACATCTGTGTCTTGACAAGTTGCAAGGATTGTTGAACTATTGTGATGTCATCCATGTCAATGTGTAATATCACGCGTGGTCATTATGTATTATCATATGTGACATTGTGTGATATCATGCATGTCAGTGTGTGATATTGTGCATGTCAATGTGCGATATCATGTGTGTCAATGTATGATATCATGTGTGTCAATGTGTGATATCATGTGTGTCAATATGTAATCATGCATGTCAGTGTGTGATATTGTGTGTGTCAAAATGTGATCTCATGTGTGTCAATGTGTGATATCATGCATGTCAGTGTGTGATATCATGCATGTCAGTGTGTGATATTGTGTGTGTCAAAATGTGATCTCATGTGTGTCAATGTGTGATATCATGCATGTCAGTGTGTGATATCATGCATGCCAGTGTGTGATATCATGCATCCCAGTGTGTGATATCATGCATGTCAGTGTGTGATATTGTGTGTGTCAAAATGTGATCTCATGTGTGTCAATGTGTGATATCATGCATGTCAGTGTGTGATATCATGCATGCCAGTGTGTGATATCATGCATCCCAGTGTGTGATATCATGCATGTCAGTGTGTGATATCATGCATGTCAGCTTGTGATATCATGCATGTCAGTGTGTGATATCATGCATGCCAGTGTGTGATATCATGCATGTCAGTGTGTGATATCATGCATGTCAATGTGTGATATCATGCATTTCAATGTGTGATATCATGCATGTCAGTGTGTGATATCATGCATGTCAGTGTGTGATATCATGCATGCCAGTGTGTGATATCATGCATGTCAGTGTGTGATATCATGCATGCCAGTGTGTGATATCATGCATGTCAATGTGTGATATCATGCATGCCAGTGTGTGATATCATGTATGTCAATGTGTGATATCATGCATGTCAATGTGTTATATTGTTTGTGTCAATGTGTGATATCATGTGTGTCAATGTGTGATATCATGTGTGTCAATGTGTTACACTGTTTAGTTTGATGCCACTAATTAAATTAACCCTTTAGTAGCTGAAAAAATAAATTTTTAACTGTCACTATTTATATTTAATTATTTTAAAATAAAAGTATTGCAGATAGTTTGGCAATAGAAACCATAGAATTGTCCCCAAGTATTTGTTCAGTGTTCGGTTGTAGTATTTTGCCAGTTAGTTTTGTCAGTATTTTGTATTTAACATTTAATAGGGAAATTCCTCTGTAGTTTGTGCATTGAATTTTGGAGCCTATCTTGTGTATTGGGGATATTAATGCTGTTTCCCATTCTATTGAGATTTTCTCTTCTTGCCAAATTTTATTTATAAGTTTATGTGTCTGAATGTGTAGTTCTCTTCCTCCATATTTAATAAGTTTTGATGTGATGAGGTCTTCTCTAGGGGCTATGTTGTTTTTCATAGAATTTATTACTTCTGTAGTTTCTTCCAGAGTTGGGGAGTTTTTTAAAGGGTCTGGTCCTCCATGTAGTGGTTGATAATCTTCATCCTGTCCATTGTCTGCAGTTAGTATTCCATCAAAATAATCAAATATTATTTTTACAATCTAAGTGCATAAGATCAAATACTTGTTCTATAAAATTGTTTTAGAATCTACTGTAACCGTGTCACCGGATTATTTTGTTTTAAGACAATAAAGTGAAACTGCACCCTGAATGCCTGCAAGAGATGTTTGAGCTGCGGTCAGAGTTGATGCAGGACTACAAGATCAGCCCAGAGCTGGTCAGCGGTTGTGAGATGGAGATTGAGAAGCACTGTAAAGGCCTCGAGGTTGGCGGGGCCACCATCAGCTGCCTCATGAAGACTGCCACGTCCAAGATTGGAAAAATTGAATCGGAGTTCAGTGCCCAATGCACTGCTCAGGTCAGTCTGTCTCTTCAGTTAGTCTGTCTGTTCAGTTAGTCTGTCTGTTCAGTTAGTCTGTCTGTTCAGTTAGTCTGTCTGTTCAGTTAGCCTGTCTGTTCAGTTAGCCCGTCTCTTCAGTTAGTCTGTCTCTTCAGTTACTCTGTCTCTTCAGTTAGTCTGTCTCTTCAGTTAGTCTGTCTCTTAGGTTAGTCTGTCTCTTCAGTTAGTCTGTCTATTCAGTGTGGAATTAAGTGGTCCTCAATCTGTTTACAAGAAAGAATAACGTACTGGAATATTATCTATTATCTTTTAACAAGTTCGTCTTATTAGGCTGACTTGTAAATATCCTTAAAGGAAATATATAGCTGCTGAACATTGCTCTACCATGTGTGATTATCTAAATGAATAATCAGTAAGTTGTCATAGTCTGTCAGTAAGTTGTCATAGTCTGTCAATAAGTTGTCATAATCTGTCAGTAAGTTGTCATAGTCTGTCAGTAAGTTGTCATAATCTGTCAGTAAGTTGTCATAGTCTGTCAGTAAGTTGTCATAATCTGTCAGTAAGTTGTCATAATATGTCAGTAAGTTGTCATAGTCTGTCAGTAAGTTGTCATAATCTGTCAGTAAGTTGTCATAATATGTCAGTAAGTTGTCATAGTCTGTCAGTAAGTTGTCATAATCTGTCAGTAAGTTGTCATAATCTGTCAGTAAGTTGTCATTTTTCTGCAACTCATTCATATGAAACAACACAACATTAGAAAGCAAACTTTTCGCATTGAATTCTTCCCACCGTGAGTAAAGATTGACCTGATCGGTCCATATGCTATTCTCCCCTCCTTGTGTAAAGATTGACCTGGTCAGTCCATATGCTATTCTCCCCTCCTTGTGTAAAGATTGACCTGGTCAGTCCATATGCTATTCTCCCCTCCTTGTGTAAAGATTGACCTGGTCAGTCCATATGCTATTCTCCCCTCCTTGTGTAAAGATTGACCTGGTCAGTCCATATGCTATTCTCCCCTCCTTGTGTAAAGATTGACCTGGTCAGTCCATATGCTATTCTCCCCTCCTTGTGTAAAGATTGACCTGGTCAGTCCATATGCTATTCTCCCCTCCTTGTGTAAAGATTGACCTGGTCAGTCCATATGCTATTCTCCCCTCCTTGTGTAAAGCACATAGGTTTGATTTCATTTCAAATCTTTATGTCATTATTCCATATAGTAACTTAATGAATTTGTAGATTTTTACCTACTACTCTGGCCAACTGACACTAAAGTATCTAACTGACACATATGTGTCTAAATAGCTCTCAGATGTTGACTACTGAGGCCAACTGACACTAAAGTGTCTCACACTCAAGTGTCTGACACATATGTGTCTAAATGGCTATCAGATGTTGAATACTGTGGCCCAGAAATCTTTCTAAGAATGCAACATTGATGACAAAAAAGTTTAGTGATACTTTAATTATTTCAGATCCGTCAACTGCTTCACATTGCCAACCCAGGTGAGGATATCCGCCTTGACCGTCCACTACAGAGGGCTTGTGGGGATGTTGTTACGAAAGCCTGCCATGATCAGAAACCTGGGCAAGGACAGTAAGTCTGGTATTATGTTATCCCGATTGTTTAACTTTGAAAATCTTTTATTTACTCAAATGAATATTTAGAGATTATAAGAAAAGGTCTGGAGATTATTCTGTTCAAAAATGATTATCAGCTACAAACTCTTAGAAGTCATTCTAAGTAAAGTCATTGTTAGAAGTCATTGTTAGAGGTCAGTATAAGTAAGGTCATTGTTAGAAGTTAGTCTAAGGTCTTCAAAATGTCTTTAACATTCCATCCCACAAATATTACACAAAAACAACAAACAGCCAAAACTAACGCTTGTAGCCACTACAGCTCTCCCGGACATCCTTGCCAATACAAGAATCCACTACAGCTCTCCCATACATCCTTGCCAATACAAGAATCCACTACAGCTCTCCCATACACCCTTGCCAATACAAGAATCCACTAAAGCTCTCCCGGACATCCTTGCCAATACAAGAATCCACTAAAGCTCTCCCATACATCCTTGCCAATACAAGAATCCACTACAGCTCTCCCGGACATCCTTGCCAATACAAGAATCCACTACAGCTCTCCCGGACATCCTTGCCAATACAAGAATCCACTACAGCTCTCCCGGACATCCTTGCCAATACAAGAATCCACTACAGCTCTCCCATACACCCTTGCCAATACAAGAATCCACTAAAGCTCTCCCGGACATCCTTGCCAATACAAGAGTCCACTACAGCTCTCCCATACATCCTTGCCAATACAAGAATCCACTACAGCTCTCCCATACATCCTTGCCAATACAAGAATCCACTACAGCTCTCCCATGCATCCTTGCCAATACAAGAATCCACTACAGCTCTCCCGGACATCCTTGCCAATACAAGAATCCACTACAGCTCTCCCGGACATCCTTGCCAATACAAGAATCCACTACAGCTCTCCCGGACATCCTTGCCAATACAAGAATCCACTACAGCTCTCCCGGACACCCTTGCCAATACAAGAATCCACTACAGCTCTCCCGGACATCCTTGCCAATACAAGAATCCACTACAGCTCTCCCATACATCCTTGCCAATACAAGAATCCACTACAGCTCTCCCGGACATCCTTGCCAATACAAGAATCCACTACAGCTCTCCCGGACACCCTTGCCAATACAAGAATCCACTAAAGCTCTCCCGGACATCCTTGCCAATACAAGAATCCACTACAGCTCTCCCATACATCCTTGCCAATACAAGAATCCACTACAGCTCTCCCGGACATCCTTGCCAATACAAGAATCCACTACAGCTCTCCCGGACATCCTTGCCAATACAAGAATCCACTACAGCTCTCCCGGACATCCTTGCCAATACAAGAATCCACTACAGCTCTCCCATACATCCTTGCCAATACAAGAATCCACTACAGCTCTCCCATGCATCCTTGCCAATACAAGAATCCACTACAGCTCTCCCGGACATCCTTGCCAATACAAGAATCCACTACAGCTCTCCCATACATCCTTGCCAATACAAGAATCCACTACAGCTCTCCCATGCATCCTTGCCAATACAAGAATCCACTACAGCTCTCCCGGACATCCTTGCCAATACAAGAATCCACTACAGCTCTCCCGGACACCCTTGCCAATACAAGAATCCACTAAAGCTCTCCCGGACATCCTTGCCAATACAAGAATCCACTACAGCTCTCCCATACATCCTTGCCAATACAAGAATCCACTACAGCTCTCCCGGACATCCTTGCCAATACAAGAATCCACTACAGCTCTCCCGGACATCCTTGCCAATACAAGAATCCACTACAGCTCTCCCGGACATCCTTGCCAATACAAGAATCCACTACAGCTCTCCCATACACCCTTGCCAATACAAGAATCCACTAAAGCTCTCCCGGACATCCTTGCCAATACAAGAGTCCACTACAGCTCTCCCATACATCCTTGCCAATACAAGAATCCACTACAGCTCTCCCATACATCCTTGCCAATACAAGAATCCACTACAGCTCTCCCATGCATCCTTGCCAATACAAGAATCCACTAAAGCTCTCCCGGACATCCTTGCCAATACAAGAGTCCACTACAGCTCTCCCATACATCCTTGCCAATACAAGAATCCACTACAGCTCTCCCATACATCCTTGCCAATACAAGAATCCACTACAGCTCTCCCATGCATCCTTGCCAATACAAGAATCCACTACAGCTCTCCCGGACATCCTTGCCAATACAAGAATCCACTACAGCTCTCCCGGACATCCTTGCCAATACAAGAATCCACTACAGCTCTCCCGGACATCCTTGCCAATACAAGAATCCACTACAGCTCTCCCGGACACCCTTGCCAATACAAGAATCCACTACAGCTCTCCCGGACATCCTTGCCAATACAAGAATCCACTACAGCTCTCCCATACATCCTTGCCAATACAAGAATCCACTACAGCTCTCCCGGACATCCTTGCCAATACAAGAATCCACTACAGCTCTCCCGGACACCCTTGCCAATACAAGAATCCACTAAAGCTCTCCCGGACATCCTTGCCAATACAAGAATCCACTACAGCTCTCCCATACATCCTTGCCAATACAAGAATCCACTACAGCTCTCCCGGACATCCTTGCCAATACAAGAATCCACTACAGCTCTCCCGGACATCCTTGCCAATACAAGAATCCACTACAGCTCTCCCGGACATCCTTGCCAATACAAGAATCCACTACAGCTCTCCCATACACCCTTGCCAATACAAGAATCCACTAAAGCTCTCCCGGACATCCTTGCCAATACAAGAGTCCACTACAGCTCTCCCATACATCCTTGCCAATACAAGAATCCACTACAGCTCTCCCATACATCCTTGCCAATACAAGAATCCACTACAGCTCTCCCATGCATCCTTGCCAATACAAGAATCCACTACAGCTCTCCCGGACATCCTTGCCAATACAAGAATCCACTACAGCTCTCCCGGACATCCTTGCCAATACAAGAATCCACTACAGCTCTCCCGGACACCCTTGCCAATACAAGAATCCACTACAGCTCTCCCGGACATCCTTGCCAATACAAGAATCCACTACAGCTCTCCCATACATCCTTGCCAATACAAGAATCCACTACAGCTCTCCCGGACATCCTTGCCAATACAAGAATCCACTACAGCTCTCCCGGACACCCTTGCCAATACAAGAATCCACTACAGCTCTCCCGGACATCCTTGCCAATACAAGAATCCACTACAGCTCTCCCGGACACCCTTGCCAATACAAGAATCCACTACAGCTCTCCCGGACATCCTTGCCAATACAAGAATCCACTACAGCTCTCCCATACATCCTTGCCAATACAAGAATCCACTACAGCTCTCCCGGACATCCTTGCCAATACAAGAATCCACTACAGCTCTCCCGGACATCCTTGCCAATACAAGAATCCACTACAGCTCTCCCGGACATCCTTGCCAATACAAGAATCCACTACAGCTCTCCCGGACATCCTTGCCAATACAAGAATCCACTACAGCTCTCCCATACACCCTTGCCAATACAAGAATCCACTAAAGCTCTCCCGGACATCCTTGCCAATACAAGAGTCCACTACAGCTCTCCCATACATCCTTGCCAATACAAGAATCCACTACAGCTCTCCCATACATCCTTGCCAATACAAGAATCCACTACAGCTCTCCCATGCATCCTTGCCAATACAAGAATCCACTACAGCTCTCCCGGACATCCTTGCCAATACAAGAATCCACTACAGCTCTCCCGGACATCCTTGCCAATACAAGAATCCACTACAGCTCTCCCGGACACCCTTGCCAATACAAGAATCCACTACAGCTCTCCCGGACATCCTTGCCAATACAAGAATCCACTACAGCTCTCCCATACATCCTTGCCAATACAAGAATCCACTACAGCTCTCCCGGACATCCTTGCCAATACAAGAATCCACTACAGCTCTCCCGGACACCCTTGCCAATACAAGAATCCACTAAAGCTCTCCCGGACATCCTTGCCAATACAAGAATCCACTACAGCTCTCCCGGACATCCTTGCCAATACAAGAATCCACTACAGCTCTCCCGGACATCCTTGCCAATACAAGAATCCACTACAGCTCTCCCGGACATCCTTGCCAATACAAGAATCCACTACAGCTCTCCCGGACATCCTTGCCAATACAAGAATCCACTACAGCTCTCCCATACACCCTTGCCAATACAAGAATCCACTAAAGCTCTCCCGGACATCCTTGCCAATACAAGAGTCCACTACAGCTCTCCCATACATCCTTGCCAATACAAGAATCCACTACAGCTCTCCCATACATCCTTGCCAATACAAGAATCCACTACAGCTCTCCCATGCATCCTTGCCAATACAAGAATCCACTACAGCTCTCCCGGACATCCTTGCCAATACAAGAATCCACTACAGCTCTCCCGGACATCCTTGCCAATACAAGAATCCACTACAGCTCTCCCGGACACCCTTGCCAATACAAGAATCCACTACAGCTCTCCCGGACATCCTTGCCAATACAAGAATCCACTACAGCTCTCCCATACATCCTTGCCAATACAAGAATCCACTACAGCTCTCCCGGACATCCTTGCCAATACAAGAATCCACTACAGCTCTCCCGGACACCCTTGCCAATACAAGAATCCACTACAGCTCTCCCGGACATCCTTGCCAATACAAGAATCCACTACAGCTCTCCCGGACATCCTTGCCAATACAAGAATCCACTACAGCTCTCCCATACACCCTTGCCAATACAAGAATCCACTAAAGCTCTCCCGGACATCCTTGCCAATACAAGAATCCACTACAGCTCTCCCATACATCCTTGCCAATACAAGAATCCACTACAGCTCTCCCATACATCCTTGCCAATACAAGAATCCACTACAGCTCTCCCATGCATCCTTGCCAATACAAGAATCCACTACAGCTCTCCCGGACATCCTTGCCAATACAAGAATCCACTACAGCTCTCCCGGACATCCTTGCCAATACAAGAATCCACTACAGCTCTCCCGATACCCTTGCCAATAAAACTGGAGTCTGTCGGTCTCATCAGTACATTACTTTGCCCAGGGTTTATTGTCATTGACTTCTGCTCATTGGTGCTATTTATACTATCATTCCATCTGCTGCAGCTCTGAGCCTTGATGTCAGACAACTTAACATGATTGATTATTGATTAGTTTCTAAAGTCACAGCTTGAGGCTCTGCACCATGTTACGTGTGCTGACATATTTAAATGGGGGGTTTAGCAGCCAAGTACACGTAATCAAATGACATATTTGTGTCCTCAACAAATTTGCCATCTGTGTTGTTGACAATTTATTAAAAGATAAATAAACCTGATTATAGTTGTATGAGAAAGTTCATACAATATTAAAAACAAATTGTATGCTAAGATCGAACAGCTTGTAGATAGATCAGCAAACAATCTTGTTATCTGATGTGAATAAATTTTCTCTGTTCTTAGCACCGGGGGAATAAATTAAAGAATTTGTTGTGAAAATAAAATGTGTAGTAAAACATGATATCTTCTCTTTCCAGGGTAATCTTGTGCCTGCTTGAGAACATCGATCACGAGGACATGACTGATGAGTGTGAGGACCACTTGTTACAAATTCAATACTTTGCCGTTAGAGACTTTAGGTGGGCTTTTTAAAAAATAAATTTCCTGACGCTCTCAACATTAATATCCAGGGCAGTGTCACTTCTCTATTACCTGGAGTTTTTAGTTTTTGCATCTCATTTATTATTATTATTATTATGGGTAGTTTTCTATAGCGTGGTACCCCAGCCTAGGGCTGGGCTCACCACGCTGTACATGCAAATTAAAATGAACTTAAAAAATATAAATTAAAAACCAACCATTCCATATCAATTTACATGTGAAGCCATGACTTCTTGTCTGCTTTTCAGAATCTAGAATTTTGAGACATGGTTTTGTTTTAGGGATAAATTTAGGTATGGCCTGTGGTGGTCCCTGGTCAACATGACATCTTCATATGTTTTGATCTGACATCTTCATATGTTTTGATCTGACATCTTCATATGTTTTGATCTGACATCTTCATATGTTTTGGTCCGACATCTTCATATGTTTTGATCTGACATCTTCATATGTTTTGATCTGACATCTTCATATGTTTTGTTCCGACATCTTCATATGTTTTGTTCCAACATCTTCATATGTTTTGGTCCCACATCTTCATATGTTTTGATCTGACATCTTCATATGTTTTGTTCCAACATCTTCATATGTTTTGGTCCCACATCTTCTTATGTTTTGGTCCAACATCTTCATATGTTTTGGTCCGACATCTTCATATCTTTTGATCCAAGTCAATGGACAATGTATTATCTGCAGTAATTAGAGATAATTTTTTGTTGTTGTTTACATATAAGGTTATATGAAATAAAACCCTAAAAACATTTTTTACAACGAATGAATTAATACATTCCAGTATTTACCCGTCAGAATTAGGCAAAACACAACCACAATAATAACTAAATACAGCTGTTTGATCCCGTGATTATGTAAACAAACTCTTTTATTTATAAAGCCAAAATGCGATTGGAAAATAAAAGTATCATAATCTCCTCCACATCATTTCACTCTCTATCTCCTCCATTATTTGTCATTTAAATGTTATAGAACTAATCATTGTATTCTGACTGTTCATGTGTTTATTCCAACAGTTTGGATGTTCACCTCTTCAAGCAATGTCAGAGAGATGCTTTGAAGCTATGCAAGTCTGATGGCTTCATTGACCCGACTACGATGGAGCCCGAGCATGGTCCTTTAGTTTTCTCATGCCTTCATAGGGCCATGCGTTCCGAGAATCCTAAAGATCCAAAGGTAAGTTACGATAGCCAGACCTGAATACCGTTTGTCCTTTAAGAGCAGTGAGCGCTGTCAAAGTTGATGTCAGAGCTGTTTGGTCAAAGTTGATATCAGATCTGTTTGTTCAAAGTTGATGTCAGAGCTGTTTGGTCAAACTGTAGATGTCTTGTTTAACTTACTGAATCATCTGACTGTCTTTAATTGGCATTTTGGGGGCTCCGTGGCTCACCGTCTGCTCTTGAGATGTTGGGCAGCTCTTGAGATGTTGGGCATTTGAGCAATTATCACTTGGATTGTTGTTGTAAAAGTGTATTTTGTCTGGATATGTTGAAGATTAAAAGACCTCACATAAAATACTTGTTACTATCAAAACTGTCCGGCAGTAGTAAGGATCTCAATGTCAAAACTTTCGGCAGTAGTAAGAATCTTACTGTCAAAATTATATGGCAGTAGTAAGGATCTTTTTGTCAAAATTATATGGCAGTAGTAAGGATCTTACTGTCAAAATTATATGGCAGTAGTAAGGATCTTACTGTCAAAATTATCCATCAGTAGTAAAGATCTTACTGTCAAAACTAAACGGCAGTAGTAAAGATCTTACTGTCAAAACTAAACGGCAGTAGTAAGATCTGGAGTTATCCCTCTTTAATTGAATCAAGAAACCTTTTGCTATTCCTAATTTTGGTCTACCATTCAAAATGAGTTAATATAATTTTTTGGTGAGAACAAATTCAGAAGCAGAGTCATACAAGTAACACAACAGAGCTAAGAGGTTTTCTATGACAGAACATGTGATATATCTTGAAAGGACCAAACATACAAGTAACACAACAGAGCTAAGAGGTTTTCTATGACAGAACATGTGATATATCTTGAAAGGACCAAACATTCAAAGGGGAGCAAAGGCTAGCCTTGAAAAATTTTGGTAGACATGAATGTTGACATCAGTTTTTGCCCATGTTGTGGTTAAATATGAGGCAGCCAGCTTTGTTGCAATCACTTATTGCCCATGTGGTGTGGGAGGCCCTCACACGTAAACCAATGTGCTATTTCAGAATGGCCTGTTTATGGGATTATTCAATGTACACTTTGATTCAATGTACACTTTGATTCAGTGTACACTTTGATTCAGTGTACACTTTGATTCAATGTACACCTTGATTCAATGTACACCTGGATTCAATGAATAGAACACTCAACACCCAGCTGTTGCTGTCTGGTCATGTTAGAAACTTAAGCCATGCTGCTGACCTCAAACACAATGGTATGTTTGCTATCAATGATCCACAGACAGTTTTGTCAATAGTAAACAAACCTAATAGAAGCCAGGGCATTAAATACACATTTGGTGACAGCTGTTTCACAAAAAGATTTCATGTGGAGGAGTTTCAATCAAAATATCCGATCATCTTGGATTTTCCTGGCTTTTTCTTTTAGAGCCATTTCATTGTGTCTCTTATCATGTTTATAAAAAGTTAACAAATAGTTCATCTAGTGATGTCAAATATAAACTACCATTGAATAGTTCATCTAGTGATGTTGAATATAACCTACCATTGAATAGTTCATCTAGTGATGGCAAATTTAACCTTCCATTGAATAGTTCATCTAGTGATGTCAGATATAACTCACCATCAAATAGTTCATCTAGTGATGTCAACTATAACCTACCATTGAATAGTTCATCTAGTGATGGCAAATTTAACCTTCCATTGAATAGTTCATCTAGTGATGTCAGATATAACTCACCATCAAATAGTTCATCTAGTAATGTCAGATATAACTCACCATCAAATAGTTCATCTAGTGATGTCAGATATAACTCACTATCAAATATTTCATCTAGTGATGTCAGATATAACTCACCATAAAATAGTTCATCTAGTGATGTCAGATATAACTCACCATCAAATAGTTCATCTAGTGATGTCAGATATAACTCACCATCAAATAGTTCTTCTAGTGATGCCAGATATAACTCACCATCAAATAGTTCATCTAGTAATGTCAGATATAACTCACCATCAAATAGTTCATCTAGTGATGTCAGATATAACTCACCATCAAATAGTTCATCTAGTGATGCCAGATATAACTCACCATCAAATAGTTCATCTAGTGATGTCAGATATAACTCACCATCAAATAGTTCTTCTAGTGATGCCAGATATAACTCACCATCAAATAGTTCATCTAGTAATGTCAGATATAACTCACCATCAAATAGTTCATCTAGTAATGTCAGATATAACTCACCATCAAATAGTTCATCTAGTGATGTCAGATATAACTCACCATCAAATAGTTCATCTAGTGATGTCAGATATAACTCACCATCAAATAGTTCATCTAGTAATGTCAGATATAACTCACCATCAAATAGTTCATCTAGTAATGTCAGATATAACTCACCATCAAATAGTTCATCTAGTAATGTCAGATATAACTCACCATCAAATATTTCATCTAGTGATGTCAGATATAACTCACCATCAAATAGTTCATCTAGTGATGTCAGATATAACTCACCATCAAATAGTTTATCTAGTGATATCAGATATAACTCACCAGCAAATAGTTTATCTAGTGATATCAGATATAACTCACCATCAAATAGTTCATCTAGTGATGTCAGCTATAACTCACCATCAAATAGTTCATCTAATGATGTCAGATATAACTCACCATCAAATAGCTCATCTAGTAATGTCAGATATAAACTCACCATCAAATAGTTTATCTAGTGATGTCAGATATAACTCACCATCAAATAGTTTATCTAGTAATGTCAGATATAACTCACCATCAAATAGTGTATCTTGTGATATCAGATATAACTCACCATAGAATAGTTTATCTAGTAATGTCAGATATAACTTACCATCAAATAGTTCATCTAGCGATATCAGATATAACTCACCATCAAATAGTTCATCTAGTGATGTCAGATATAACTCACCATCTAAAAATGTACAGACACAAATAATGTAAATAACTGTTTGTTTGTATGACCTTTTTATCGGAATTTTTTTTTTTTTTTTTTTTTTTTAAATAGTTCTACTTTATTTAATTCCCCACCAACTGCAAGTAAATTTCATTTATTGTCTGCACACTTGACTTATTTTATGTACATTTTATTTATTGTGTTGATACATGATTATGTTGATACATGATTGTGTTGATACATGATTGTGTTGATACATGATTGTATGTTGACTTTCAGCCCTCCAGAGGTTGTGTCCATGAGATCAAGCGTGTCATGAGAGAGAGATCCACAAGGATAAACCTGCTGCCGGAGGTGGAAGAAGCTTGCATGTCCGAGCTGTCTGAACTGTGCTCTGAGTCAGAGCACAAACTGGTCAACGGGGTAAGTTGGGACACGTTGGTCATGTAGATGTTGACAGAAAGCTCTACAGATACCTGTCATTGTCAGCATTGTTGACAGAAAGCTCTATAGATACCTGTCATTGTCAGCATTACAGATACTCATATAGATGTTGACAGAAAGTTCTACAGATACCTGTCATTGTCAGCATGACAGAAACTCATATAGATGTTGACAGAAAGTTCTATAGATACCTGTCATTGTCAGCATGAGAGAAACTCATATAGATGTTGACAGAAAGCTCTACAGATACCTGTCATTGTCAGCATGACAGAAACTCATATAGATGTTGACAGAAAGCTCTACAGATACCTGTCATTGTCAGCATGACAGATACTCATATAGATGTTGACAGAAAGCTCTATAGATACTTCTCATCGTCAGCAATAGAGGAACAATATAATTTCAGTTACCAATCTAATATGATTTTAACCCTTTTGATGCGCAGTCTTTTATTTTACAAGCTCGGCACTCGCATTGCAAAAAAAAATAAAAAATATTAGAGTAAACTTCTTACTTGAATAGTATGAAACTAGATAGTCTAGTAGGGAATTGAATGAACTAGTACAGTTTTCATGAATCAAACTGAAATCACAACATTTATGCAAATGGGTTATCCTGATTTGCTTAATTTATACCAGCAGTTTTTTTTTTTTTACACTTCTAACATGTCTTACTAGCTGAATTTTGTTAAATTGTATGATTGTTGAAGACTAAAAAAGTCCTAACCCATATTTGAATGAGACGCAGTGTAAAAAAAGTAGTTAAAATATTCCCTGGGGCAACTTATGTCTTTTGACATATTTCAAGGTCACATTTTTAGGCAAATTATTGATTTAAATGACAGAACATCGTAAAATATCAATGGAAGCCACTATTAAAATGGCCCAATGAGCAAGAAAGGCTAGAAGCAATCTGATTAGCTGGTTTGAAGACCAGATGGCCAACATCGAGGCTTGAATCTGTCTTTTTGGATATTCGACCCTGGGCCCAGTTAGCCCTAGAGAGTTAGGCAACACATTTGTACTTAGATCTCAGCCTACTAATCAGTAAATGCTTATCTTTAAGGCATTCATCAAATAATTTTTTTCCAGGTAGAAGGTGATATTTTCCATCTGTTTCACTAATTTGCTTTATCAATTTAATTTTTTCCCCGCAGGAAATGGAGTGCCTGCAGGAAAACCTGGAGGACCTGAAAGATAAGTGCCGGGCTGTGGTGTCCAACTTCACGGAGGAGGAGATGGAGGACGTAGAGATGGACAGAATCCTCATGAAGGCTTGCACACCCATGATCAAGAAGTTTTGCACAGTGAGTTGTCATTGAATGTACCATCTGCGAGTTTTCATTGAATGTGACATCTGTCAGTTGTCATTGAATGGACAATCTGTGAGTTGTCTTTGAATGTATGATCTGTAAATTGTCATAGAATGTACCATCTGCGAGTTGTCAGTGAATGCATCATCTGCAAGTTGTCATGCAATGTACCATTTGTGAGTTGTCATACAATGTACCATCTTGTTTGCTGACATGACAACTGCTGTACTGAGGTCAAATTCTCATTTTCTAGCTTCTAATTTTAAATTTCAAAAAAGGAAACATTACAATTTTAAAAAAACAATTCCATGAAATTAATACATGTATTACATTTTTGTTTGCTTCTGTCAATTCTGTCCTCATTCCAATAATCAGTACAACTTTAAAGAAATACTTTTTGAAAATAAGAGAAATTTCTTACAAATCAAGCAATTAAAGTTGATCACCTGCAACTCATAGAAACTCTTTAGATACCTGTCATTGTCAGCATGACAGAATCTCATATAGATGTTGACAGAAAGTTCTATAGATACCCGTCGTTGTCAGCATTACCGATTTAACAGCCAAATGGCTCTGTCCATGTTAGAGTGCTCTAAGTTTTATTTTCTCATATCATTAAATCCACCAGCACCTTCTTGATAATGATGCCATGCCAAAAGAGGTGTTGGACTGCCTGATTGAGCACAAACACCAAAATGAAATGGACGACAAGTGTGCCGCTGGTATTGAACACCATCAAATTGTGAGTCACTTTAAGAGTGTTGTTGATTGGTTCATTCTACATACATATTTCTAGTTTTGTTGTATTCATAATACATTTTTCTGGTTCTGATTTTACATACATCTTTCTAATTCTGTTTTATTCTACATATATCTTTCTAATTCTGATTTTACATACATCTTTCTAATTCTGTTTTTTCTACATACATCTTTCCAATTCTGTTTTATTCTACATACATCTTTCCAATTCTGTTTTATTCTACATACATCTTTCTAATTCTGTTTTTTCTACATACATCTTTCCAATTCTGTTTTATTCTACATACATCTTTCCAATTCTGTTTTATTCTACATACATCTTTCCAATTCTGTTTTATTCTACATACATCTTTCCAATTCTGTTTTATTCTACATACATCTTTCCAATTCTGTTTTTTTTCTACATCATCATCATCATCAAATGCCGGAACTTCTTAAGAAACACCTAGAATATTTTATATATTTTTTTTTTCCTTAGCTGAAAGTTTCTGTACTAAAGTATTTTAACCTAGGGCCTTTTCTCCTTGGTGGCATGATAAATAGTTTAAATATGATAGACACCATTCACAAGTATATTCCAGTACCTACATTTTTTATATACACCAAGTTTCAGAACATTATGTTAAAAAAAAAAAAAAGTTATGTAAAAACCAATGTATGTATCTTTTATCGTTCATGTGTTTCAAAGATATCAATGAAAGAATTCAGATTCAACCACAAGTTCCGGGAGGCATGTCAGAATTCTGTTGCCAGATACTGCACAAAAAGGAAAACTAAGTAAGCCATTGTCTCCATCTTTGTTTTCAAGCTTCCACATTATTTGTGATGCCATTTATTGAACAAATAACCATGTTTAAAAGTTCATATTCTTTTTTTTTTCACATGCTAAGTCTCCAATTTTATGTTGTTATCATTCTTAATTCCAAGTCACCAATACAGTCCAATATCTGCCATAATTACCAAGTTAATTCAGATGTTTTCAGATATCCTTTTTTTTTCCCCTGTCAACATTCTCAAATGTGTGTTTCAGATTTGAAGTGGTGGCCTGCCTGAGTGAGCATGTCAGAAACGATACACTGTTGGAGAAAACCCAGAGAATCGACTCCGGTTGTCAGCGCCAGCTACGCTATGAATTGTTGCAGAGGGTGAGACTCCTTGCTTGCTCGCCGTGTTGTGCTGTGAATGATTTTTTTAAATTAAACTTTACAATATTTCATTTAACCTCACTTAGTTTTTTGTCTAGAGAAACTTATCAATATATTCCTGCAATGGCTCTTGAAAGAGACAAGTCAAATGTTATAATTGAATCAAACGTGATGTGAAAGTATGTTTGCATGAGACCTAATGGAAACCAACCTCTTGTCAACCTGGGCACAATGCTGCTATGTCTTTTCCTTCTTACTTGTTTTAATTCTACTTATTTGCAGCTTGCATATATTCTTAGCAAAAATATGTGTCATCTTTTGAAAAAAAATTGTGTTATGATATTATCTTCCAGGCTGAATCAATCAACCTTGACCCTGTGCTGAAGAAGGCGTGTAAAACTGACATCGTGAGCATGTGTAAAAACAAAAGGGAAGGAGAGGGAGAGGTTTGTTGGTCGTCAGTCATATTATTATTTTCTTTCCTAGAGAAGTGTAATGCAGTATGTACATAGCCAAACATTATGTCCACCATGTAATCTTTTTACATGTAAAAAATGTCAATGATAAGGATTCGAGTATATATATATATATAAATGTGAGATCCTTATATCTTTGGGAGAAGATGTAGTAGCTATGGACACTTGGTGAATTGGCTTACGAGGCTGATCCTGGAATGGTAGTCTTGGCTGCACTTCTCGCAGAAGAACCTTGACCCCCGATTAATAGAGAGCTGATATTAAATCTGTTGCATACAAAAATATTCTACGTCTTACAGAATGTGTGTTTTCTTACACTCTACTCCCAAGTTAGTTAACTCCAGGCATCAGAACTCACAAGGTTTATGTTTCACGCAGATATAGGTAGCCACTCTTTCCACGTGTATATCTTTACTCCACCTGCATTTACTCTATGGGACAACACATCTCAAGTTTGTGTACGGTTTACTTCAGTTTGTACAAATCTTGTTGGCTGTCACAAAAATAAGGTTTTGCCTGAGCTCCAAGGACTTGACTGAACTTTTCTTTAGGCTTTAAAGTACTTACTTCACATGGCATTGCACTGAGCTTAACAAACTTATCATGGATACTTCCATACTACACTTACTTCACATGGCATTGCACTGAGCTTAACAAACTTATCATGGATACTTCCATACTACACTTACTTCACATGGCATTGCACTGAGCTTAACAAACTTATCATGGATACTTCCATACTACACTTACTTCACATGGCATTGCACTGAGCTTAACAAACTTATCATGGATACTTCCATACTACACTTACTTCACATGGCATTGCACTGAGCTTAACAAACTTATCATGGATACTTCCATACTACACTTACTTCACATGGCATTGCACTGAGCTTAACAAACTTATCATGGATACTTCCATACTACACTTACTTCACATGGCATTGCACTGAGCTTAACAAACTTATCATGGATACTTCCATACTACACTTACTTCACATGGCATTGCACTGAGCTTAACAAACTTATCATGGATACTTCCATACTACACTTACTTCACATGGCATTGCACTGAGCTTAACAAACTTATCATGGATACTTCCATACTACACTTACTTCACATGGCATTGCACTGAGCTTAACAAACTTATCATGGATACTTCCATACTACACTTACTTCACATGGCATTGCACTGAGCTTAACAAACTTATCATGGATACTTCCATACTACACTTACTTCACATGGCATTGCACTGAGCTTAACAAACTTATCATGGATACTTCCATACTACACTTACTTCACATGGCATTGCACTGATCTTAACAAACTTATCATGGATACTTCCATACTACACTTACTTCACATGGCATTGCACTGAGCTTAACAAACTTATCATGGATACTTCCATACTACACTTACTTCACATGGCATTGCACTGAGCTTAACAAACTTATCATGGATACTTCCATACTACACTTACTTCACATGGCATTGCACTGATCTTAACAAACTTATCATGGATACTTCCATACTACACTTACTTCACATGGCATTGCACTGATCTTAACAAACTTATCATGGATACTTCCATACTACACTTACTTCACATGGCGTTGCACTGATCGTAACAAACTTATCATGGATACTTCCATACTACACTTACTTCACATGGCATTGCACTGAGCTTAACAAACTTATCATGGATACTTCCATACTACACTTACTTCACATGGCATTGCACTGAGCTTAACAAACTTATCATGGATACTTCCATACTACACTTACTTCACATGGCATTGCACTGAGCTTAACAAACTTATCATGGATACTTCCATACTACACTTACTTCACTTGGCATTGCACTGATCTTAACAAACTTATCATGGATACTTCCATACTACACTTACTTCACATGGCATTGCACTGATCTTAACAAACATCATGGATACTTCCATACTACACTTACTTCACATGGCATTGCACTGATCTTAACAAACTTATCATGGATACTTCCATACTACACTTACTTCACATGGCATTGCACTGATCTTAACAAACTTATCATGGATACTTCCATACTACACTTACTTCACATGGCATTGCACTGAGCTTAACAAACTTATCATGGATACTTCCATACTACACTTACTTCACATGGCATTGCACTGAGCTTAACAAACGTATCATGGATACTTCCATACTACACTTACTTCACATGGCATTGCACTGATCTTAACAAACTTATCATGGATACTTCCATACTACACTTACTTCACATGGCATTGCACTGATCTTAACAAACTTATCATGGATACTTCCATACTACACTTACTTCACATGGCATTGCACTGATCTTAACAAACTTATCATGGATACTTCCATACTACACTTACTTCACATGGCATTGCACTGATCTTAACAAACTTATCATGGATACTTCCATACTACACTTACTTCACATGGCATTGCACTGATCTTAACAAACTTATCATGGATACTTCCATACTACACTTACTTCACATGGCATTGCACTGATCTTAACAAACTTATCATGGATACTTCCATACTACACTTACTTCACATGGCATTGCACTGATCTTAACAAACTTATCATGGATACTTCCATACTACACTTACTTCACATGGCATTGCACTGATCTTAACAAACTTATCATGGATACTTCCATACTACACTTACTTCACATGGCATTGCACTGATCTTAACAAACTTATCATGGATACTTCCATACTACACTTACTTCACATGGCATTGCACTGATCTTAACAAACTTATCATGGATACTTCCATACTACACTTACTTCACATGGCATTGCACTGATCTTAACAAACTTATCATGGATACTTCCATACTACACTTACTTCACATGGCATTGCACTGATCATAACAAACTTATCATGGATACTTCCATACTACACTTAGTTCACATGGCATTGCAATGATCTTAACAAACTTATCATGGATACTTCCATGCTACACTTACTTCACCTGAAAACTGCTGGAACTGAAGTTAGATGCCATGTGACTGTGCGAGACTTCTGATGTTGAAGCACTATGAGACCTTCCCAAATTTAGTATCTGTATCAGTCTGGAGTGTTCAAATGTCATTTTTGTTTAAAACTATTCTCTCTGTATCAGTCTGGAAACCTTGCATTTGTTTTTGAAACAGAAGATGTCAAACAATTGTCTCTATATTTCAGATGCTTGAGTGCCTGAAGTCTCACAAGAAGAAGTTGAGCCCACAGTGCCACCTTCTTGTGTTTAATAGAGAGGTCAGTTGTGTCCCCTTGCAAATATTTTAAAAATATGTCACACAATCATTCTGTTTGATTTTTTTTATATCAGCTGATTTAGCATTAAACAAAGAGCAGGGTTCGCACGGGTCTTTGAAGGTTTGGGAAAAATAAAACAAAATTTCCAGGGCCCGGAAAGTTTGGGAAAATTGACAAAAAACGTCACGGTCTTTTAAAGTTTGGGAAAAGTGATTTTTAAAAATTCAAAATGAAAAAACATGTTTCAGCTCATGAAAACCAGGAAAATGAGCCTGCTAGTTTGGAAATTTTCCGGCTAGTCGGAAATTTTTCAATTTTTTAAAAGTAATCATAAATTTGGATTCCGTGATAATTGACGTTTATCGCCGATCTTATCTATTTTTAGCCGTACTGTTAGTGTTATCAAACAAGGACTTTTTCCAAACTGCGAGTTGTTTCCCCTTAACTGCGCATGCGTTTTGAGTACTACAAGTTTCGAATACCGTACTACCTCTACTACATCGATAGACAAGAAATTTTTCTTTTCACATCGCCGATCAAGAGATGTTGGGTAAGTCAAGTGTAAAATATAGTAACTAATTATTTGAATCTAAGTTTTTAATTGTAAGGTAACCATTATAAATAGAAAACTACACGTCCAAGCGCTGTCTAAAATGACTTAGCTTAGCCACACTTGGCGTAATTTACTTAGTCTTAATAAGTTTAATTTTAGGGGTTGTACTGTATGGTGACGACATGTATGTTAACTACTGCTAGGCAGCCTTTGACCTTTGACTTTTTAAAAGACTTTAACTTTAAGTTCTCTTAAAATTTACTTCTGGAGTAGGGCCTCTAAATTTAAATAGGCTAATATTAATATGATTAAAATTAAGTTATTTTGTGATATTATTTTTGCGTAGCTTAGTTTACGGTTCAGAACTTCATTTAAAAGTTATTAAAACTACCGTAGTTCAACAAAACATCCATTCAGTGAGCCTAACAATAACTTTATATGGTTAGTTTTTATTTATAGTTATGCACTTCTGTGCTCTGGGTATTCTTTACGGTATTATACTATTATTGATAAGCACAGTGGCGTGGCGCATGCACTGTGGTTTTTTTTGGTTTTGTTGTTGAGGTGTTGTTGTTTTTTTGTTGTTTTTTTTTGGGTGGGGGCAACTTTGGAGACCCAAAAAAAAGAGAGGATGGGGTGGTCAATAATCCATTCCCCTGCAGAAAATCATGACTTTGCCGTTTCATATGCATATGCCTATCTTAGTATCTCTTCTGACTCTGTATTACCGTAGTTTACTACAGGTACAATATAATCTATATGTTGTAAATGTATGCCTTACTTTAAATTATAAACCTAATATAGTATATTTTATTTTGTTTCACTATTCAGGATCAATAAAATAATGCCTTAAAGTTCCTTTAAAGACTGATGGTCAGGACAGCAATCATGATACCACAAGTCATCACTGCTACACTATCCTGGAAATATTGATATCAAGTATTCAAGGGGAAAATGTTTAAACATGTCAATCATCTGAGACTTCATTTATCTAGTTCAACTTCAGCTTTATCACCTATCTTAGGTATCCACTTCTGCAACTTCTCAGGCTCCCAATTTATGTGTCAAAATATGAAACTCTCATTGGAGTGATTTTATAGACACTAAAGTGTGTTGAATCAAACTATTCATTTTAATCACAAAGAAGAGAACATTAACTCCATATAAGAAAAGTAGCTTTCCGCTTGTGGTAGCTAAATGTATGTTCTAAAATGCCCAGTAGAACACATTGCAAAAGTTGCCTTTGCACTTTAAAAGTAAACATCAACAAGTTTTCAATTCTCAGTAAATTGAAAAATAGCAATTGCTAGGAAATGTAATAAATATTTACAAGCATCAATTCTTCCAAAGACACTGCTGATTGTTGGCCATGTCTCCTACTTGTGAAATAGCTCAACAGTTTGCATGTGCTGTAGGAAGTCTGCATATCTCAGCATTTTTGGGTATAACACCCTACTTTGCTGATATGATTTTTTTAAACAAAAGAGCAACTTCTACTTATTTTCTTATGTTTGATGAAACAACGAACAAACAGATGCAGGAAAAGCAAATGGATATTTATGTTCACATATGGGATGTAAATAAAGTTAGTCCATTTCTCCATTCATCTCATTTTCTTAGACATGCCTCTACTGAAAGCTTGTTGGAAGAAATCAGTCCGATTATCACAGACCTTGGTCACAAGGGATTTTTACAAAATTTGGACATTTTTCAAAGCCTCTGGATACAACTGGACAGTCAGGATATTTAAAATATTTTGTCTTGGACATTTCCTCATTGGTCTATAGCTGATGATTCATCATGATAACGATGTTTTAACTATTAATTCAAACAAAAATGACATTTGAACACTCAGCTGATTCAAGTGTATATACCATTGTACATACTTTTGTGTTATATTTCCTAAAACTAAAGGATTTCTCAACATGGATAAAGTGAATATTATGTATATATTATATATATACTCAAGTGTTATAAACAATTTTGAATCTATGCTATCATTATGTGAGTTTTTTTTTTTCTCTTTAGTATATCATAATAAATAGGTCTTTGAATTTTAAAAAAAAGTTCTTTGAAGGTTTGGGAAAAGTTTGTGAATTCTGGACCTTGAATTCTGTATGAACCCTGAAGAGATGTGGTTGTTGTGATTTGATTTCCGCTGATATATCATTTATGGTTATTGTGATTATTTGATATCAGCTGATTTATCATTAAACAAAGATATGTGGTTGTTGTGATGGGAACTTCTTTATGATTAGACTTACGTGCATTTATTGCTCTTATGTTACAGAAAGATGAGGCTCTGTTTGGAGACTACACAGTGCTGCATTTGTGCAAGAAAATGATCAAGGTAAGCCTAGAGAACAAGACTGCAATGATACTGCAGCCAGATGTTTTTGTTGTGGATCTCTTGGCTTGTTTGAAGCTGGTTGGATTTACTGGCTTCTAGGGCTTAGTTAACCCTTTACAGTCCAAGCCTATTCAGCCTTGTCTAATCCCAGCGACCAAGCAAAGGGTCATAACTCCATTCTAAATGAAGGTTCTTTATCTAATTAATTTACAGAAAATAAACTATAAGCAAGAAAATAAAATAAAAAATACCTAAATACAAAGAAATGATTAAAGCAAAAGTTGCACCAAAAAACAGTTTCAGGGACACTAGATTTATGAAATAGTGAAGCTTCATTAGTCCTAAGTTCTTTCAAAATTGTATCCAAGGCTTCGATAGCCATTTTTTACAGCGAAAAAATCGCAACTTTTAAAAAAATCGTAGAAAATCAGCCCCTAAAGACACCGCGGTCAAACTAGTATCAAAATAAATGCCGACAACGAGGCTTTCTTCCGGTAGAACTATAAATAGTAATGCGCAATGGATTTCCGCTGTGCTAAGAACAAAAGTAAACAACCTCGCAGCGGGTGGGTTTGGCCGCAACGGACTGTAGGCTTAAGGAAAAAATCGGCGCATCGGACTGTAAAGGGTTAAAACATGGACATTGTTTACATTTTTAATGTGTGATTAGTAAGTTTAGATAAATCTGTTATAATATATAACACCACTGCTTCATTCACTTCATTGGCTCCCTGTACAAGCACAGATTGACTACAAACTCTCTGTTAAAATTTATGACAAATTTAAACAGTTGAAACAAAGATTCATTCTAAATAATTTAAATATAAAAATAATTATTACTAATTAAATTTTTTTAATAGTTATTTTAATAATTTTATCATATCAGAGATTGTTATTCATTTTATCTAACCATTTGAAACAAAGTTTATTCCGAATAGTTTGGATATAATTAAACACACCCTAAAAAACTTTTTTTTTTGTAAATTCTTTTAATAAAATGTAATATTGAGCAGAGGGGGAGGGGCCTGAAAATTTGACAAAACATGCATACAAGTAATGTACTTTTTAAGAATCCCAATTAGTGCTCCACCTCCCCTCCCAAAGGCTCACAACTGCACATTTTTTTCACTCACCTGAACTATGTTAATATTCTAATGACCCACCCTCTTTTACAGCACGGATTTATTTCACCAAACTATTTCAGGCACGCAAAAGAAAATTTAATGCACCAAACACACTTGCGATATTTTTGAAAAAAAAAGAATCTCATATCTTTGAGTTATCGGTAATTTTCCTTCGTGTTCCCCTTGAAAAACAGGACAAACTGATTTTTGGGGTTGGGGGTGTGGGGCTGAAAATTTGAAAGAATGTGTTGTCATCGAGTCTATGTTCCAAGTTTCATTTCGATTGGTTGATGGGAAGTGAGTCAATTAGCCACCCAAAGATTTATCCACCCAAATATTTAGCCACCCAAAGATTTAGCCACCCAAAGATTTTGCCACCCAAAGATTTTGCCACCCAAAGATTTTGCCACCCAAAGATTTAGCCACCCAAAGATTTAGCCACCCAAAGATTTTGCCACCCAAAGATTTTGCCACCCAAAGATTTTGCCACCCAAAGATTTTGCCACCCAAAGATTTTGCCACCCAGCCATGAACAAAAGCGAAGTTAATAAAAAGGATTTAAAAATAATAATAAATTAGATTTTTATAAATATTTATTTTAATAAATTTGTATTGTTTTAATTGATTCCAATATCTGGGGGTAACATATTCTCTACAATTAAATGTCATTTTACTCTTTATATCTGGGGGGGGGGGGTGACTTGTTATCTACAATTAAATGTCATTTTACTCTTTATATCTGGGGGGTGACTTGTTATCTACAATTAAATGTCATTTTACTCATTATATCGGGGGGGGGGGGGGTGACTTATTCTCTACAATTAATTGTCATTTTACTCTTTATATCTGCGGGGGGTGACTTGTTATCTACAATTAAATGTCATTTTACTCTTTATATCTGGGGGGGGTGACTTATTCTCTACAATTAAATGTCATTTTACTCTTTATATCTGGGGGGGGTGACTTGTTATCTACAATTAAATGTCATTTTACTCTTTATATCTGGGGGGGGGTGACTTATTCTCTACAATTAATTGTCATTTTACTCTTTATATCTGGGGGGGTGACTTGTTATCTACAATTAAATGTCATTTTACTCTTTATTTCTGGGGGGGTGACTTATTCTCTACAATTAATTGTCATTTTACTCTTTATATCTGGGGGGGTGACTTGTTATCTACAATTAAATGTCATTTTACTCTTTATATCTGCGGGGTGACTTATTCTCTTCAATTAATTGTCATTTTACTCTTTACATCGGGGGGGGGGGGGGGTGACTTGTTCTCTACAATTAAATGTTTTACTCTTTATTAAAATATAACAGAAATTCTGTTCCATTGATGGGGATGAGGCTGATATCATGAACTGCCTGAAGGCCAACCAGAACGCAGATGATTTTGATCACAGATGTCGCCAGATAGTCTTGAGACGCCAGGTCGAACAATCAAAAGGTTTGCAGCCTTCTTGTTGTGTAGTGTACGTTGGTGTTGACCGCCCTTGTCCAATAACCTTTGTCATTTAAAGAAACCGACACTGGCGTATCCATGGATATGATCCGACATTGCCGTATCAGTGGATATCCTTCTGGTTAACTTGTCTGAATTTATCTGTTTCTCAGATTACAGACTGAATCCTCACCTGCAGAAGGCCTGCAGGCTGGACATTCCCAAGTTCTGTGCTGAATTTTATGATGGCAAAACAGAAGATACAGAAATGGAAGGAAAAGTCATCGACTGCCTGAAGAAACAATACGCCAAGAAATCTAACGTAAAGCTTATAGTAGTCAAGAAATCTAATGTAAAGCTTATAGTGGTCAAGAAATCTAATGTAAAGCTTATAGTAGTCAAATCATAAATTAACAATGATAAAAATATAGTCTGATACTTTAAATCCTGAAATAACTGAATTAAATTTAAATTCATGAACTAAATTTTTAAAAAAATAAAAGTGGGAAAAAAATTATCATTAATATAAATGTGTGAACAGAAAAAAACAAAACATTTGGATGACTTCTGTACACTGCCTTTTTCTTGCAAATCGTTGACCAAAAAATTTGGATGACATCTGTACACTGCCCTCTCGTGTCCAATCTTTGACCATCTTTTGATATTTTATGTTTTCCCCACAGAGCTTGTCTATGGACTGTGAACTTGAGGTCAAATCTCGTATCAAGGAGGCTGCCCTCGACATTAATCTGAATCCTGTTTTGATGAAAATATGCAAAAATGATGTGAGTTGCTGTACCTTTTTATTTGGGACCTATATGTCCATGTCCAGTCTATTATTTGATGGCCTCAGATTGGTCTGAGGACCATTTGTGTCCATGTCTTGTCTAATGTTTGATGGCCTCAGCTGGGTCTGAGGACCATTTGTGTCCATGTCTAAACTATTGTTTGATGGCCTCATATTGGTCTGAGGACCATTTGCGTCCATGTCCAGTCTATTGTTTGACTGCCTCAGATTGGTCTGTAAGGTGTTTGTAAGGGATTATTAATTTATTTCTCTACAAAATACATTTATTTGGACATAGCGAGGAGGTACAGTAATCTATTTAAAAGCTGATAATTGTCAAATATGTTAGAAAGCTCCTCGAACCTCGACTACAGTTTTAGAACCACTAATGTCTTGAAAATGAAAGCTGTAACCCTTGTTTGTCATATCAATGGCATCCACCTCATTAAACATTACTTCAGTCATTTAGTTACTAGTCATGTAACACATTACAGCAAAGACTAATGTTCTTTATGTAATAGATATACACCTTTTCTTAAGTTCTTAGTTTTCTTTTGACAATTGTTTACAAATTGCTAGATACAGAGTACTGACTTTAAGACACTAACAAAATACCTCCTGTAGTTAATTAGCTAGTGGTGTCTCAATTTCACCCTAGGTGATAAATATACAATGTCATCCGATTAGAGTAATAGAAAAAAGCAAAGTAATGCTACACAAACATAACACGTGACGTCACACAAACATAACAAGTGGCGTCACACAAACATAACAAGTGACGTCACGCAAACATAACAAGTGACGTCACGCAAACATAACAAGTGACGCCACGCAAACATAACAAGTGACGTCACGCAAACATAACAAGTGACGTCACGCAAACATAACAAGTGACGTCACGCAAACATAACAAGTGACGTCACACAAACATAAAAAGTGACGTCACACAAACATAACAAGTGACGTCACACAAACATAACAAATGACGTCACACAAACATAACAAGTGACGTCACACAAACATAACAGGTGACGTCACACAAACATAACAAGTGGCGTCACGCAAACATAACAAGTGACGTCACACAAACATAACAAGTGGCGTCACGCAAACATAACAAGTGTCGTCACACAAACATAACAAGTGACGTCACAGGCCGACAAAGTGGGAGCGCTGGTTCAGAGAGTTTAAGTTAGGACCGAAGAATATAAAAAAAAATGTTTTCCCCAAATCTGTCACTAAGGGGGTGGCAGCTGATTTTTATGGTTTGAGAAATACAGACCTGCCAACCCTTCCAATTTTGTCAGAATTATACGGATTTTTTACTCCTCATTCCGACCTTCCGACAAACCTCTTAAAATTCCAATTTTCCAAACATTATTATTTTTCACCCGTCATAAAAATCCGAAAGCGACCAAAAAAAAAATATACAAAATCGGATACAACAGGAAGGGGTGCATTACTTTATTTTTACGTAGTGTCTACATGTCCGGCGACCGGACGAATAAGTTCTCGAGATATTCACCCGGCTAATTGTACATGACCACCGTAGCAAAGTTGCGCGAGATATTTGTCCGTCAGCCTTGTCACGTGACCTCTAATAGTCGATCAGTCCGGCGATGTCCGGCGATCGATCGCCGGACGTGTAGACAGTGACACTGCCTTGTTTTTATCGAAGCGAGCCGCGATCTCCAAATAATTCTTAAATTATCAAATGATCCGATCGCGATTCATCCTTTTACTTTTTACTAGGCTGAAAAATAATTCAGTTTTGTTGTGACTTTTTGTTTGTTAAAGTTTTTCTTAATTAAATTTAAATGGATAAAACTATTGATAGTGGTGGGTACAATGATATTAATAAATTTATTGATAGTGCTGGGTACAGTGATATTAATAAATTTATTGATAGTGGTGGGTACAATGATATTAATAAATCTATTGATAGTGCTGGGTACAGTGATATTAATAAATCTATTGATAGTGGTGGGTACAGTGATATTAATAAATCTATTGATAGTGGTGGGTACAGTGATATTAATAAATCTATTGATAGTGGTGGGTACAGTGATATTAATAAATCTATTGATAGTGCTGGGTACAGTGATATTAATAAATCTATTGATAGTGCTGGGTACAGTGATATTAATAAATCTATTGATAGTGGTGGGTACAGTGATATTAATAAATCTATTGATAGTGCTGGGTACAGTGATATTAATAAATCTATTGATAGTGTACAGTGATATTAATAAATCTATTGATAGTGCTGGGTACAGTGATATTAATAAATCTATTGATAGTGCTGGGTACAGTGATATTAATAAATCTATTGATAGTGCTGGGTACAGTGATATTAATAAATCTATTGATAGTGGTGGGTACAGTGATATTAATAAATCTATTGATAGTGCTGGGTACAGTGATATTAATAAATCTATTGATAGTGCTGGGTACAGTGATATTAATAAATCTATTGATAGTGCTGGGTACAGTGATATTAATAAATCTATTGATAGTGCTGGGTACAGTGATATTAATAAACATATTTTAACACACACAAAACAACAACATAAAGCCATTAAACTTATACAACTGCAGCTAAAAGTGCAGTGAATCTACGACATCCATGTCTCATTTCTTTGCTAAGTTTTATTGACCACCTCTCTTATTGAAAGAAGTATTTCTCTTACCAACTCCGATCGTTTTAATGCCAGACTCAAAGAAATGTTTCCTCACTCGCAGATTGCTAGAAGATTGTAAAGAAAAATTACAATGAAACAAGGGCAAGCGTGAAAGTTTATCTTTCTAACTTGCTTGTATCTAAAGTCAGTTGCAATGGTAATTTCCAGTTGTCCAAACAGCTGTTGGACAAATACAAAAAAGCCACTAGGGATAGGCACGAAAACTGAACTCTAAGTCTTAGCAGCCTGTGTACAGATGTAAATAAAATGGATCTTCTGTCCTATACTGTATAAATCTGAATATTTTCTCATGTTCTTTGTACTCTTCAAAGACAATGGAGGTAACTTTATATTTCTTTATTTATTTAAAAAGGCTTGTGCATTAGTTTACAGATCTTAAACCAACGCCCGCACCCCCCCCCGGAGCGGCGGCCCCTGGGGGCAGCAGCCCCACTTTCCCCCCGTATGCACCACCCCTACAGATTTTTTTTCTTGGCAGGTTGGCAGGTCTTATGTTTAAATTGTTCTAACTTTAACATGTCGTCTAGGTAACAATATTTATTTAGGTATATGCTGAAAATGAATGTATAATGTAGTATAATGCAGCCCCGTATGGCGGATATCATTAGTACAATGAAACATTCCGACAACTTCTGTGATGCTACTTGTGCCAAGCTGTAAAATCCACATGATGTTCCCTTAGGTTATTCAGTGGAGTGGAGAGAGGTGATCTTCTGTTGGGAACCGGCTTATAAATCCCAGAAGAATAATCCTGTGGATTTCGTCCTATGAAGTCATAGTCCACATCATCGTCACATCGTGATGGATGGATGCCAGCAAAAAAAAAAAAAAGAATTTTATCTTATCCAATCTAATTTACTATGGTGTATTCTTTTTGTTCAGATCAAAGAGATTTGTATAGATGAACTTATGAACCAACACAAAGGCAATGATGATGATGATGATGAACAGCCCTTTAAAGTTGGGGAGGGGGCCATTGTGGAATGTCTGAAGAGAAATTTCCAGAAGCTACAAGATCAAAAATGTAGAAAGGTCTGTTTTATTGGCTTAACACACACACACACACACACACACACACCCCCCATGGTCTTAAAAAGCTATAAACATTCGTTTTAAAACCATAAGCCCCAAATAAATGGCTTTAGAAAAGTCTAGTCGTAAAAATTGAGCTATTGATTGCAGAAGATTAAGTTGTTGAGCCAAGCACTACTTTAATCTCTTCTCAGGAGGTGGCCTACACTATTGCTGAAAGTCGCACTGATGTCCAGATTGACCCACTTCTCCATTCAGCATGTCAGAAAGATTTAATTCAGCTTTGTAGGACTGTTGCTCAAGGGCAAGGTCGACGTAAGTAGCTGTATCTCAGACATAAAAATATTCTTATCAATGCAAGGACATATCTCTGGACTATTTTATTGTATTTATATATATGTTTATAAATATATCTCTGCGCTGTTTTAATCTTTATATAAATGCAGATATTTTCCAACTGCTTTAAACAAAATTGTTAAAAAAATGAAATGATTAGCTGAATTAATGAATAAAAAAATCTTCATTATAAATTTGATAAATTTCTTGTGATTACTTTAACCAAAATAATAATCATAACTGATATAAAATCAGGCGTATGTATGATAAACTAAGTAAATATAACTATACGACCAAAATAATAATCCTAACTGATATAAAATCAGGCGTATGTATGATAAACTAAGTAAATATATCTATACGTCTGTCTGCCCCAGAAATGTCCTGTTTGCTTGCTTACCTGGAGAGTGATGCCAATTCTTTGACCAGAGGCTGCCGGGACATGTTGAAACACCGAAAGGACTTATGGGAATATGCTGCCAAGGTGGGTGACTCAGCATCACTTTTCATCAAAAACGCAGCAGCAGTCACACTTTTTTTTTCTAGGATCTGATAGTTCTTTTTTTTCCATTGTTCTTTTCCAATCAAACTTTTTATGCCACCCTCCTTTTTTAAAAGCCACATAGTTGCCAGCGGTGATATAATAGATCATTTTAAGTGTACAAAAATGTATGATGTGTGATCTGCCCCTGATATTATGTATTCTGGTCCCGCTGAACATAGCTTGACAAATAGGGGAATTAACTATGTTTAATTTAAAATGGGTGATTTTAACTAAACCTAATGCTACAAATGAGGGGAATTTTAAAATCAGCTGCGTAGTTTGTAATGGGAGTGGTGTTGTTAGGACACAGAATTTTATCGATCGTACAGCGGCACCATGCAGCCCCTTTATTTTGGACCCAAATATTTAAAAACTCGAACTTGAAAGAATTTTCCATTTGACTCCCCAGGTGGCGCCAGCTGAAAGCTTCCAAGAACTCTATGACCAGATTTCAACATCTCCTTCCCGTAATTATTTCTTTGCAATACTCTTCTCTGTTGTGGGTGTCATCTTCATCGTGGGCCTCACGTGCGGCCGGGTCACCAAGAGAGTCAGAGCTGAGTTGAAGAACAAGTGATACCCAAGCCTTTTGATACGAGCTGTGAGCGTGTGTGTGTGAGTTACTGAGTGAGTTTTGTGAAAGGTGAATTCCTATGTACTACTGATCTCTGTCTGGCGGCGTTTTGGAGGCTCCACTGCACAATGAACATATTTGTGGTTTGGCTTACCTGTTATTTTTAAAAATAATTAGAGCTCAAAATGTGGTGCTTCATTATGGGTCTGAAGTTAATTCCTAGAAAAGGGTTTTATATTTACCGATCCTTTTCTATTCTGGTGTACTTTAGTTTTAGCTCCTAAAATTCCATTTGGGTGGTTGGTTTGAACTCGTTTATGTGGGAGTCGGCTTTTTGAAAGACTTTTATTTTGGGTGCATCTGGGTGCAAGTGGTACACTGTACAGCTGGGTGCAAGTGGTACTCTGTGATAAGGGTTGAGATAGTTCTAGGCATAAGGTTGGTTGGTGCACATGGGCTATTCTGGTGCAGGTGGCACATTAACAAAATGAGTGCAGAAAGGTGTAAACAATATTTTCCCAGGTGTGTACACATTTTTAAAAATTACCTGCTGACCGACCAGCAAACCCTTTCCTAAAAATGACTCTCAATATTGATTATATAAAAAATCTTTTTGATATAAGCCCTTAAGTCGGAACTGTTGATGGAATGTGTAATGTCACTTATTCAATATTGGGGTACAGCTTTATTTATGGAGTAATTCTAAAAGTTATACGGCAATTTACCTTGAAATTATACAGCAATTTACCTTCCTTCATTTCCTGTAACCAAAAAAGCATCATTCATTTATCAAAGTATTATAAAGACATAAATGTACCTCTTGTATAAATGAGAAATCAGTTTGTCAAATATAGCGATTCAAACAAATAAAATGTGATACAGTTTTGGAAGGGAAATAATTCCATAACAGACATGCAGTAGTTATAAGAAGAATTGGTTTTAAAATTTGGTCAATCGTTGTTTTGTTTCGTTACTTGTGTTGCCGTTTGTAAAAAAAAAATATCTTTTTTTTTTTTTATTATTATTCTATTTGTTTCAGTATTAGCATGTAAGAAAAGCTTCAGTGGATTCTTTGTCTATATTTTTTCCTTCAGTTTATACATTTTTTTTAATCGTTTTGCGTCGAACTCAGATTTTCTTGAAATTTCCGTACTGAAAAGATATGACAAAACTATGTGCCCTTTATTTATTATATTTTTGCTAAATTTAAAAAAAAAAGTTCTTTGTAAGCTATTTCACTGGGTGGAAGTTGTAAAAAGATTTTTTTATTTTATTATTTTTTAACAATGTGGGTCTTCATTTGTTTGAATTTTTCTTTTTTTTTTTAAATCTTATATTGAATATTTTGATTGTGAATAGTTTATATTTTTTGAACAAACTCGCTGTACATTGTATTCATAACTTGTGTACATGTTTATATATCATATATTTGTGCACTTATGATTCCAGCATTTTCTCATATATCTAGTGATTGGTGGTTCTCAAACTTGGTATGTTCACTGCACAGATGACAAATTTTTTTTTAAAATTACAATTTTGGCTTAACCATTTTACATCAGGGTAAAAACAAGGACTTTATTGTTGGGAGAGTGGAGCTGAGGACAATTAATTGAATTTTTGGGGTACAATTTCATGGAAGTGGCAGCACAGAGTTTGAGAGACACTGACACACATTTACATTTTACATTGACTGTAATGTAGACAAAACTATTACTCAATTGACTTGATGATTGTGACAAGCTTTGGCTAGTCTTAAATTATTGATTGGCTGATTCTAATTATTGATTGGTCTCACCATTTGGCTGATTCTAATTATTGATTGGTCTCACCATTTGGCTGATTCATTCTTAGAACAACTTTGAGTGGCGTTGAAGTAAACCAATCAACACATCTTGACCAGTTATTGGTTGTTGTCTGTTGTCAGCAGTCAGCTAGATGTCAGCGGTCAGGTACATTTCTTGTCATTGTGATCCAATCTACAGCTTTATGTCCATTGCAGCGGCTAATGTCAATTTTACAGCCGTCAGTTATGAAATACATTATAACCGACAAATCTTGAACAAATTTATCTGCGTAGAGATCATAGTCATTTGTGTCATCAAGTTTGAACATATTCATTCACTGAATCATTTGGCATTAACATTGTTTGAACAGTATATGGAATTATTCTATACATTTCTTAGGTTTTCCTTCAGCCACTCACAATTATTACAAGAATTGCTTTATTTTATTTATAAACTCTTAATTTTAATTTTTATGAAACCGTTTTTTTTCCCCACACATACTTTCATCCCTGAATGTCTAACTCCCCCCCCCCCCCCTCTTTTTTTCTTCATCTCTTAAGTCATATATATGGTTAAAATTATTGAACCTATTTACCATGTCTATTTGTGTGTTTGCTTGTATGTGTGAACAGAAATTTTTATTATTCTTACATTGTCAGTGTTAAAACAGTTCTATGATAATTCCTAATGTGACCCCCATTCCCTAATTTCACACCGGCTACAATGAATATTGATGATCAAGTTTGGCAGTCGTAACAAATGAGCTGAGTTGAAAAATATTACAAATATTATCTGCCCCTAACAAGGCTCAAAAATAAATAATTTTACATAGAACAAATGCTCTGACCTACTGGTAGCTGGTACATAGAACAAATGCACCGACCTACTGGTAGCTGGTGGATTATTTTTTCTTGCATGATATTAGCCCAGATATTTAAAAATTGTAGTCCTAGAGGAAGACATGGGTCACCAATCAATGTTTTCTTATCATCAAATCTGTACTTGTAAATGAAGACGTCATTTTTGTGGACAGTGCCGATTGTTTAACATTGCAGTTGAAATATATTGAAACCCCTGAATAATGCAAACGTGCAAGAAGTTATTTTACGTCAGCCAAATCTTATGTTAAAAGATTTCCTTTAAGGTCAATTTCAAAACAACCAAATTGAAAGAAATAATGCTGGCAAATCTTGAAAGGGAACTTATGTATGTATACATGTCAAAAGATTATATATATATCTTATTTGCTATTGTATAACACAAATTTTGTTCACATTAAAATGTGGAAATATTCACATAAAAAGAATTATAGTAAAATATCTAAGCAAAAAATCTTAGTTTGAAGCGTTACCTTTTTGGATGACTTTAACTTCCATATTTGTATTTTTTTAAATATTTTTTTTTATTGAATGACAAGCCAGATTGGTTGATATATTCTGTTTTGTCTTGTGTTACCATTAATTGTGATGCTGAAAATTGAGAGTTTGAATTTAATATTATACTTAATTAAAAAGATAACTGTTAACATTCTTGAATTTTCTTTCTTTTTTTTTTTTTGTTGTTGCTTTTTATGTTGTTTTTCTGCTGAATTGTTTTGCAAGCAGATTCTAACTTAGAATTTTGCATTGACCTCCCCTTTTTTTGTCTTGGCCTGGTACATGAATTTCACTACAGTAAAAATTAGTTCTTGAGTTTCCCTACAGTAAACATTAGTTCTTCAGTTTTACTGCAGTAAAAATGTGTTTTCATTCACTACAGTAAAAATTAGTTTGAATGCTTTAAAATCAATTTAGCGTTTGACTTTAAAACTGCTTCTTTACTTGGAATCATTAATCCCATGAATTTATAAAATGGTTGTTATCTGCTTAACTCTCTCAAAATCACATTCATAATATCACTACGGTAATCTTGTATGGACAAAATCTTTTTCCAGTATGTTAAATATGACTCCAAGTAAAAAATTGATTTTCATTTTGTTTCATCTTATTGTAAATGGCATTGTTAAGAAATGTATGGAAATTTTTCTTATCGACTGGGTCACACATCAAGTTTATTCTCTTATCAATTATTTTCTCGGCTTAAAGAAATCTAGAAATCTACCAGTACTATTGGTAATGAGCCTACCATGACAAGTCATTTTGATCAGATCAGAAAGCATTCTATGAACAATTGCCAGTACCTTCTTTAGGCTGGTAACAAAGGAAAATAAAATGTTTTGTACATGTAAATGCTCAAGACATCACCAAGATTAAAGAAAAATTCTCATTTGAGCCTTGAAAAAAGCAATATTTCAGTTTACATGAGATTGCAAACTGTTTGTGACAGATTTAAATATCTTCAAATTTTTGTTGTTGTCATGTGATATTATTTTATCAGCAGTTAAAGCATGGTGATCCCAGCTGTTAAAAAAACAGCTTATAAAATTTTTAACGTCCCTAAAGTTAAAAATATATATATATATCAAATGAAAAAAACTTGATGTAATATCTGGAAAAACCTTTTCTAAATAATTTGAAGCTAAGGGAACTTTTAAAATCAAGAATTTTGTTGTAACCCAGTAAATTGTAATCCCATTTTTTCCTGAGCTTCTGTAAATAATTCCGGGATAAGGGAGACCAAATATTACATTTATTTATTCATGATCTGATGCAGCAGAGAATGCGTCCGAGGCCCAAGATGAAGTAACTTTGGGTTCAGTGAGTTCAATATTTTCTAAAATAAGAAACAACTGTTCTCTCCCTTGCCTGTCTGGATTAAGCATACCCAGGCAAATATATTCATTTTGTTTACTCTTCAACTTCAATAAATACGGTACTCTGGGTTTTTTTTTTCTTGTTACATATTAGGGTGAACACTAGAATAGCAGATATTCTACATGAAGGTTTAAGGTTGTCTTACTTAAACAATTAGATTTAGTTTGAAAGAAGAATTATTATGTTATTCAAATAATAAAACACATAGAATGATGGTTCTAAACGCTGTAATAAATTGTATAGGAATTCTGGCAATAAAAATATATTTTTTAATTCATTTATAAGATGTCACTTAAAAATCTGGCATAAAAGGAAAGGTAATTAAGATTTAATGTCCAAAACATTCATGTGTGCCCTTAAATATGATTCCTTTAAGTGTTTCAAATCTCCTATTTGTTTTATCTTTTTTAATTTTGAATTAAATGTTTGTTCAGTGGTGAATCCAGAGAATTATGCGGTGTGGGTTGTGGGAGGGCTATGTTGGTGGGTTTGGTAGGAAAGGTGGCATAAAGGCACAGGGGCGGTGTGGGTTGTGGGAGGGCTGTGTAGGTGGGTTTGGTAGGAAATGTGGCATAGAGGCACGGCCATGCATGTGAATGTATATATTTATGTGTAAGTCTTATAAACAATTAGAAAGTTTAAAATGCCTCTGGATTAGCCACTCTCATTTATTGATAAGATATATATTATATTAGATATATTTCTTTCAATAACTAACAGATTTTTTTTTAAAAATTGTGTACGTTGCTATGATAAAAATAAATGGAAGTTATGCAATTGTTTGTTTGGTCTTATCATTCAGTGTAGACATGGTCTTATCATTCAGGTCATTACCAGTGTAGACATGGTCTTATCTTTCAGGTCATTACCAGTGTAGACATGGTCTTATCTTTCAGATCATTACCAGTGTAGAGTTCTTAACGAGATGTTCACAATGATTTATCACACACGGACAGGATGTAACAAAAAAATTTCAATGTAAATATTAGTTGAAGGAAAAGTTGCATGCACTTAGAAATTGTTGGGCAACAAAGAAGGTTGGGGGAAGTTTTTTTTAACAGGCATAAATGGAAATAGATTTCAATATCAATGTTCCCTGTGTCATGGGTTTAAGCACATTTTTTTAAAGCAAAAAATGTGTCAGGTTCCTTAAATTATTGAATGAGAAATGTTCAAGCAATTAATATTTTTGTTCGAATGTATTCAGGACTACTTGTAACCATTAAGCCTCTAGGGACCACCTAGTATGTGTTTGTGACCATTTAGCCTCTAGGGACCACCTAGTCTGTGTTTGTGACCATTTAGCCTCTAGGGACCACCTAATATGTGTTTGTGACCATTTAGCCTCTAGGGACCACCTAATATGTGTTTGTGACCATTTAGCCTCTAGGGACCACCTAATATGTGTTTGTGACCATTTAGCCTCTAGGGACCACCTAATATGTGTTTGTGACCATTTAGCCTCTAGGGACCACCTAATATGTGTTTGTGACCATTTAGCCTCTAGGGACCACCTAATATGTGTTTGTGACCATTTAGCCTCTAGGGGCCACCTAGTATGTGTTTGTGACCATTTAGCCTCTAGGGACCACCTAGTATGTGTTTGTGACCATTTAGCCTCTAGGGACCACCTAGTATGTGTTTGTGACCATTTAGCCTCTAGGGACCACCTAGTCTGTGTTTGTGACCATTTAGCCTCTAGGGACCACCTAGTATGTGTTTGTGACCATTTAGCCTCTAAGGACCACCTAGTATGTGTTTGTGACCATTTAGCCTCTAGGGACCACCTAATATGTGTTTGTGACCATTTAGCCTCTAGGGACCACCTAGAATGTGTTTGTGGCCATTTAGCCTCTAGGGACCACCTAGTATGTGTTTGTGACCATTTAGCCTCTAAGGACCACCTAGTATGTGTTTGTGACCATTTAGCCTCTAGGGACCACCTAGTATGTGTTTGCAACCATTTAGCCTCTAGGGACCACCTAGTATGTGTTTGTGACCATTTAGCCTCTAGGAACCACCTAGTCTGTGTTTGCAACCATTTAGCCTCTAGGGACCACCTAGTCTGTGTTTGCGACCATTTAGCCTCTAGGGACCACCTAGTCTGTGTTTGTGACCATTTAGCCTCTAGGGACCACCTAGTCTGTGTTTGTGACCATTTAGCCTCTAGGGACCACCTAGTCTGTTTGTGACCATTTAGCCTCTAGGGACCACCTAGTCTGTGTTTGTGACCATTTAGCCTCTAGGGACCACCTAGTCTGTGTTTGTGACCATTTAGCCTCTAGGGACCACCTAGTCTGTATGGGAGGAAACTAAACTATCATGCTAGTCAATAAATGAAAGATAAAACCATACGTCCCACAAATTGTTAGGACTCTTTTTAAAAAAATATGTTGAAAAAGTTAATTATTATAATGATTGTTATATTCATTAAAACTTTTTTATGTTCTGCCAATGTTTTAATTTAAAATATTCAATCTCTATGGGCAACCCATTGTAGTATTAACAGATTTGGTTACAATTTATTTAGCAATATCTCAGCATTTGATTATAAACTCTCTGTTCTGTGCCACCACTTTTTCTCGAATTCCTGCCCTTCATATCTAACCGAAATTCTCTCTGTCTATTCACCCCTTCGACAGCTTCGCTCCTCCGCAGACGATCGTATTCTTTCTGTCCCTAAGACTCGCACAAAAACATACGGTGAAAGATCTTTCTCTTACTGTGCCCCCAAACAATGGAATTCTCTTCCACTACACATCAGAAATATATCAACCATCACAGCCTTCAAAACTGCACTCAAAACACACCTCTTTAAACTTTACTATCCTGACTGATTCCCCCTCTGAAAGTTAAACGATGCTGCTGAGTGCCGTCCATGGCTTCACATGTAAATTGTTATGGAATGGTTGGTTTTTAATTTATATTTTTTAAGTTCATTTTAATTTGCATGTACAGCGTGGTGAGCCCAGCCCTAGGCTGGGGTACCACGCTATAGAAAACTACCCATAATAATAATAATTGTAATAGCTGTAAACTCTGAGCCTAACTTTTGAAGTTAATTTTTTTTTTTTTTTTTTCTTCAAAATTTTCAAATGTTGAAAAGAACAAAAAAGACTCCACACGTCGGCTGAAGTTCCGTTATTAAAGTTTTAAATTACTGACTTTGGCTTTATCAGATCATTAGAAATAGAAAAATGGCATTCTTGCTTTTGCAATCAGATCACTAGAAATGGCAGACTGGCATACTCTGCTTTTGCTATCAGATCTGACTAAATTTTATAAATGTTAATATTCTAGCCCTGTTTTTGGTAGACTGGATGTAAATATTACTTTGAGAGTGGGCAACACTCAGTTTTAATGAGCACTTTAGCATTTTGTGGGATCTAAGATAAGAAAAAAATTCATTGTAAAAAAAGAAAAAAGGACTTAAACAAAGGTAAGTAACATTGAAAAAAGAAAATTGTTTGTTTCCAGCCAATGCTCATCATAGCTTTCCCAACAAACATTTGTGAATGTAGCCCACTGATTAAGTTAACAGGCTGTGTTTAGTCTGTGTTTAGTCTGTGCTTAGTCTGTGCTTAGTTTGTGTGTTTGAATTTATTATTATAAAAAATGTGTGCAATTATTCAAGTTAAAGCTATGAGCCTTGCCTTCAAGAACACCTGTAAAATATTATTTTTTTTCTTTTCACAAACTGAATGATGAGGGGGGGGGGGGGGGGGTTGTAGGAAAGTAGCAAAGATAACATCCTGTCCAGGACTTTATGCTTTATTCACCTACATAAAAAATCAACAGCTTTTGACTTGGCACGTGTCACTGCAACATGTGGACTCGACACGTGTCACTGCAACATGTGGACTCGACACGTGTCACTGCAACATGTGGACTCGACACGTGTCACTGCAACATGTGGACTCGACACGTGTCACTGCAACATGTGGACTCGACACGTGTCACTGCAACATGTGGACTCGACACGTGTCACTGCAACATGTGGACTCGACACGTGTCACTGCAACATGTGGACTCGACACGTGTCACTGCAACATGTGGACTCGACACGTGTCACTGCAACATGAGGACTTGGCACGTGTCACTGCAACATGAGGACTTGGCACGTGTCACTGCAACATGTGGACTCGACACGTGTCACTGCAACATGTGGACTTGGCACGTGTCACTGCAACAGGTGGATATTATAGACTTGCTTTTGTTCAGCCCCTTGTTAACATAGAACGTACAAGTGAAGAGCTGCAGTTCAATTGCTTCACAATTACCTTTTAACATTTTCTTCAGAAATTGGTAAAGAAATTTTTCTTTTGAAAATATTCTCATAGGCTTTGTAAAATGTAACAACAATAAGTATAGAATTCATTTACAATCTCTGTATCCCCACGAATTCTTTCCAATAAAAATATGCACAAAATTCAATTTTCAAAATCTTCAGAAATTGAGAAAGAAAATAAAAAATCAGGATTAGTTAACTAACATTTACTTGGAACAAATGTATTTATTTTGCTTGACTAAAATATAAATCTTATGTATTCATAATTTAATTTGCTCATTACATATTACGATAATAACAGTACTGTTGGCTTTGATGCAAACGGCTTGGGATTATTTTGTATGCTGATCTTGTTTATCAAAAGTAATTTTATTGCATTATTACGTGAAAGCAGCATATTAAAGATGTATTATGCTGATAACCTTTAACATACAAGTATCCTTCTGTGTATAATGTGTTAATGATACGCTTAATGGATTGTTCATAAAATTTTCTCTTTGGTTTTTTTTTTTGTTTGTGTGACAAAAGTCTATGTGTATTTATTTCAAAGAAAATATCTATGTATTTTTGTGATTACAAATAAAATAACTGAAAACCAACGGCGTTTTTTATTCTTCATTTTATGAGAGAATGCTAAACTTCTCATATCAAATGTGCTGACATGGCCACCTGGCCAAATGTGCTGATATGGCCTCCTGGTCAAATGTGCTGACATGGCCTCCTGGTCAAATGTGCTGACATGGCCACCTGGCCAAATGTGCTGATATGGCCACCTGGTCAAATGTGCTGATATGGTCGCCTGGCCATATGTGCTGACATGGCCACCTGGCCAAATGTGCTGATATGGCCGCCTGGTAGCCGCCATCCTGGAAGCTAATGGTAACACACTTACTTCCTGAAGAAAAAAATAGATTCGCCTCTGGTGCAGCCAGATCTCACCAGGAACATGACAAGCATTGTTTATGTTGTAATGTTAATATTTGTTTATGTTGTAATGTTAATATTTGTTTATGTTGTTATGTTAATATTTGTTTATGTTGTTATGTTAATATATGTTTATGTTGTTATGTTAATATTTGTTTATGTTGTTATGTTAATATATGTTTATGTTGTTATGTTAATATTTGTTTATGTTGTTATGTTAATATTTGTTTATGTTGTAATGTTAATATTTGTTTATGTTGTAATGTTAATATTTGTTTATGTTGTAATGTTAATATTTGTTTATGTCGCTCTTTGTTTAGAACCGAATTGTTCACATCAAAAAAAGAAATTTCTTCAGCTACAGAGCTTACATTTCCAAGATAAAGTTATCAAAACCATCTTAATCTGTTTCTCCAGACATAGTGTTACATCATCATTATTCACTTCATGAGACTAACTCAGATAGACTGGTAACAACATGCTCAGTAGCATGGGCTGATATAAACTCAAGTTGTTGATTTAAAAACCCATGAAATATGAAATCTCAAGAAAAATGCCCTTTTTAGTCAAACAGAAATTTTGTTGACTTCAAAAAAAAATAAATTTTATAACAAAATGCCTGTGACCAGCTATGGTTTATTGGGAAAATAAAGTGGAGTGTGGTTTCTAGGGACAATAAGGTGGAGTGTGGTTTCTAGGGAAATACAGTGGAGTGTGGGGACAATAAAGTAGAGTGTGGTTTCTAGGGACAATAAAGTGGAGTGTGGTTTCTAGGGACAATAAAGTGGAGTGTGGTTTCTAGGTGAGAGGGCCTCACCATTTATCAGGTAGCATAGTTAGTCTAAGTCACTTTAGGGCCCTGTTGCAGTGTGTCTTCATGGCTCTATTGGTACAGTTTTGTCAAGATACTGAAGTATTTTAATTTTATGCATAACAGGCCCATAAGCAAACACATATGTCTAAATGCATGTCTTTCTATGAGAATTCAGACATAAAACATAATTTAAGTTTGAAACAATATTTCAGGTACATATATTTTAATAAATGATTCTCATGGCCTCAACTTTTACAAACTGATAGTCTCAAAAGTCTTACCTAATGGATGCCACAAAAACTTCTCAGATTGCGAGTCCAAACAATATTACTTGCACGGTTGGATGGCCACAGTATAAATCTACATTGTACTGATAGTAATGTGTCTACGTCAGTCTATGTCAGTACTGTGTCTATGTTTGTCTACAACATTGTCTCTGTGTGGCCATGAATATCAGTTGTGCTGCTGTTGACACTCTTCTGCCTGTGAATTTCCACAGCACATGTGACGCGATTTTCAGCAGGAATATCCACTAAAGGACCAGAACCACAACATCCTTCCAGGCCATTTGTTAAAGCTGGACCTCTGATGAGACTGTGATGAGTGTTGTCTACCATTCTTGGGGTTTTAACAATCACAGTTTCAATCGGGGTCAAAGGTCTTATGGGAATATTTTCAGTTGGGGTCATTGCCCCACAACGTGTAGTTTGACCCATGCCGTTCTCTCTCTTAGCAGCTGTTTGATTATTGCCGATGACCCAAGGGGGGACTATTTTATCTCGAGGTGAGGCTGGGGACAAAGGCGGGGTGACAACAGACAGCTTCCTCTGCCTGGCTCCGTTGTCTGATGAGTCTTGAGATGCAGAGGAGCACGACGGCATGACCAGTGGAGGCGGCGCCAGTTTTTCCATTCTGGGCATAGGAGGACTGTTGGCTATTTTACGGTTTTCTTGGACACTCTGAACAATAATTTTATGATCACCCTTCCCTTGCCACCTTTGCTTCTCAATGTAATCATCCATTGAATCGTCATGCTGCAAGGGCCTGTCGTTTCTCTTAATCGAGTTGCAGAGACCATTGGAATCTTTTGTGTTTGTTCTCCTCCCTTCATTGCCAGGTTTTTCACAATTTGGTTGTTCATTTCGTCCTCTGCTATTGTCATTATAAAGTTTAGAGTTACTGCCTTTGAGATTGTAATCTCCATTTTCTTTTCTACTGATCAATCCCTGAGAGTCATTTCTTTGATTATCTGGAAAACCAGTTTTAAAAAAATTACATGACAAACACATTTTTAAAAAAACCAACTGAAAAGTCTAACAGAGTTTATGGAATCGTAAGGCAGAAGATTCGATAATTAAACCTCTTCTATCAATGATTATTTTATCATTAAAGTTATTAAATTGGTGTCATCTTGTTTTATAATTTAAGCCTCTTTTATCAATAATGATTATTTTATCATTAAAGCTATTTAATTAGTGTCATCTTAGTGTAAGGAAAATCAACTCTTTGTGGATAGTAGAGAAATCAAATTTTTTATAGTTTCAATAGGAGAATGAGATTTTTGTCACTATCTATGTCTGTTTATAGTGTAACAAGGTATGTGGAAGCTTGAAATACAAAGATAGGATGATGAAAGAAGAATGTTTCGGATAAAAGCCTTCCCCAGCAGACAGGACAAATGAAGAAACAGCAAGAAATTGAAAGTAGTTCAAAAACTATAGTGTTTCCCGTTAATGTTCCCCATTGATGTTCCCCATTAATCTTATTGCTGGAAGTTGGGTTTTATAAAATCAAGATTACAGGAATTAAAAGAATTTATGAATTATTAATGTGAAAAATAAGATTACAGGAATTAAAAGAATTTTATGAATTATTAATGTGAAAAATAAGATTACAGGAATTAAAAGAATTTATGAATTATTAATGTGAAAAATAAGATTTTAATGGACAAAAAATATTTTGGAAATTGTAAAATATAAGAAATGAGAAAAGAAATCCAGGGAAGTTGAGGATGATTGGTTGGAGAGTATTTGATGGATTCCCTATTGTGTTATCCAGCGAAAAAGCTGAATTAAATTCTGTTCCCTTTCAGCTCGTGTTATTTATTATCCTGTGTCAGGCTGCATCCAACTGAACATTTATAATCCAATTATTGTTTAACATTACTTACTATACACTGATTCTCACGTTTTTAAAGAACACACACAATTTACATAAATATTGTAATTGTAATGGACATTGCAATCCCTGCCATGATTACATATAACAAAAATACACTTTTTTTGGGTAATAATTCATACATTTCACTATATATCTTTGTATTAGTCAAACATACATTTCTATATATATATCTTTGTATTAGTTAAAAATTTTCTTTGTTAATGTTTTATCTGTTTTAACCTACCTGAATCATTTAAGTTAGGAGTAATATCCCTTTTGGATTTGTTAGTCTTTCCATTGTTGTTGCCATTTGTATTTCTCTCACTATCTCTGTCATTGTTGTTCCTTCCATTATTTCTATCGATCTCGTTGACATCTTTCATGGGCGACAGTGATGTTTCCCGCCAAGTATATTCTGATGATTTTCTCCCGTCTTCATTTTTCGGATATCGTTCCGTCATTAAAATGTCATCTTCGTCGTCATCCTCAAAACTGCTGATGGCACCAGCGTCGTGGAGGACCTCCGACAAGGACACCTAGGTGATATTTCAAAGTTGTCTGATATCAATGTAATTTTATTACAAAAAATGGAATAAGTAATAAGTGAAAAGTCATTTCAGGTTTATTTCTCAAAAGTTCATAGAATATTAAAAATTAACTGGGCTTAACTGGGTGCAGTGGTCGGGTATTTTGAAAAAATACCTAGTGGGTCAAAATGTTTCCAAAAAAAAAAAGAGTTATCTTCTCATTTTCTATAAACGATAGTCCTACAGACAGTCTTACACCCTACCTGTGGGCCTTTAAACAATAATCCTACAGACAGTCCTACACCCTACCTGCAGGCCTTTAAACAATAGTCCTATAGACAGTCCTACACCCTACCTGCGGGCCTTTAAACAATAGTCCTACAGACAGTCCTATACCCTACCTGCCGGCCTTCAAACAATAGTCCTACAGACAGTCCTACACCCTACCTGCCGGCCTTCAAACAATAGTCCTACAGACTGTCCTACACCCTACCTGCCGGCCTTCAAACAATAGTCCTATAGACAGTCCAACACCCTACCTGCAGGCCTTCAAACAATAGTCCTATAGACAGTCCAACACCCTACCTGCCGGCCTTCAAACAATAGTCCTATAGACAGTCCTACACCCTACCTGCCGGCCTTCAAACAATAGTCCTATAGACAGTCCAACACCCTACCTGCCGGCCTTCAAACAATAGTCCTACAGACAGTCCAACACCCTACCTGCCGGCCTTCAAACAATAGTCCTATAGACAGTCCAACACCCTACCTGCTGGCCTTCAAACAATAGTCCTATAGACAGTCCTACACCCTCCCCAAGGCTCTTTATTGATTAATACAATAGTGGCCTCTGAAAAAATGTTAACCTATTTACCTGAGTTCAATCCTCATGCATGACCCTGTTGCATGACACATTTTTTTTTTATTTGTACTATTTTAAAAAACACAATGATTAGGGGAGAAGGCCTGTTGTGAAAAGGAAGCCATCACACCAGAAGCAAAATATATATAAGAAATAAGAAGAGAACTTTACAGCTTTAAAATATGTCAAGAAGATTCTCATGCATTTGAAAAAATATATAGGTTAGGAGAATCATGAAACATTTCTTTTAAAGTTAGTAGGCCCACCCGATATTTAATAAAATATCTATTTGTACAAGTATGCAAGAATTATGACAGTTAATAAATAATCTGTAAAAAACCCATTAGCTGAGATTGTGATCTAGCTATATTTAGAGCAGTATGAAGCACACAGTGTATGAACGGTTAAGATAAGATGAGAGAATACAATAAAACGTATCAGCCAAAAGCCTCCTTCAGAAAGTTGGTGTCAAGCTCTTGCTGTAACTAGAAAACATAAAGACTAATTTTTTTGGGCTTCTGCCGGTTACACTACTTTTACCAATCAATCCACTGGGGCCAATTAATCCACTGGGGCCAATCAATCCACTGGGGCCAATCAATCCACTGGGGCCAATCAATCCACTGGGGCCAATCAATCCACTGGGGCCAATCAATCCACTGGGGCCACTCAATCCACTGGGGCAAATCAATCCACTGGGGCAAATCAATCCACTGGGGCCAATTAATCCACTGGGGCCAATCAATCCACTGGTGCCAATCAATCCCCTGGGGCCAATCAATCCACTGGGGCAAATCAATCCACTGGGGCCAATCAATCCACTGGGGCCAATCAATCCACTGGAGCAAATCAATCCACTGGGGCCAATCAATCCACTGGGGCCAATCAATCCACTGGGGCCAATTAACAAGAATAAGAAGTCTTGATTATTTAATGACGATTCCCTTACATCATCAGAACTGTCATCAAACATGGGTTCATCATTCTCATCATCTGTATCAAAGCCATCTTTCTCAGGGGTCACTGGTCGGTTCATGCTGATCCCGGGATCCAATAATGTCTCACAGGAAGTTTTGTTGGCCAGGCGATAGCTGTGTGACCTTGGGGGTGTCAAGTGGTGGACGTTTGAGGTTGTGGGGCTGAGGCGGTGACTGTGGGATCTAAAGTTGACAATTTAGTAGGAAATATGAGACTTAGTCTAGACTAAGTGGTTCTTACAAGATATTTGTTAAAGTCTTTGATTTTTGTTTATGATGAAGCTTATTGTATATTATTGTCATAAGACAGTGAATATCCATTTCTATTTAATTTCTTGTGGATGTCAGGTTATGTTTAATACAGTTTATGAAGTCGTTCAATTTCTCTTCAGTTTACTTCTTCATTTAATAATAAAAATATTTAAATAAGTCTGAACAAAGAGTTATAAGATTAATTGGGTATCTTTTTATCAGAGAGAAAAATAATTAAGGCTTTATATCTGAAGACCACAGGGGAATAAACGGCAGGGTCACATATTTGTTGTTTTGAGATATTCCATTTTTAAAGTTCAAAACTATGTACATTAAAAACGTGTTAACATAATGTAATTTTTTCAATGCATTTCACAAGTGTGTCCACTTTCCTGAGTTATTAAATAGATAAAGTAATTCAATCTTGAATGTAATATGCTTAATTTCATTATAGTAGAGAGTAGGGTCAAAATGGACTCTGCCGTTTTTTCCCTTTTAGTAGTTTATAAAGGTTTTATCATTGCTACCTATCTATATAAAACTATTTTATAAGTCAATATTCACGTTTAGGCAAGTCCCTTTTGTTTACTATAAGTATAAGAATGTGGATCATGCCAATAATTATCATTTAAAAAAAAAAAATTATTAATACTTTAACCTGACAATCGGGTTTAAAACCATTCTTTCTAAGTTTCTGGTGTGCTTCTTACAATTTTGACCCAATATTAGTTGTTTTTTCTTTAGCAGTAGCTATAGGAACTAAAGAGTAAAGTAAAGAGAGTAACAGACAGAGATAGCAAGACAGAAACTCGAAGATAGAGAGTTCAGGCGAGTCAGAGCGACAGAGAGAGAGACAGACCTATAAAAAAAATGGAGATAGACAGACCTATAAAAAAAAACAGGGAGAGAGACAGACCTATAAAAAACAGAGATAGATCGACTGGGAGAGACAGACCTATAGCAACAGAGATAGAGAGACAGACATAGAACAAAAACAGAGATGCACTGACGGGGTAGAAGTAGAAGTAAAGAAATAGACACACACATTAATTAACTGAATATAACAAAACAAGGGTATAATCTGATAAAAAAATACAAATTTTATTTTTTAAATCCAATTTATTGAGATTATAATAATTTGCTTTGTTTTTTAAGGTAGGAAATTAAAAAATTCAGCTCCGTATGTTAACTTTTTCTTCCGTTTGTCAGTTAAGCGAATATCATCAGTCGCCATCTTGAATATTTGTTTACCCTAACGCTGCCTCTCATTGGACCTTTAAGTCACGTGACTATAAATGTCACATGATATTAGTGACTTTACCTTCTTTTCCATTGTAAACATTGGACTATGCTCCTTTTTCCATTGTAAACGGATTTTTCGTTTCCCTTTTTCTTATGGACTTAGCCATATTTTCTACTTTAAACTTAATTCAGCACCTTCTATTTTCAATTGTCTATTAGCCAGGGGTGATAACTAAAAAAAATTAAAAATGTGACTCTGCCGTTTTTTCCCTTGAGGTCTTCATCTATAATCTATATCCAAATCTTTCATTAGAGAAAATAAGGAATAACTAATTTTCCTTTTTTAAAAATTGAAGTTTTTCAGTTAGGTCTCATTATTTGTTTAGTCAAGAGCTAACAGTAAAAAATGTGGTTGACCTTGAGTGTGGACGATTTAAGTTTTTTCTGCTCCTCCTGATGCTTGGTGTCAGATGTTTGACAACATTAGAGTCTGGATCCATCACTTGGATGACAGTCTGCAGCAGTTTTGGTGTTTCTGGTGGTGTTTTGATAATCTCTTCTGCCTCCACTTTTTTGTGCTTCTTTTCCATTTTGGCATTGGCCTTCAGTAGCTTCCTTACAAAGGAGACATCATTCAATGAACAGTCAAATATCTGGACATCAAAGTGGCCTATATCGCCTTTATTTATTTAAGATTAGTGTTAACAAAGAAAATTATAGAGAGTGCCAAAATTTTAAACACAATTTTAATACTAACTTTGCCCTCTTCTTGAGAACTGCCTGTGCATCAGGATATTCTGTCATAGCCATCTCAAAATCATGTTTGGACAAGGTAAATACATTTGTGTAACCTTTACACCTGACATCAGCAGTGCGACGGTTACCTCGTCCTGACATAGCCAGGAGGCTGATGAAGGAGATAAGATGAATTATTATTGTTGTTGCCAGAGTGAACAGGAGCAAAACGTATTTAAATGTTAAAATATCAATTCATATTTTTAATAATTAACATGGCCTTAACTAGGTGACTTATTTAGGTCCTGGCACTGTGTTGACTGTTTTTCTATGGAACCCAGTATCGATATAGCTGAGTGAAATGGACTCCGGTAAAGCAGCTCTTCTTATGGATTAAAAAAAACAACTTCAGTAATTGAAGTTGGAAGAATGAGAAAAAATTATGTGGGGTTTGAATTGACACATTAAACAAATTAACGTTAGTGTTCAAAGAAAAAGCCATTTTTTAAAAAAGTTGAATAATTTGTATGTCCAAGTAGGCCTACCTGATTTCACCAAAGACACTTCCTTCATGCAGTGTTGCCAGGACTGTGTTGTTATTTTCACCTCCTACAACCTCAACTTGACCCTGGGTCACTATATACATTTCTTTACCAACCTCTCCCTGATTTAGACAAATTGAATCATGAAAACAAATTTTTATGAGCAAATTTAAGCTGAAGTCAAGATTATAAATAAAGGTTTATAAATAAAGGTCTTAATTTTAAGTTGTAAATTTATACTAGGATCTGTTTGTCACTTTCTACACAACTAAATCAAGTTTAGTACAAAAAAAATATACTTTTAAAATCAGATATAGGATGGTTCAGTCGCTATTATAGAGTTTATATATATATATATGTTATAGTTGTTAATGAATTGAATATGATTCATATATCTAAATAGGCAGTTGGTTTTCATCTCAGTCATACATCTCATTTTTCTATACAGAAAAAATAAATATTGAAAACAATAAAAATTCCAATCTAGCCTCTTTACAACTCATTTTGCTTTTAAAATAAATTGTTTCAAGTATCTAAATTTGAAAAAAATGAAATTTAATCTCTACGATAGTTAAACTGCTAAACTAAACTGTTGAGACCCGTTGGTTCTCACCAGTGTGAGACTCACTGACTCACAGGCAAAAACATTCTTAAACCTAGGATTTTCCCAACATAACCCAATTAGGGTTTGGCCTTAAGGGTAAGTGACCTAAGGGTCGGATCAGAGACCATGAAAACTTTCCAGGTTCAGTGACCATGGAATAGCTTAGTATTAGTCCAATGGAAATGTACCAAAACTTAGGACAATGAAACAGTTCAGTTAAACTCGCACGTCGCCAGAGTATTGACCCGGCTTGGTAAGCAAAGTGTTAGTAGGTCATTGAACTTCCTTTATGTTTCAATGCCAAGGGGCCTTTATAAGCTGGAAGCATGCGGGTGCTCAGTCTCTCACATTGATTGACAAAGAGGGCCTGGTAGATTTCCCTTTGGTACTATGGTTTGCATAGTCTAAGAGTTATCTGGTTGGTAATATAGTATTGTTAATTGTTAGCTGCATAATAATATATATTATAATGTTAATAAGAAATGTTAGGATTGTAATTAGTTAGTCAAGTATTGTTAGATTATGAATACTCATTACTAATGTATTAGGAATGTACTTCTTTCTTGTAGCTTATGTATTGTATTTATTCTTATTTACAGCCAGTTAATACCAGTTAAGGTTGAATGAACTTAAGTCAGTTAATTTAGGTTCTGTTAGCCTAGCAGTAGATATAATCGCATAGTAAAGCCTAGTAGCCAGAGGCTTGATTTGAGTATAGAAGAGTGAAGTGAACGTAGTACAGTGGAGCATATAGCATAGCTCATTGTACATGATAACCCCGTAGAGTTGGGGACAGTCAGAAATCGGTGTAGCCTACTCAGAAGTAAACAGTGGACTAGACTGATAGCTCAAGCAGTCAGCTGACAACGCCGACGTCTTGTGTACAAGTGGATGCACCGGAGCGTGACTGGTCATTCATCACCCGTCACCTGTAAACGACAGTGACCCAGAAAAGGGACGGAACGACCGTCGACCCTTGTAGTGTGCTTTGTGAAGTCTGGAGTGTGTATCGGACCCTTAACAGATTCCAGGCCAGAGACTACCCAGAGTACCAATCCAGTCTCTTATGTCACGAGTACAAACTGTAACAATTAATGTCTGTATATTTATATGTATCAAGTATATGTTAAGTAATTTATAAGTTTTAGTAATTAAATATTTTATTTGTGGGCTGAACCACCTGTGTTATTAAGTTTACATATAAGTAGCAGTGTAAGCGAGTGAGAGAGTCAGTAGCGTTAGTGTGACAGCGTGTAATATCACTAGTTTAAGAACAATCATACTTTAGACATAATAGTACTAATCGACGTAGCGGTAGGGACCAAACAATATATATATAAGAATATCGTGGCCATAAAATTACCAATATATGTAATATTGGGGGCTCATATTCAACATTGGGGGCTCGTCTAAAACTAACGTAGATTAGTACATTTAGCAGTAGCTTTAGCTCTAGAGTCAATTTTAATTTAAGTTCAATTTTATGTAAGTTAGCACTTAAGTTAGTTTATTGTTCATTTATTTGTGTTAATTTCTACTATTTCAATAGTTACTTGTGCAAGTGTTGTTATTGAACGAGAGATTTTTGTTACAATTTTCTTAAAATAGTTGGCATTAAATTTTTTAACTTCCTTTCCACATATTTCTGTGGGTTACAAACCGGAGCTGGTCACGATCCACTGCAGTTTGACGCTGGTGCTGTACTAGCGGTGGTTGAAAGAGATACTTGTCTCCTCGCATTGTATCGTTGGGAGCATTGGACAGTGGGTTCATTTGGACAGAAGGTTTGATTTGTGTTTTTCACCTTTGTCGCCTCACAGTCCACCACACCAGTTGGGTTAATTCAGTATTCGTTTTCTGTTTTTTGTTCACCGTGTGTAGCATTTTAAGTGTCTTTTCCTGTATTTGAAAGGTTACTTTTAATGTTCCTATTTCTATTAGGGTACTTTAGATATATATAGATAAAATTCGTATACCCGTAAGAGCGATAAAGTTCGCTGGGGATTTTACTCTATATATCTCTTAATCATTTTAGCTGTGCTGTCTGTTGTCTTTAAAGGGGTCTTAAGTTACGTGGTGTCTACTATCCTCTCTTTTTCTTTGTGTTCTGGACAACAAAATATTTTTTTCAGCCTTGTCTTGTCTTATCTTGTTTGTAGGGTATCGTTAGGGGACATTGTTATTGTTCTGTCAAGTCTTACGTTCACAGTTGTATTGTATGCGTTTATTGTCCATAGTCTTATTTTAATATTCTATAGTTATTTAATTTAACATACCGTTAGCACGACAATGAAGTCGATCCAAGAATTGAAGGATGAAGCCACCGAAATGGGGCTAACGGGTAAAGATGTAGGGTATTACGTAAGAGATCAAAAAGCAAAACAAGAACAACTAGCTAAAGAAACTGTAGAAAAGGAAAGGGAAGACAAAAGGGAAGACAGAGTACGTAAGGAAGAAAAAGAAGAAAAATTACGTCTTGAGACAATAGAAAGAGAAAAACGAGAATTAGAGATGAAAAAGCTAGAATTAGAAGAAAAATCACGCCTTGGAACTATAGAAATGAGAAAGCTAGAATTGGAGGAAAATGAAAGAGAACGACAGTACCAACTCGCGTTGGCACAAACTCAGATTAACGTTAAGAATGACAATAGAACAGACACAGATACTCATAGGACAAATTTTAGAGACAGACTAGATCGAAACTTACCTAACTACCATGACACTGAAGATCTAGACAGTTATCTGTTGTCATTTGAAATAACCGCCGAGCGTTGTAGCATACCGAAACCTCAGTGGATAGACCATCTTCATACAAAGTTATCCCCTAAACTTAGACAATTTATGACTACTCAGGACATATTAAGCAAAAGGACTGATTATGACCTGATTAAGACATTACTGTTACGACAGGCAGGGTACAATAACGAAACTTATAGAATAAAATGGAACACACTATTCCCACTACAGGATGATTTTCGATCCTTTCACTCCAATCTGGTACGTACATTAGACAACTGGTTAGAGACAACTGACACACCTAAAACATTTGAAGGGCTTAAAGACCTCATTTGTCTAAACAAATTATTATTAAATGTCAACTCCAACTCTTTAAAAACGATCTTACTAAAAGAACCGAAAAACTGCTCAGAAATTCTAACCCACATAGATATGCTTAAATCTATAAATGACAGTAGGGTAGCTAAGCAGTTTACTAATAAAACATTTCCCATAGTTGATGCTGCTGCCGCAAATTTCCCACAGCCCTATAGTGGACACCGAACTAGGTCAGTGACAAGACGTTCCGATGACGTCACATGTTATGCCTGCAACAGACCTGGACATCTAGCCAATACTTGCCCTTCGTTTCAGGCAAAATCACTACAGTTTAGGCCAACTCATGCCTCAAGCAATCGACCTTTCCGTAACCCCGGAATTAATAAATATGGGCAATCCAACAAGACAGTCACAAATACACAATATGACAGATTTGGTCAAAATAGACAAAGTAGGGATAGGCAAAGACAAATGCGACAGTTCTGACTACACAATATCAACAATGAATGCGTTCAACACTGTAACGCGTGTAAAATCAATTTAGACAACTCAGACATTCCCATACCTTGTAGAGTAGAGACATTTAACAGTTTTGAAGGGCACAAACAAATACGTAGTAAATCGCTAGGGAAATTAACATTTGACGAGGGATTTTTAATGGGGAATAAAGTAACAGTGCTTAGGGATACAGGGTGTAGTGTAATTGGATGTAGGAAATCGTTAATTCCTAGAAATAAATGGTCAAATGAAAAAATTGCTTTGAAATTGATAGATGGCACTATACGACGCTTTCCGACGGGTTACGTCATATTAGATACACCATACTTAACGGGCACATTTTTAGCTGCGTTGTTTGATGACCCCGTAGCGGACGTAATTATAGGGAATGTAGGTCAAGATAGCCAAACCTCGTTGGCTGCAAACGCGGTGACCCGTGCAGCCGCTAGACAAGGTAAACAAACACAGCAGCTGACCCCTCCACGTTTTAGTGTTGACGTAGACCACAACACTTTCCGCCAGGACCAGTTAGCTGACCCCGATTTACAACACCTATGGGACAAAGCTAAATTAGGTACAATAGATCTAACAAAGACAGGTTCGACAACTTTCCAGGAAAAAGGGGGACTCTTGTATAGGATTTTTCAATATCATTCAGACCAGAATAAAATAGATTGTAAACTAGTAGTCCCTAAAAGTAAAAGAAATTTAGTATTAGAAGCCGCACATTCCACTCCATTAGCCGGACACATGTCCATTCGTAGAACTAGAGATAGGGTCTATTCAGAATTTTTTTGGCCACATGTAGACAAAGATATTAAAACTTATGTTAAGTCTTGTCCTACATGCCAGAAAGCTCGCCCAGCAGGGACAGTTAGGAAGATAGAGTTAGGAACCATGGATATTGTCGGTACTCCTTTCACTAAAGTAGCCATAGACATCATAGGTCCACTACAGTTGACAGATAGGAAAAATAGATACATCTTGACATTAGTAGACACCGCCACTCGTTGGCCGGAGGCTATAGCTTTGAAAAACATAACGACAGAGGACATACAAGAAGGACTGTTTGCAATTTTTTGTAGAGTAGGCTTTCCACACACTATACTCTCAGATAACGGTCCTCAATTCCGTTCAGAAATGTATCACCAGGTATGTCGGTTCTTCAACATTCACCCGACTAAATCATCAATATATCACCCCCAGTCAAACGGCATGGTTGAAAGATTCAATGGCACTATCAAAACTATGTTAAGGAAATTAGCAGAAAACGAACCACAGAATTGGGACAGATTTATATCAGCTGCACTTTTTGCATATAGGGAAATTCCTAATGAGACCACCGGTATATCGCCATATGAACTTGTGTTTGGTAGGAAGGTACGTGGCCCGATGGCCATATTGAAACAGCTGTTCACGGATAAAATAGTTAACGATGATCAGAAACCAGTTTTTGAGTATTTGTTAGATCTTAAAAACAGACTCCATGTAGCTACCGAGACAGCGTTGACACATTCACAAATTAAGAAAGCTAGTGCAAAAAAGTATTATGATAGGAATGCAAAGGAGAAAGACATTAAAGAAGGTGACCATATATTAATTCTAAAACCAAAAAAGGGTAATAAGCTGATGTTACAATGGGAAGGTCCATTCATTGTGGAGAAAAAACTTTCCAAATTTAATGTTAGAGTTAGACGGGGTAATTCAGTTAAAACTTACCACGTAAATAGGGTTTGTAAATTTCATAATAGGGAAAGTTTAGACTTACCTAGTACACAAGCACCTGACACTCAAAACCATATCTTGAGCGGATCTTTAGCGTCAGTAATTAATGAGACAGATGATCATGATGATGATAGTCCAGACTTGGACTTAGGCAGTGTGCCCACTTTAGATTCCAGCACAGATAAAGATAGCAATATTTGTTTTAATCCCGAATTAACAGATAGTCAAACGGGACAACTCAAAGATTTATTGAAAGAGTTTGAGTCAGTCATGTCAGATAGCCCGGGTAAAACCAATATAGGTTATCATACTATAGAATTAACTTCAGATAAACCTATTACGCTAAGGCCTTACGCCATCCCATATAATCTTCAGGATGTATTAGCTAAAGAAATAGAGTTAATGTTAAAATTAGACATAATAGAAGAATCAAATTCACCTTACGCTGCACCGGTAGTATTAGTTAAGAAGAAGGATGGTACTATCAGAACTTGTGTTGATTATAGAAAACTTAATGCAGTCACTAAATTCATAGCAGAGGTTATCCCAGATCAGGAGGAATTAATGTCCAAATTACATCAGGGTAAATATTTTACAAAATTAGATTTAACTAGAGGGTATTGGCAAATTCCATTAGACAAAAAGAGTCGAGAATTAACTGCTTTCAGGGTTCCCTCAGGGTTGTATCAGTTTAAATACATGCCATTTGGTCTGGCGACAGCTCCTCTTACATTTAACAAAATAGTTAGGAAATTGTTTAAAGGATTAGATCAGGTCATCACGTACTTTGATGATATTTGTATTTTTTCAAGTAGCTGGGAGGAACATATCAAAGAGTTAAGGGAGGTATTTAAGCGTTTAAAAGAGGCAGGGTTTACAGTAAAACCATCTAAATTAGAGCTCGCACTCTTCAGCATCAAATTTTTAGGACATAGGGTAGGGAAAGGTTCCTTACAACCAGATCCCGATAACATTGATAAAATTCTAAGGCTACAACAGCCCAAAACAAAGAAACAGGTCAGAAGCGTAGTAGGACTAGCATCGTACTACAGTAAATTCATTCAAGGGTTCGCGTCCTTAACCGCTCCGCTCACTGACCTCACAAAGAAAGGTAAGTCCAATAAGGTAGTGTGGACTGATGAGTGTGATAGGGCGTTGAAGACCATTCAAACGCTTTTGTCTCGGGGCCCAATTCTTATGTTACCTAACACAAAATTACCTTTTATTGTTAGTACGGACGCTAGTAATAAAGGTTTAGGAGGTTGTTTAATGCAAGAGAGAGAAGGCAAATTATATCCAATCAGGTACATAAGCAGAAAATTGCTGGATCGTGAAACCAGATACTCCACCATTGAAAGAGAATGTTTAGCTATTGTTTGGGCTGTACGTAAGTTAGCTCGTTACCTCTTAGGAGCTAAGTTTAAACTGCAATGTGACCATAAAAGTCTTAGTTACTTACAAACTTCCAATTTTGCCAATCCACGTATTTGTAGATGGGCATTAGCATTACAAGAATTTGTTTTTGATATAGATTATATTAAAGGACAAGATAATGTTGTAGCTGATTTTCTCTCACGGGTAGGAGAATAGAATTGATCATTGAATATGATACTTCCATTTTTCCATTTTGTTTCTTTTATTCCTCACAGGTTTATTTACTATTAACATAATTTATCATTATGTCTTGTCAATGCTGTATCATTGTTATACAATTTTGTCACATTTGATTCCATGTAATATTGTACTTACAATTGTTGTTATGCTTACTTACACCATTAATGTATGTATGCTATATTATTGGGTACAGTCTTTTTATTCATGTTAAAATGAAATATTTCATGTAGTAAGAAGGTTCTAGTTCAGGCAATGTGTGACAATACGATGTATTGTCCCAAAGCGAAGAGGGGGGGAGTGTTGAGACCCGTTGGTTCTCACCAGTGTGAGACTCACTGACTCACAGGCAAAAACATTCTTAAACCTAGGATTTTCCCAACATAACCCAATTAGGGTTTGGCCTTAAGGGTAAGTGACCTAAGGGTCGGATCAGAGACCATGAAAACTTTCCAGGTTCAGTGACCATGGAATAGCTTAGTATTAGTCCAATGGAAATGTACCAAAACTTAGGACAATGAAACAGTTCAGTTAAACTCGCACGTCGCCAGAGTATTGACCCGGCTTGGTAAGCAAAGTGTTAGTAGGTCATTGAACTTCCTTTATGTTTCAATGCCAAGGGGCCTTTATAAGCTGGAAGCATGCGGGTGCTCAGTCTCTCACATTGATTGACAAAGAGGGCCTGGTAGATTTCCCTTTGGTACTATGGTTTGCATAGTCTAAGAGTTATCTGGTTGGTAATATAGTATTGTTAATTGTTAGCTGCATAATAATATATATTATAATGTTAATAAGAAATGTTAGGATTGTAATTAGTTAGTCAAGTATTGTTAGATTATGAATACTCATTACTAATGTATTAGGAATGTACTTCTTTCTTGTAGCTTATGTATTGTATTTATTCTTATTTACAGCCAGTTAATACCAGTTAAGGTTGAATGAACTTAAGTCAGTTAATTTAGGTTCTGTTAGCCTAGCAGTAGATATAATCGCATAGTAAAGCCTAGTAGCCAGAGGCTTGATTTGAGTATAGAAGAGTGAAGTGAACGTAGTACAGTGGAGCATATAGCATAGCTCATTGTACATGATAACCCCGTAGAGTTGGGGACAGTCAGAAATCGGTGTAGCCTACTCAGAAGTAAACAGTGGACTAGACTGATAGCTCAAGCAGTCAGCTGACAACGCCGACGTCTTGTGTACAAGTGGATGCACCGGAGCGTGACTGGTCATTCATCACCCGTCACCTGTAAACGACAGTGACCCAGAAAAGGGACGGAACGACCGTCGACCCTTGTAGTGTGCTTTGTGAAGTCTGGAGTGTGTATCGGACCCTTAACAGATTCCAGGCCAGAGACTACCCAGAGTACCAATCCAGTCTCTTATGTCACGAGTACAAACTGTAACAATTAATGTCTGTATATTTATATGTATCAAGTATATGTTAAGTAATTTATAAGTTTTAGTAATTAAATATTTTATTTGTGGGCTGAACCACCTGTGTTATTAAGTTTACATATAAGTAGCAGTGTAAGCGAGTGAGAGAGTCAGTAGCGTTAGTGTGACAGCGTGTAATATCACTAGTTTAAGAACAATCATACTTTAGACATAATAGTACTAATCGACGTAGCGGTAGGGACCAAACAATATATATATAAGAATATCGTGGCCATAAAATTACCAATATATGTAATATTGGGGGCTCATATTCAACATAAACCTTCTCACCTTTTGACATATATAGTCCCCAGGCAGGTAGAGAATAGGTTTAAGTTTCAACACAAGGTCATAAAGCAAGTTCCTCTCACAGTCCTGGAACAGCTGGACCTTGCTTAACGTGTTGAAATGGACATTGATTGCCAGATCAGTTTGTAGCTTCTTGGGCAGGGAGACTACTAGAGATCTCTCATCTATGAATGATAGCAACACATTGTACATGTATCAAACCCAGAAATAAAATAATGATGCTATGATTCTTCCTCAGTATTTTCTCAGTATTTCCCAAGTATTTCCTCAGTATTTCCTAAGTATTTCCCAAGTATTTCCCAAGTATTTCCTCAGTATTTCCTCAGCATTTGCAATTGCTGTATATCCTCATGCTTTCTCTCATGAAATATATCTCTAATATAAAGTAGTGATGGCATTATATTAAGAGGGTGGGGTGAGGGAATCTGGATAAAAAGGAGGCAAAAAGTTAAATGCATCACATCTGGGCTGACAAACCATTTTGCATTTAAATTTGTGACAAATAGACCATGGACAATGGGGCAAAAATTAGTCAGAACATCTTTTTAAAAATTTTAATGTAAAATCGTAAAATGCACGATTTTATTTCTATCTCTTAACAGCAAAATATCCAATAAACTTATGAATGGTAAATTAATGAGAACAAATGGCTGAATTAAGCAACATCAAATTGGTATTTCAGTTTTACTTTAAAAATTCTAGCTAATAAATTGTAATTTGCATTACGGTAAAAAATAGTTAACTAATTTTCTTGAAACAAATCTTCACTTTAACAGGAAAAAATTTTTGGACTGTCGGCAAACATAGTTATTTTCTTTAGTGAAAAAAAAAACAGCCTCAGTGAACAGCCTACCTATTGTTTTTTGTTGCTCCCAGTTATAAAGGAACCATTCCCTGACCTTGTCCTTCATCTCCTTTGGCAGATTGATGGACTGCATGTACCAGAGACAAGAGTCCATTTTCTTACGGTAGTTGTCCTTCACCATGCCAGCAGCTTCCACGATGTCTCGGATCTGATCAAATCATGTCTTAGATGTCATTGTACATTAGATGCCATTGCACATTAGATGTCATTGCACATTAGATGTCATTGCACATTAGATGTTATTGTACATTAGGTGTCATTGTACATTAGATGTCATTGTACATTAGATGTCATTGTACATTAGATGTCATGTACATTAGATGTCATGTACATTAGATGTCATGTACATTAGATGTCATTTATTTAATGAGACATGTGATATTTTGCACATGAAAATAAATATATCAGGAAAAAAATGTGTAGCCTATTCTGTGGGTGGGGCAGTTGGCGTGGGAGGGGCAGTTGGCGTGGGAGGGGTAGTGGTAGTGGGGGTGGGAGGGGCAGTTTGAGTGGGTGGGCCAAGTATTTAGATTCTTTTAATCCACACATTTTTGAAAAAAAAGGCACTTAAAATAAAGCATGAAACATATTTTCTCATAAAATGAAAGTCCCAAATCACATACACCTTATGACTGTCCCACTTGTCCATTTGTTGAGATAAGTGAAATGTGTATGTGCTTCTCCCCCTTCCTCCCTCCCATAAACATTTTTCTGGGAGCTAACAGCTGTGCCGGGCGTAATGTGGTAAAGTACTGATAAAACTTTACTGAAATATTAGAGTTACCTGACCAATCAGAAGTGCGAAAACAAAGACCCCTGACAACCAATAAAAAGTCATGAAGACATACTCCTTCGAATTGGAAGGTGTCGGATTGTTGCCGATAGATGTGGCCGTCTTTGCTGCCAAATAAAAGCAGCGAATGTATCTGAAAATAAAAGTGTTGAATCTGTTTCATTTTCTTTCAATGTAGGTGTAGGCCTATCTTATGAACACTGAGAATAAAGTTGGAGAAACTGCAATCAGGTTGGGTAGAAGGAAATATATGCAAATAAAACTTGTTTCACATATTTCCATCGGCAATCATCCCGATCTTCATGTAACCAATCAATATTATAGTTTATGAATAACAAGAACAATTGAAACAAATTCATCATTTTAATTGCATGAACTGTGAATTATTTTTTATTAGTTATTAGTTTTTATTTCTAGATAGTTTTTTTGTTGTTTGTAAATCATTGAAATACTTTAATTTTAACACAAAATCTATATCAGCGATCCATCAGGCACCTGTTATGTTTTTTAAAGATAAATAATTATATTGAATTATGTTAATTATAGTTAAATATAGAAAAGTTAACATTTTCAATATTTTAAAAATAAAATTTCCATGCCTAATGGAAATATTACTTGATGTTAAATTAATATTGTGCCAGTGAATTTAATGCCATACAGTATACAGTCTTCATCTTTTGATTTAAATTTGAAAAAAGATACATATTTTAGCTTTGTTTTAATAGACTCACGCAATTCCTTTTCCATCATAAACCCATTCATTGATGCCGATTCCCTCATGGACAGACATTGCATAGTATCCGCATGTCTCAATATGAATCAAGAACAACATGTAGGCCATGGTTTTAATAATTCTGGAAGTGGTCAAGTAAGAGGTCAGACAGAAATGCTCAAATCTAAGAAATTAAATTCTGTAATGGAATAAGACTTTTTAAATTTTAACCTTTCTTTATAAAAAGTATAAAATGATTTATTAATCCACATAAGTGGTTTATTTTATAAGATTCTACGCCTAATGCTGTACAAAAGTTCTGAATGAATATTTAATATGCTGCATACACATGACATTTGAGTTTGTTTTAATTAGGAAAGAGGGCTCTGAGAATTGAGACTGAATTTACTGCAAGATTTGCAGTCTGGAGCACACAAAAAGTCCAGCGTTTCTATTTTTAATCACACAACCAATTCAAAGTGAACCAGTTTTTACTGCTGACTGGCTAACCCACCTAATGGCATGAGCAGACGATCTAGACGCCTGGTCGCAGCGTTCATAAAACTCCCAGTAGGTTTGGATCTGACATGAAAAGAAATTTGATTCAGAAATCGGTTTCACAATGTTAGTGAAGGAATGTTAGTGAAGGAATGTTAGTGAAGGAATGTTAGTGAAGGAATGTTAGTGAAGGAATGTTAGTGAAGGAATGTTAGTGAAGGAATGTTAGTGAAGGAATGTTAGTGAAGGAATGTTAGTGAAGGAATGTTAGTGAAGGAATGTTAGTGAAGGAATGTTAGTGAAGGAATGTTAGTGAAGGAATGTTAGTGAAGGAATGTTAGTGAAGGAATGTTAGTGAAGGAATGTTAGTGAAGGAATGTTAGTGAAGGAATGTTAGTGAAGGAATGTTAGTGAAGGAATGTTAGTGAAGGAATGTTAGTGAAGGAATGTTAGTGAAGGAATGTTAGTGAAGGAATGTTAGTGAAGGAATGTTAGTGAAGGAATGTTAGTGAAGGAATGTTAGTGAAGGAATGTTAGTGAAGGAATGTTAGTGAAGGAATGTTAGTGAAGGAATGTTAGTACAAGAAATGCTAGTGATAGAGAATGACAAATTGCAAAGAATTGTTAGAGGTAACAAGTGGGCATTTGAAATCCTAGTCGAGTTGTATTTTGATGCTATTTAATTATGATGAATTCATAGATCAGTTAGATTAATGAAATACTTGTGAAACCAAGACTGATATACATTATTTTAATAACTAACACACATATTCTGGTGAAGGTCTGAGATTACTCTCTTATGACCCCGGCTAGTAAATTGGCTCCCAGCTCCATCTGTTGAGCTGAGCCATACAAGTGTTTCCTCACGTAGGGTTCCACAACCACCCTGGCTTCCCCGGGAGATCTAGTAAATTATTTTACTAAATTTGTATACTTATTATTCTGTGAAAAAAAAGTATATGGGGGATTTTTTGTGTATCTTAACCAGCCCATCTTAAACTATAAAAAATAAATTTTGAAACCATTTCTGAGATATTTAAGTGTTCACTCTTTTGTGAGTTCGTGGCTTATAGAAGGTGTGCTCATTGTGAATTCATGGCTTATAGGAGGTGTGCTCATTGTGAATTCGTGGCTTATAGAAGGTGTGGTCTTAACTGTAATTGTTAAGAAATAACCATCAAGTGTTGGAATGGTCTCCCTTACCTTCAGCAGTCTGGGCAGACGCAGCCAAGGGTTGACACCAACACTTTCAATCAGGTAGAAGAGATCCAGTGGTGTCAGAGACATGATGTCAAGCTGTCAATAAAAATCATTTATAATTTACACCGGCACCAGCAAATGACATGAACACATACAAAATATCAGGAGAAAACACTGACAATCCAAAGGAATGTATGAAAGCCCTGGATGTAATGATGAGCACTATAAAAGTCAAAATAGTCATAAAATCAATGTGTGTTTTTGTTGTTGAAATCTCTAAACATTTTCATATAAATTATGAGATTTCTTTCCTTAATTAAATCTTACAGCCGCTAAACTACCAGGGACTAGTAGTTCTAGCAGTACTAGCAGTACTAGCAGTTCTAGCAGTTCTAAACTAACAAAATGAAAACATAGGTTGAAACCAGAGGAATGAAAAATTTTGAGAAATATCATTGAGTGGCACCTTGAACATCCATTTCTGCATATAGTGCCGCATGGTGGCTCTGCGATCGGTCTGTGAAGAAACGTGGTATAAAAATATCAATAATTTAGTCATAAAATTTGAATAATATCAAAATATATATATTGTTTTACAAAAAGAAATAACGGTAAAACAAACAAAAGCAAAAAGAAAAAAATTGACAACAATAAATTGTCAGTAGTCACAGTAACACAATCACAAACAACACATCCATTCCTAATTCATCTTGCCACCACAATATGAAATCCACTCACAAATATCACCACCATCAAAAGGTAAGGAAAATATCGGTACCCACCTCGACTATACCATTGTTGGCAAATCGGAGTCGATTCTTGAAGACGACAATATCCAAAATGTAAATGAGATCGCAGAGGTAGTCGGCTATGAGCCAGTAACGAACGTTGCCATCCGTCTGGTAGGGGAAGACACCCCGCAGTGGGATGACGACAGCGTTGTACATAAAGGCGAGAGCAACCAGAAACAACCACGTGACGTAGGTTTTACCTGTGTAATACAAAGAGAAAAAGGTTTCTGGGGAAAGTTGTTGTATTTTCCCCCCACCTTTAAGCACTTTTGGAACACTCAAACACCTAAATACCTCGAGGGTTATGTGAGTCAGATGCACGTATGGACATATCCGTTTTGGAAAGTTCATGGGGATCAGTGCCACGCAGATGACAGGAATTAAACAGTCAATTGTGCTTTAAAAGGTGGGGGGGGGGGGGTTGTATTGACTGACTCTTACAGATGAGTGGTGTTCTAAGTTGTGCAGGTTTTCCTGTCTGGGAAAAACAATATCTATAAATTGTATAGTGTGTCCCAGGAGTCGGGAGCCTCGTCTATATCAGTTGCTACACTGATTTTTTCATTGTCCACCTTCCTGCTCATTAAGCAGCAGCCTTGGTTGCTTTGCCCCCCCCCCCCACACACACCCGGGTACTGCAGTAGGATGAACAGTTGGTCAAGAGGGAAACAAGTGGAACTGAGAACCGTGCACATTTTCTGTATTGGAAACTTAAGTCTTCATACGACTGTCTCCATGTTGATGAACAGTTTCTGTGTTGATGGACAGTTTCTGTGTTGATGACGGTCTCAGTGTTGTTGGACATTCTCTGTGTTGATGACGGTCTCTGTGTTGATGACGGTCTCCGTGTTGATGGACATTCTCTGTGTTGATGGACTGTCTCTGTGTTGATGACGGTCTCCGTGTTGATGGACATTCTCTGTGTTGATGGACTGTCTCTGTGTTGAGGACGGTCTCTGTGTTGAGGACGGTCTCCGTGTTGATGGACATTCTCTGTGTTGATGGACTGTCTCTGTGTTGATGGACTGTCTCTGTGTTGATGGACAGTCTCTGTATTGATAGACAGCCTCTGTGTTGATAGACGGCCACTGTGTTGATAGACAGCCTCTGTGTTGATAGACAGTCTCTGTGTTGATAGGCAGCCTCTGTGTTGATAGACAGCCTCTGTGTTGATAGACATCCTCTTTGTTGATAGACAACCTCTTTGTTGATAGACAGCCTCTGTGTTGATAGACGGCCACTGTGTTGATAGACAGCCTCTGTGTTGATAGACAGTCTCTGTGTTGATAGGCAGCCTCTGTGTTGATAGACAGCCTCTGTGTTGATAGACATCCTCTTTGTTGATAGACAACCTCTTTGTTGATAGACAGCCTCTGTGTTGATAGACCGTCTCCATGTTGATGGACGATCTCTGTGTTAATGGATCATCTCTTATATGTTTACTGCTTCTGGTGTGTCCTGCTTGCTCTTCCAAACCGCTCTCCCACCAACTCCTCATGTCTTATATCGACAGTACTGAGTGGAAAAAAAGACTGTCACGAGGTGAGTGTCATCCGCAGAAGCGTAGCGAGTGGGTGCTTGGGGGTACATATGTCCCCGGGCGCCAAGGAACAGGGGCGCCAACATAAGGTTTACAACGTTACATTATAATAAATAAACATGGGTAAAAATCGGTCACAAGATCGGTGCAGCGGCTCAGCAGACGTCACATCTGATAGCCTAATTATATTATCGCCTTTGCGTGCGTCAATTGGACAGGATCGTCTCAGCGATCTTGCTCTTCTTAGCGTTGAAAGAGTAGCTTTGTTGTTTTTTCTTGGGGGGGGGGGGTGGCGACCATTATTTAATAAATAAAGTGACATGGTTAGAGTCTAGTACTGTCTGTAGTTCTGTATGTAGTACTGTAGTACTTATGTAGGCCTATTATTTAGTGGCCGGCACATGTTAAAAGTTTTTTTTATTGAACACATGGACCCACCGGTTGTTTTCTCAAAATATCCGGGCCCGGTGTAAAAAAACTGCACCCTTTTAAGCCCTAGTAGATTATAATCTGCATATCTCATTAAAGTGGATTATGGATTAATATAATCATTTCAATACAATGCATCATGGATTATAAGCTAAATATCTGATTACCATCAACTATTACCGACAAACTAATATCTACAAACTATTACCTACAAAATATTAATATAAAATATTACCTATAAAATATTACCTATAAACTATTACATAAAACCTATGACCTACAAATTATAACCTTATGACAATGGACTGGGGATTAAAATTGCTTCACGTAAACTATTCAATGAAACGTCTTCCTAAGATTTAAAGCAGGTCTTCAAATACAAGCTTTTTTTTTACACTGCAGTAAACTATCGGACCCCCTATACCTGTAATTAGCCCTTGTACCCGCACTGACTCCTGTACCCACACTGAACCCTGTACCCACACTGACCCCCTGTACCCACAATGAGCCCCTTTACCCTCAATGAGCTCCTGTACCCACAATGACCCCCTGTACCCACACTGATCCCTTATACCCACACTGAGCTTCTGTACCCACACTGAGCTTCTGTACCCACACTGAGCCCCTGTACCCATATGGGGCCACTCCACTCACACTGAGTCCCTGTACCCATACTGAGCCTCTGTACCCACACTGAGCCCCTTTACCCACATGGGGCCACTCCACTCACAATGAGCCCTTGTACCACACTGACCCCTTGTACCACACTGACACCTTGTACCCACACTGAGCCCCAGTACCCACACTGAGCCTCAGTACCCACACTGAGCCCCTGTACCCACATGGGGCCACTCCACTCACACTGAGCCCCTGTACCCGCACTGAGCCCCAGTACCCACACTGAGCTACTGTACCACACTGAGCCACTGTAACCACACTGAGCCCAAGTACCCACACTGAGCCCCAGTACCCCCACTGAGCCTCTGTACCCACAATGAGCCTCTGTACCCACAATGAGCCTCTTTACCCACACTGAGCCTCTGTACCCACACTGAGCCTCTGTACCCACACTGAGCCTCTGTACCCACACTGAGCCTCTGTACCCACACTGAGCCTCTGTACCACACTGAGCCCCAGTACAAACACTGGGCCTCTGTACCCACACTGAGTCTCTGTACCCACACTGAGCCTCTGTACCCACACTTAGCCCCAGTACCCACACTGAGCCTCTGTACCCACACTGAGCCTCTGTACCCACACTGAGCCCTAGTACCCACACTGAGCCCCAGTACCCACACTGAGCCTCTGTACCCACACTGAGCCCCAGTACCCACACTGAGCCCTTGTACCTTCATTGGACCACTCCACTCACAATGAGCCCTGGTGCAATGGCGATGCACCAACTTACCTCTCTGCCCCCCTCCTAACCCTCTCTAATAGCTTGACATTATAAGGCTGAAATTGGTGATGAGGGATGACGTTATCTATTCTCATGGGGAGGAGAATAGACGTTTAAAAAGTTGTAAATAAGGAGCGCAGAGGCCGTAAAGGCCACATAGGCCACATCTTAGAAGCTTTTGCTGTACGTTTTTGTTGTTGTAAATTCTAAATCCATTTTCTTTCCTGCTTGTCAAAGATAATGAAGGTTCTAATATGTTCAGACGCTTGCACTTCGAGATGATGTTTGGCACATAATTCTGGTTTAGAAACTATTTTCTATTACCAGCTGTGCCACGATCGAGTATGGCAGAATAGGATAGATTAGTCTTCAGTGAAACATTATGCCAATATATATTTTTAATTTCACAAACATTCTCTCATTAGATATTTTTATAGTTTCACAGAAATACTGTCATTAGAGATTTTGAGTTTCACAAACTTTCTGTCAATAGATATTTGAGTTTCACAAACTTTCTGTCAATGGATATTTTTTTACAAACATTACGACTTAACTCATGGTTTTTTGTATCTTACTTTCTGATAATGTCAGTACTACGAAATGATATTCAACATTTTTGAAGATTAGACAATTTTTTGTATCACTAATATTACCTTATGTTGTATGTTATGATCACTTTGATTATGAATATATAATGCATGCTTTCTAACTCACCATTACACAACATGTGCTCTCTACCTACCCATTATACAACATGTGCTCTCTACCTACCCATTACACAAAATGTGCTCTCTACCTACCCATTATACAACATGCGCTATCTGACTCACCATTATACAACATGTGCTATCTGACTCACCATTATTCAACATGTGCTATCTGACTCACCATTATACAACATGTGCTATCTGACTCACCATTATACAACATGTGATATCTACCTACCCATTATACAACATGTGCTCTCTACCTACCCATTACACAAAATGTGCTCTCTACCTACCCATTATACAACATGCGCTATCTGACTCACCATTATACAACATGTGCTATCTGACTCACCATTATTCAACATGTGCTATCTGACTCACCATTATACAACATGTGCTATCTGACTCACCATTATACAACATGTGCTATCTGACTCACCATTATTCAACATGTGCTCTCTGCCTCACCTGTATACAACACGCCACACCAATATACAATATATGCTCTTTGCCTCACCATTATACAACATGTGCTCTCTGCCTCACCTGTATACAACACGCCACACCAATATACAATACATGCTCTTTGCCTCACCATTATACAACATGTGCTCTCTGCCTCACCTGTATACAACACGCCACACCAATATACAATACATGCTCTTTGCCTCACCACTATACAACATGTGCTCTCTGCCTCACCATTATACAACACACTCTCCCTGTCCCCCCATTATACAACATGTAATATTCGTTGTTGCACCTGAGGTTACTAAAGATATATTTTCCAAAATACAAGAACCAGGATTGTGGGCCCAGGCTGACCCACATCCCATGGAACCCACCATTGCACGTCAATGTCTGCCCATAATTCTGTGCCCCCCCAACCCCCACTGACCCCAGCACACCTATTATAACCCAACATACCCATATTTGTTCACTGATTGGTGGACGACGGTTACCAAGTTTGTCTTAGAGATTTTCTCTTTCGGTTCAGCAACAAAAGAATCTTAACAAACATTAGGCAACGCTTTTTCTTTTTTCGATATTCGATTCTTCTTCGAACGGTGGCAGACGTTTTCGGGCGAACCTACGTGTGAGTGGCTTTAGGGGAGATAAATTGTGGCATCGGAGGAAACGGGAGATAATGCCAATGTGAATGACAAGAGGATGAGGAGTTGAAGCCCCTACTTATGACAGCCCACTTCGGTTAATTGAAAAGAGGGTTAGGAGAAAAATGGGGGTTGGCTGAAGCCGAAGTGTATAAATGAGAAGGGGGTGGTGGAATTTGGGGGGAGAGATTTGTGCTGTTAGAGGAGATTCTATAGATGTGATTTAACGTAGTTTAAAAGTTAAAGTGAGAGAAGGCTAAAGAGAGAAAGAGGTCGAATGATAGAAAGAAAATGAAGGAACATTAACGAAGAGGAGTGGATAGGGGATAGGAGGAGAGGAATCTATAAAATTTTAAAAGTTGTTAAAAAGTCCAGTAATTTGAAACATAAGGGGGGAGGGGAGTGTGTGGCGGGGGGGATGATAGAGATGGTCTATTGAGAATGTAACAGACAAAGAGAGAAAGATGAGAAATATGAAGAGACAGAGTGATAGAGAGAAGGGATAGTATGATAACGTGAACGAGATGGATACACAGCATAAGAGAAATGAATGCACAACATAAGAGAGATGGATGCACCGCATCAAAGAAATGGATACACAGCATCAGAGAAAGGGATACACAGAACAGGAAATATGGATACACGGCAAAGGAGAGATGGATACACAGAAACGAGAGATGGATACACAGTATTGGAGTGGTGGATATACATCATAGGAGAGATGGATAAACAGCATCGGAGAGATGGATGCACAACATCGGAGAGATGGATACACAGCATCGGAGAGATGGATACACAGCATCAGAGAGATGGATGTACAGCATCAGAGAGATAGATACACAGCATAGAAGAGATGGATACACAGCATCAGAGAGATGGATACACAGCATCAGAGAGATGTATACACAGCATAGGAGAGATGGATACACAGCATCAGAGAGATGGATACACAGCATCGGCGAGATGGATTCACATCATAGGAGAGATGGATACACGGCGTAAGCGATATGGATACCCAGTATATGAGTAGTCCGGAGGCTGAACTCTAGCATGTTGATAAGCTGAGTTTCAATAATTCATCAGACAGTAGAGCTCTCTTCGGTCAAAATAACAAACATTTCCTTCCACCCGGTGGGGTCCAGAGGGTCAGCGACTCGAATGTCAACATGCCTCGTTTATGTAGTTGACATAGAGAGGGCGGACGGTACCCTCCCGGGGTGTCATCTTCAGTGGACGCTGAACGCGTAATTTTCAGTATTCAAAATATAAGTAGCGGAATAGATTTACTTATGATATACATATGGGGGTGGGGTTGGGGTGGGGGTGGTGTGGGGGTGGGTGTGGGGTGGGGTGTGGGTGGGGTGGTGGTGGTGGTGGGGGTGGGTGGGTTTGGGGTGGTGGGGGTGTGGGTGGTGGTGGGGGTGGGGTGGGGTGGGTGTTTTGGAGGCAGAGAGAAGGGGCTTAACTTCAGAAGCGTTTATTTGACAGGGCCCTGCCACCAGGACTTCTGTCATAAATTAATACTTTTTATAAGGACTTCTATCAAATATCAATACATTTAAACTCTTCGTCAAACTTAAACATAAGATTGTTAATTAGATTTTTATTTTCTATTTTTATTTTTTTTTCTTAATTTCTGAAATCTCCAAAGTTTCAAATTAAATTTCAGCTGAAATTTTGTTATCAGTAAAAAAAATATTTAAATTTGGTTGGTGGGGTGAGAGTGAAATTAGAATGGGGGGGGGGTGTGGTAAGAGTGACATAAGACTGAAGGGCGGTGGTTGTGAAATAAGACTGAGGGGGTGGGTGTAACTGTTTTTTTACTGTTATATGTTTGGAGCATTAAAAAGAATTAAATTCTCCCAATGTATTATTATTTTTAAAAAAATAAATCTGTGACGTAGGGGTGCTGTTGATGTTTGATAAATACACTATTTTTTAAAAATTATTTTCTATTTATTTTTTATAAATTCATCGCAAGGTGGACAGTCCATTAAATTCATCGCAAGGTGGACAGTCCATTAAATTCATCGCAAGGTGGACAGTCCATTAAATTCATCGCAAGGCGGACAGTCCATTAAATTCATCGCAAGGTGGACAGTCCATTAAATTCATCGCAAGGTGGACAGTCCATTAAACAGTTTGACCTTAAATAACTTGTCCACAAACAAAAACCTATGTTGAACAAACACTATTTAATTTGGACACCTCCACTAAGTGGTGTAAAAATGTTTCAAACATTTGGTCGGAGCTCAATCTCCAGCTAATCCCACCAAACATTTGGTCAGAGCTCAAACCCGAGCTAATCCCATCAAACATTTGATCGGAGCTCAATATCCATCTAATGCAATCAAACATTTTGTCGGAGCTTAATCCCCAGCCAATCCCATCAACATTTGGTCGGAGCTCAATCCCCAACTAATTCCATGAAACATTTGGTCGGAGCTTAATCCCCAGCTAATCTCATCAAACATTTGGTCAGAGCTCAATCCCCAGCTTATCCCATTAAACATTTGGTCGGAGCCTAATCCCCAGCTTATCCCATGAAACATTTGGTCGGAGCCCGACCCCCAGCTTATCCCATCAAACATTTGGTCGGAGCTCAATACCCAGCTAATCCCACAATTAATTTTGTTACCAGGAGAAATTCAAAAGCCGGCCACCAGGTTTGGGGGGGGGGGGGGGGGGATTTTATTCCACCCCTCCTTATTTCAGATTGTAAACATCTGATTCCTCCCCACTCCAACATGTAGAAGCTCTGGTTAAAGTTTCATGAGCTATTTATTTCATTTGCGTCTAGTTGCTTCACTTTCCGCTGCTTTGTCCTCGTTATAGATAACTGGGTAATAATATATTTCTAAGGTGAATAAAAGTGCGATATGGCCGCCCGTGGATACAACTTTTACACTTTGCATGAGTTTCGCATTTTTTACAAGTCGCCAATTCGACTTTTAAGTTCGTCACGAAATATTTGCAAGCCGTGTAGTTCTAGCAACGTTGAAAAACGGGTTCGTTTCGAATAAAAGCAATTAAATATGTTCATACAAGTATCCATATATGTATGTGTATGTCTGACCAAGTTGATTTTCAAAGAAAAAAAACACTACATTACATGAAGGTTGTTTGGCGAATAAACCGCCTGATGTGATAAATTGTACGTTATTAGAGCACAGGTTCCCAGCCCATGGGGGCATGACCCCAGATGGGGTTGTGAATGGTTTTCTGTTTGACCCCTGTCTGAAACAATATTGGGGCCCACTCAAGAGAAATATTGCATTTTAATAGTTTTCTTTTTTAAATGTGTATCTTATACTTATAGTTTGACTAACAATTTCAATCACAATTCTGAAAAAAATCTAGTTTTAATATTTATTCATGTCCAAGCATAACTCTATTTAAAAGCTTTCTTTTAATCGATCGCGGTATATTGCTTATATATATATATATGTGTGTGATCGTCACTTGAAAACGCATATGAACACGTGTACTGGAGCTAAACAGCTAATATGAGCTAATAGCTAGAGTATTCAGCGCAGTTAACTAGGTTTTACAGGTACTTGTGAATAGCGACAATTTGTGACAATATGTCATTTTATGAAATTATTATTTTTTAATGAAAAAAAAGTGTTATTTAAAAGTGTTTTTTTAAAAGTGTTTTTTAAAAGTGTTAAAAGTGGTTTTTAAAAGTGGTTTTTAAAAGTGGTTTTTAAAAGTGTATTTTAAAAGTGTTTACTCGGGATTTCCCGGGAATTCTTTTGTTTCCCGAAAATCGTGCGAGATCCCGGGTGAGAAGCTTTGGCTCCAGGCCACGCCGATATATTCACGCTATACAGTTTGCCGAGCTCGTGACATACACTGTTGTCAAACACGCAGTTTGTCATGTGACCACAGCGCCACCTGAGTAATATAAACCAAGAACTCATGAATATTGATCGCAAACGGAAAACATCAAAGTGGCATTTTCACGTTCACTCAATGTAATAAATAGCTAGGGACCTCGATATAATGTATAGCTGGGGAGCTCGGATATAATGTATAGCTAGGGACCTTACAAGAGAAACAAAGAAAACTGTTTATAAAACTGTAATCAGACCAGTTGTAACATATGCAAGTGAAACTTGGATCCTAACAAAAATGGCAGAAAACCTATTAAACACATGGGAGGGGAAAGTTCTCAAGAAAATATATGGACCAACGCAGGATGATTATGGATGGAGAATACGAACCAACCAGGAATTGTACAGTGTATACAGTATAAGGATCCCACGATAGTATCAGAAATAAAAAAAAGTGTAGGCTACGCGGGGCAGGACACTTAGAGAGAATGCCAAATGACAGAGGAGTGAAGAGGGTTAAAACCCCAAAGGAAAACAGCTCAAAGGCAGACCTAGGCTTAGATGGATGGATGATGTGCAAAAAAGATCCATAACAACTGGGAATCCAAGCATGGAAAAGAAAAGCACTAGTAAAATATGAGTGGAAGGAAGTGGTGAGGCAGGCCCAAGCCCTACATGGGCTGTAGCGCCACAGGGATGGACGGATTAGGAACTTCGGGTCATTGACATGTTTAAGTCTACGCAGGAACCCTTCTGTAGTCACCTATCAGGTGGTGTATGAGTCACATCACATTTTAATTGGATACCTATAGTGATAAATGTCCTTACTTTTACCCTCCATTCAGATATCTAAAAGCAGTTGTGAATTACTTTGGAACGCATACTAAATCGAAATATCACTTCACGCCCATTAAACATAGATTTTAATTTGATAATATTTGAATGTTATTGAATTATTTATTCATTCTATAGTAGACTAACGTCAGGACCCAAGTTTAGGTTGACCTAATTAATGCGAAAATTTAATATGAAAAAATTTATAACTGTGTATTAACAAACACAAATTTTTGCAAACCATATAATATTGTTTAGCACAGTTGATAGAGTTTACTCGGCTAACAAGCACAGATTATTACATGCACAGACCATTACATGCACAGACCATTGCAAGTACGCACCATTGCAAACACACACCATTATAAGTACACACCATTGCAAGAACACACCATTACATGCACACACCACTGCAAGCACACACCATTATAAGCAGACACCATTACAAGCATACACTATTAATTACAAGTAATTGTTCAGGAAAAACACAGTTTGTCGTATAAATCTTTTATAACATTCAATATAGAGCAATATGTGTGGTGGGGAGGGGGCTGAAAATTTTACAAAACATGCATACAAGTAACGTACTTTATAAAAATCCCAATTAGTGCTCCCCCGCCCCCAGGGCTCGTAACCGCACATTTTTTGTTCATGCCCCTGTAATATATAATTATTCTAATGACCCACCCGCTTTGACACCACAGATTTATTTCACCAACTATATCGGAAAAAAATGAAAATATTATGCACCAAACCCACTTTGAACAATAATTGTGTAAACGCTTTAAAAAGAATCTCATTTAGCGCAGTTATCTGGAATTTTGCTTCATAAAATCAGTGGCATCATATTTCCTTCATCTTCCCCTTGAGATCAGTGGCATCGTATTTCCTTCATCTTCCCCTTGAGATCAGTGGCATCGTATTTCCTTCATCTTCCCCTTGAGATCAGTGGCATCGTATTTCCTTCATCTTCCCCTTGAGATCAGTGGCATCGTATTTCCTTCATCTTCCCCTTGAGATCAGTGGCATCGTATTTCCTTCATCTTCCCCTTGAGATCAGTGGCATCATATTTCCTTCATCTTCCCCTTGAAAAACAGGAAATACTTATTTGGGGGGTTTGCGGGGGCTGAACATTTTACAGAATGTGTTGTCATTGGTAAGTATATGTACCAGGTTTCAGCTCTATCGGTTGACGGGAAGTGGGTCGATTAGTCGTCCAAAGATTTTGCCAGCTACGAACAACAGCGAAGTTAATTTAAAGGATTTTAACTTTGCCATAGCACCCACACATACTAACCTTGACATAACACCCACACATACTAACCTTGTCATAGCACCCACACATACTAACCTTGTCATAGCACCCACACATACTAACCTTGTCATAGCACCCACACATGACTAACCCTGCCATAGCACCCACACATCTGCCATAGCACCCACACAACACTAGCCCTGCCATAGCCCCCACACAACACTAACCCTGCCATAGCACCCACACATTACTACGCACACTTACTGTGAGGTTCAATTGTTGTGGGAAACCTGAGGCGCTTCAAGAACTTGGGAGTCTTGAACTTGCAGTGCCAGACTCCGACAAAATGGTCGTGGTTGTCGTCAGAGAAGGCGTCGCTTGCCCGGGAACCCATGGGGAGGAAGGACCCCAGCCTGATGTTTCTTGGGGCCTGAGGCTCATCGGTACCGGAAATAGCTGAAAGTATAAAAACAGTTAATGAGAACCACTGTAGGAATATACATTATTTACAAAAGAATCATGTGTGAACAAGGGATCTCAAATCTCCTGGCTGGGGTGTTTTTGTATTGGGGTGGGGATGCTGGGAAAAGGAAAAAAAAAGGGGGGGGGTCGAGGAAAAGTAGGAAATTATGAAATCTCAGTTGGATAAACAACTTTAATGTCACATCATTGGTGCGACAAGAATAAATAAAGATTGGGCCGTTTATAATTCTGCTGCAATGGGCTATGAAATATTAAATTGTCAAAATCCATTGAGAGCAAGCGTGTATATTAGTAAGTTCAACTCCAAATCTCTTCCTACATTCGCCTCGCGTTAACTGCGCCATGAGAGTATTTTTACAAATCTGACCTTGTCACCCTTGAATGGAAAGTGGGCCTAAAGCCTTATCTTATATCTTCTAAATTGCTCATTTAAATGTTTTGTATAAGGATTTTTTTTTTTGGGGGGGGGGGGAAGCAGGGTGAACACAAGATGGCGGTAAAGAAGGTGGAAGACAGTGGCAATAACCACATTACTGTTGAAGTATCGTGCATGTTAAACAGCAAGTACTCACAGAAGAAGTCTGTGACCATGCTTGGTGATTACTGTGACCATGCTTTGTGACAACTGTGACCATGCTTTGTGACAAAGTAGGTGCGTTGAATTTTTCTGACAGCAGTACATTTTGTTTACTTTCTTCTCACGCAAGCAAGATTTCTAAAAGCCGGGGCCCAGAGCCCCCAAAATAAACACCTAAAGCGCAAACTGCAGATTTTTTTAATTTTTACCACACGGTAAGAGCCGATGCCATGCCATTTAGTGGTATAGATAAGGCGAGAATAAGCGGCATAGGCAAGTATAAACGTCATGGGAAAGTATAAACCGCATGGGAAAGTATAAATGGCATGGGCAAGTATAGACGGTATGGGAAAGTATAGCGGTATGGGAAAGTATAAACGGCATGGGAAAGTATAAACGGCATGGGAAAGTATAAACGGCATGGGAAAGTATAAACGGCATGGGAAAGTATAAACGGCATGGGAAAGTATAGCGGCATGGGAAAGTATAAAAGGCATGGGAAAGTATAGCGGCATGGGAAAGTATAAACGGCATGGGAAAGTATAAACGGCATGGGGAAAGTATAAACGGCATGGGAAAGTATAAACGGCATGGGAAAGTATAAAAGGCATGGGAAAGTATAGCGGCATGGGAAAGTATAAACGGCATGGGAAAGTATAAACGGCATGGGAAAGTATAAACGGCATGGGAAAGTATAAACGGCATGGGCAAGTATAAACGGCTTGGGCAAGTATAAACGGAATAGGCACGGTGAGATACTTGACTGACTAAATAAAGAATGCATTACTTTGCTTTCTAGTCACAACAATCGCTTGATATGAGATTCTTGATATAATATTCTTGCATTGGGTGAGTTTATTGATATGAGATTCTTGCTTTGGGTGAGTTTATTTATATGAGATTCTTGCTTTGGGTGAGTTTATTGATATGAAATTCTTGCTTTGGGTGAGTTTATTGATATGAGATTCTTGATATGAGATTCTTGATATGAGATTCTTGATATGAGATTCTTGATATGAGATTCTTGATATGAGATTCTTGATATGAGATTCTTGATATGAGATTTGATATGAGATTCTTGATATGAGATTTGATATGAGATTCTTGATATGAGATTCTTGATATGAGATTCTTGACATCCCTTCGATAAAGGATTCAAAATTTTCTTGTATTCATCACGCCCCACAAACATCACGCCCCACAAACATCACGCCCCACAAACATCACGCCCCACAAACATCACGCCCCACAAACATCACATCACACAAACATTGCTGTACGATGAGACGACAAACAACATCTACGTGCAACTGAGCGTCATAAAAGTTTTCACGTTGTAAGCTGATCAAAGGGTTTATGAACAATAAACTTAACAAAATACATATAACATTACACATTACATTTATATATTACCCGACCCGTTCATTTTGCGTCCCTATCATTACAACACAAATCCGTAAGCATGTCTAAAATTTATTTTCCTCAGTAACCACTAAGTGTTCATTATTTGAACGTTTTTTACATGCAAAGTATTTAGCTAATTATATAGGCTACATAGGTTACATAAGATGTAGCATGCACAAAATCAGCTGAAGGATGAAACAAAGATATATACACTCGCTCAGATGTACAAAACACTCTCCAAGATGTAGAATACACTCTTTGGGATGTAGAAAACACTCTCCCAGATGTAGAAAACACTCTCCCAGATGTAGAAAACACTCTCCCAGATGTAGAAAACACTCTCCCAGATGTAGAAAACACTCTCCCAGATGTAGAAAACACTCTCCCAGGTGTAGAAAACACTCTCCCAGATGTAGAAAACACTCTCCCAGATGTAGAAAACACTCTCCCAGATGCATAATATACACACCCAGATGTAGAATACACCTTTTCGGATGTAGAAAACACTCTCTCAGATGTAGAAAACACTCGCGAAGATGTAATTTTTTTTTTAACTTACTAAGATATAATATGTATTGCAAGAGGGTTACAGCTGTGGCAGAGAAATCAAGATAACACAAAGAGTTAACTAACAATAATTACCATATCAGGCCAGGAGGTGGTTTAGAAAACATGTTTGAGTGTTGCATCCGCTATGAAATTTTGTTGCGACGAAACATTTTCACGAGAACCAACATCTGCCGGTGTAATCCACCTACAAGCATCGCGAATCTATTTCTGGGGCAGTGTGCCAGTGTTTAGAAACCAGGTCCCTATATTTAGAGTGAGGAATGCCTCGAGACAGTCACAACATTGTCAGGACACTGTCACACGCTACTGAAATGCAGCACGTCAGCTAAACGTGACACTCAACAGATCATCAGGTGACACAGAACAGAACAACAGTGCCGTATAGCAAGTGTCAACATTTCAGCACTTTCAACCCCACCCTTCTCACCGCTCCCCCCCCCCCCCAACCGGTCCCATGAGGCTCGGCTCCAGCGGTGGAAGATTTCCGCTTTCCCGCAAAATATCCGACTTGCTTTCGTCCTAAAGGCACACGCTGCTCCAGGAGACCTCCCTCCCTCCCCCTACATTCATGACTCTCCTGTCTCTCTCCGCCCCTCCACTCCTCCTACAGTCATGTTTCTCCTATCTTCACCCCTCCCTTCCTCCTACATTCATCGCCCCTTCTTCTCCCCCCCCCCCCCACTCAGATCATTTGAAGTTTACAACTGTTTTATTCGACACCACCACCCCCACAAACAATTTGTTTTCTTCCCAATAACTCGATGCACAAAACCTGTCTCTAGTGACGTCTGCATGTACACAACCTGTCTCTAGTGATTTCACCATGTACAGAACATGTCTCTAGTGACGTCTGCATGTACACAACCTGTCTCTAGTGACGTCTCCATGTACACAACATGTCTCTTGTGACGTCTACATGTACACAACATGTCTCTAGTGACGTCTGGATGTACACAACATGTCTCTAGTGACGTCTCCATGTACACAACATGTCTCTAGTGACTTCTGCATGTACACAACATGTCTCTAGAGGCGTCTCTATGTACACAACCTGCCTCTAGGGATGTCTCCATGTACACAACATGTCTCTAGTGACGTCTTCATGTACACAACATGTCTCTAGTGATGTCTTCATGTACACAACCTGTCTCTAGTGACGTCTCCATGTACACAGCCTTCTCTAGTGGTGTCTCCATGTACACAACCTGTCTCTAGGGATGTTTTCATGTACACAACTTGACCGTAATGGTGTCTCCATGTACACAACATGTCTCTAGTGATGTTTCCATGTAAACAACCGGTCTCTAGTGGTGTCTCCATGTACACATGTCTTTAGTGATGTCTACATGTACACAACATGTCTCTAGTGATGTCTACATGTACACAAACTGGCCAACTGTCTCAGTCTTAACAGCTCTATCGTCACAAGCCACTCAATTACAAGCTGTCTCAGTCTTAACAGTTCTGTTGTCACAAGCCCTTCCATTACAAACTGTCTCAGCCTTAACAGTTCTGTTGTCACAAGCCCTTCCATTACAAACTGTCTCAGTCTTAACAGTTCTGTTGTCACAAGCCCTTCCATTACAAACTGTCTCAGTCTTAACAGTTCTGTTGTCACAAGCCCTTCCATTACAAACTGTATGCTGCCTTCAGGGTTCACTCGATTTATCTCCTTTGGTTAAATATTCATTAGAATGGAAAATCCGTGTTCACTGCCTCCCCATGAGGTTGTTGCAAAAGGCAGCAACTTGTACACTGCCTCATTGACGAGGCTCAAGATCCGCCTCTGACAACCCTTGAGGTACCGCTTCTGCCAACCCTTGAAGTGCCGTTTCTGCCAACCCTTGAGGTTCTTCTGAAACATCAGCAATTCCACAAGTAAATAGATCTACAGACCAGCTGACAGTATGTGAAATAAGATCTAGAAAGTAATCAGAGAACCTCTCTCTCTCTACATTTTCTAAGACGTCTTACAATTCTTTGCTTTAAATCATCGAAAGGAATATTTTCACAATCTTCTGGAGACGAAGCTGTCTTTGAATAGGAAACAAATCTGTCTTTGAAGAGGATGCTTAATATACATATGTGTAAACTCATATTTGAGTGACTCTTCTGGGTGTATCCGTTTCCTATTTTATGTCAGTTGAAATATAACACGCATACGATGATTGAAAAAACAGTGTTCGCCCTACAGACAAAATCAAACTACTGCGTATGCACATACATTACAGTAAACTTCGTTCATGAGAAGATTCGCTTCGTTTCCCTATTACATAACGAACGAATCAACAGAATATACCTCAACCTGATCCTCGAAATATTATGTTACGCTTGGTGCAGATCGTCAAAGTTTTGGGTGTGTTCTCTGTTACACTGGCCAGATGCTGGGTGGCCCGATGCAAGGTGGCCATATGCAGGGTGGCCAGATGCTGGGTGGCCAGCTGCAGGGTGGCCAAATACTGGATGGCCATGAAAATTAATTCTGACAAAACAACGAACACGCTATTGATATAAATTTATTTTGATCGATCGAGTCCTCCGTTATCCCCAATATTTTCTCATTACCCCACTAGAGGTCATTTACCCCACTAGGGGTCATGTACCCCAGTTCGCTGAAAACTACTCTTTAAAAAAATAACATCTTTAAAGAACTGAACGTATTCATTTTGAAATTGAAATCAGACGTCTGCCTTTGATTCTGTTAAAAACATGTTCTCTTTCATTTCCGGAATGTTTTTCAAAGATATCATCTCCGGACAAATGAGTTATGGGATGAGGTCGGATTTTTACGAAGTAATAATATTGTGACTTGGGTGATAAATGTCCTTTCTCTTATTTTTTCTTCAAAAACTTCAACAACGGGTACTCTTAGAGCAGCGGTTCTCAAACGGTGTTTCGCGACTCCTTTGGGGGTCGAACGACCCTTTTCCAGGGGTCGCCTAAGACCATCGGAAAACACATACCCTACTGTTATAAAGAGAGCAACGAAAATAATTTTGTGATTGGGGGTCGCCACAACATGAGGTACTGTATTAAAGGGTTGCGGCATTAGGAAGGTTGAGAACCACTGTCTTAGAGTAAAGTGAATTGAATTGCAGTTGTATAATTAAAAAGATTTCCTTTAAAAAAACTCTGTCGAGGGGTAAATTATCAGTATGTTGAGGTCCTATCTAGTATGACGAGGTCCTATCCAGTATACTAGGTCCTATCTAGTATACTGAGGTCCTATCTAGTATACTGAGGTCCTATCTAGTATGGCGAGGTCCTATCTAGTATGACGAGGTACCATCTAGTGTAGTGAGTTACCATCTGCATGTATAATTCCTAACAAAACCATATCAAGGGATTGACATAACAGTTTGATGCAGACAATTGCTAAAGTGGACTGTATACAAAAATTATTGACAACAGTGGGAGGTACACGAACATTATTGGAAAAATGGAAGGTATACAAACATGATTTAAAACTGTTGAAGGTATACAAACATTATTGAAAACTGTTGAAGGTATACAAACATGATTGAAAACTGTTGAAGGTATACAAAAATGATTGAAAACTGTTGAAGGTATACAAAAATGATTGAAAACTGTTGAAGGTATACAAACATGATTGAAAACTGTTGAAGGTATACAAACATGATTGAAAACTGTTGAAGGTATACAAACATGATTGAAAACTGTTGAAGGTATACAAACATGATTGAAAACTGTTGAAGGTATACAAACACGACTGACATTGGAAGCTGCTGTGTGACCCAACTATTGAATGGTGAGTTTAGAATCGATTAAAGTTATCAAATACCATAATGCTTGAGAAGTTTAATTCAGTATAGAAAATCAACTATCACGTAAATATAGCCAATCAACTATCACGTCAATATAGACAATCAACTATCACGTCAATATAGATAATCAACTATCACGACAATATAGCCAATCAACTATCACGTCAATATAGACAATCAACTATCACGTCAATATAGACAATCAACTATCACGTCAATATAGACAATCAACTATCACGTCAATATAGACAATCAACTATCACGTCAATATAGACAATCAACTATCACGTCAATATAGACAATCAACTATCACGTCAATATAGACAATCAACTATCACGTCAATATAGACAATCAACTATCACGTCAATATAGACAATCAACTATCACGTCAATATAGCCAATCAACTATCACGTCAATATATACAATCAACTATCACGTCAATATAGCCAATCAACTATCACGTCAATATAGACAATCAACTATCACGTCAATATAGACAATCAACTACCATGTCAATATAGGCAATCAAATATCACGTCAATATAGCCCATCAACTATCACGTCAATATAGACAATCAACTATCACGTCAATATAGCCAATCAACTATCACGTCAATATAGACAATCAACTATCACGTCAATATAGATAATCAACTATCACGACAATATAGCCAATCAACTATCACGTCAATATAGCCAATCAACTATCACGTCAATATAGACAATCAACTATCACGTCAATATAGATAATCAACTATCACGACAATATAGCCAATCAACTATCACGTCAATATAGCCAATCAACTATCACGTCAATATAGACAATCAACTATCACGTCAATATAGATAATCAACTATCACGACAATATAGCCAATCAACTATCACGTCAATATAGACAATCAACTATCACGACAATATAGCCAATCAACTATCACGTCAATATAGACAATCAATTATCACATCAATATAGACAATCAACTATCACGTCAATATAGACAATCAAATATCACATCAATATAGACAATCAACTATCACGTCAATATAGCCAATCAACTATCACGTCAATATAGACAATCAACTATCACGTCAATATAGACAATCAACTATCACGTCACTATAGACAATCAACTATCACGACAAAAGAATGCATTGAACATGAATGTTTCCATAGCGCATGTGCTTGCAACTTTAACCACTTCGTCTATTGACACTTAAAATCAAGGATTTCTGTTGAAACTCAAATATCAGACAGAGGACTTGATTGTTATCAGACAGAGGACTTGATTGTTTAAAAAAATTAAACAAATCACATTTTAAATTTTTCATTTCGCTTTAGAAGAAACGTTCTGTTCAGAGTCTTGATTGATTGATTGATTGGATACTTCTATAGCGCTGGTATCCATGCCACTTTAGCATGCTCACTGCGCTCTGGTGTCATCAAATCTATTAAACAAAAAAAGTATTTAAATGATTTTCTGTCCTTTTCAATACTCCTCAAAGATGGAGGTAAAATATTCCATAAAATGTTCTTAAGGAGTATTGAAACCTAGTGACGAAGCCTAGTGATGAAGCCTACTGATGAAGCCTAGTGAGGAAACCGAGTGATGAAGCCTAGTGAAAAAGCCTAGTGAAGAAGCCTAGTGATAAGCCTATTGTGGATGCATAGTGATGAAGCCTTGTAATGAAGCTTTATAAGGAATCCTAGTGATGAAGCTTAGGGATGAAGCCTAGTGATGAAGCCTAGTGATGAAGCCTAGTGATGAAGCCTAGTGATTAAGCCTAGTGTTTAAGCCTAGTGATTAAGCCTAGTGATTAAGCCTAGTGTCGAAGAATTGTGAAGAAGCCGAGTGAGGAAGCTTAGCACTCAGGGCTGTAAACGGATTGCGACGTACTAAATGGGATGCTAGGCAATTGGCGACAATCAGAAAGTGGTGGGAGGTGGGGAGGGCTTCTTGGCAACTGGCCAGCATCGTTACACATGAATGTTTCTGCTGATGCATATGACGAATGAGGGACGGACCCCCCCCCCCTCAATTTGAGGATCTGGAGATTGCCGTAGAAGGTTTCTCATGTAATGCTTGGAAATCTTTTACACACTTGAATAATTCGTATTGTTGTCATCGGATGTAGTGTGTCGTGAGTGCTGATATGTCGGTAATAATACTGTAGTGTAGTCATTGGATAACGTTTAAGGATTAGTTGTAATACAGACCACAGACTAGAGTTGGTGTCATATGACACTATTACAATGAGAACAATGTGTTGAGTGTTAATTAATGTTCCCAACTTGCGGTCCCCCACTTGAGCGTAAATACCGCTACGCCTATGCCAGTTTTTTAAATAAGTTCCCTTTATAGGAAGTGGCATGTGAATAAGATTGAACGAAATAAGAAAGAAATAAGAAAGAAATAAGAAAGAAATAAGAAAGAAATAAGAAAGAAATAAGAAAGAAATAAGAAAGAAATAAGAAAGAAATAAGAAAGAAATAAGAAAGATATAAGATAGCCAAGAATGCAGGAAATCCCAAAAGAACTAAACTTAATAAAATCATTGGTCGTCTCGTTTGAACCTCTTCATGGCGGCGAGATTAAATGAGTTTTCACACGTGACTATTGATAGAGTTATGACTATGGATAGAGTTATGACTATGGATAGAGTTATGACTATGGATAGAGTTATGACTATGGATAGAGTTATGACTATGGATAGAGTTATGACTATGGATAGAGTTATGACTATGGATAGAGTTATGACTATGGATAGAGTTATGACTATGGATAGAGTTATGACTATGGGGGCTTGAATAATGGTGGTTTCAATTGTGAATAAGGACACAAGAATTGTTACTTAGGAGACTTGAACTTTGACTATGGTGACTTGAATTGTGACTATGGTGACTTGAACTATGACTATGGTGACTTGAACTATGAATATGGTGACTTGAACTGTGACTATGGCGACTTGAACCGTGACTATGGTGACTTGAACTATGACTATGGTGACTTGAACTATGAATATGGTGACTTGAACTGTGACTATGGGTGACTTGAGCTGTGACTATGGTGACTTGAACTATGACTATGGTGACTTGAACTATGGCTATGATGACTTGAACTATTACTATGGTGACTTGAACTGTGACTATGGTGACTTGAACTGTTACTATAGTGACTTGAACTGTGACTATGGTCACTTGAACTGTTACTATGGTGACTTGAAATATGACTATGGTGACTTGACTTTTGACAAAGGAAACTTGAATTATGACTATGGTAACTAGAGTTAAATGGAGATTGGAGTTATGACTTTGGAGACTTTAGTCATGACTAAGGTGACTTGAGTTAGGTTGATTGCTCCGACCATCACTGCTTGTCAAGACACACTTGTTCGCTTTCTTTAAATTATATTTAACCCCCCCCCCCCCCCCCAACAAACACACACACACTCCAGACAGTCCATCAATAAGGAAAAAAGGAAATAAAAAAGAAAATGACCAATTTTTTTGCGGGGAAAGAAAAACTTTGTAATGACTCTCTCTCTCTCTCTCTCTCTCTCTCTCTCTCTCTCTCTCTCACGCCCTCTCTCTCTCTCTCTCTCTATCACATGTAGTTCAAAGCAAAATGTATTCGCACAGTTGATAATCGTCAAACAGACTTTTTGTTCAGTAAACATTTCTGTGAGTATCGATACTCGGCAGCAGTCGATGTTCTTCGAGCACAGCGCCATGTTTGTGATGACGTTTTCGGACATGCCCTTGTATAAAGGTAATGATTACCGCAGCGGTACCTAAGCTGTAGGCGCGCGTAGGCAGTCGTCGCAATAATGGACTCGCCCGAGGCTGTGGGACAAATGCGTGCTTTAATGAGGTCGAGCCACTGGTCGATTGGGATCGCTTTTTGCTGTGGGCAAAATGGACACAGCCCATAATAAACCTTAAAATAGTTAAAATAATAATTTAACACAATTAAAGCACACATTTGGCACACAAAAAATGACGTCGGTGGTATTGGGAAATATTTATTTACGCTTTTTGAAACGATACATTTTTTATTTTTTTGAATTTTTGTTATTGGTTTGTTGTTTTCTTTTCACTTTTTTATGCTAATCATAATTTCCCCTAGAATGTAAATCCAAGTCACGTCGTGTATCCATTGTTTATCTCTAGTTCACCTCTCGGCAATCCATCAATTGATTTTCTATATTGTCTGCACCGGATTAAACCCCCCCCCCCCCCCCGGGCCGGGCCACCGTATCCGGTAATTTGTTTGAAAGAAATTTCGTCGACGGAAAATACATCGACGGAAAATTGATCGAACAGAAATTTGATCGAATCATTTTTCAGTTCACACGCTGGGTTGCGTAAGCGACCGCGTCCTCGAAGAGATTCGGGGGCGTCCACATGGGGTTTTGCCTCTTCGTGGCGTGGCAGACTAGTAGGGGGGACTTTTCCACCCGAAGCTAAAAAACCCCGGCCAAACGCATGACTCCCAACGCAACGGGAGCTGCCACTAACATGATTACTAGTTGCTGTTAATGGGTATGAGGCTTGGGTGGCCCTCAAAACCCATGCCGATGATTTTAACTACGCGGCCGTGAGAAAGCCGCCCCTAGGCAACCGTTTCGTCCCGCCACTACCAACGTCCCGACCGAAAGACTCCCTGGGCGGTGGGGGTTGGTAACGCAACACCAAACCACCGGAGTGGAAGCAAAGCCGTCCTGACCCACAGAGAGTTAACTGCGGACGCTTTAAACGCAGCGTCCTCGGTCGACCGGGCCTCCTCTAGGTCAAGGGGGAGGTTCCCGGCGCCCTCCCGCACGGGCTGGAGTCGGGTTAAGTCCTTCAGTGCTCTGGTTTGTGTGGGGGAGCGCCGGGGGGGGGGCATTAAGAGCTCACGCTCGACGGCCCACCGATTCCATCTCTTATGCGACATTCAGTTCACACGTTAAAATTTTGCGTCAAATTTCTTTTTGAATGCATTATTTTGTTTCACTAGATAGTATAGCGCGTTAAAAAAGAAATTGGATGAAAATTTTAAAGTGTGAACTGAAAAAAAAGATACGACCGAATTTCCCTTCGATCAAATTTCCGTCGATCAATTTTCCGTAGACGAAATTTCGTTCCAACAATTTTGGATACATCACACTACCCATCTCTCTACTGACACACTACTCCATGTACCCATCCCCCTACACTACTCCATGTATCCATCCCACAATACATGGAGTAGTGTGTCAGTATAGAGACGGGAAGTGGGATGGATACATGGAGTAGTGTGTCAGTATAGAGACGGGAAGTGGGATGGATACATGGAGTAGTGTGTCAGTATAGAGACGGGAAGTGGGATGGATACATGGAGTAGTGTGTCAGTAGAGAGGCGAGTAATGGGATGGATACATGGAGTAGTGTGTCAGTAGAGAGATGGATTTTAGTCCAACAACCTCTGAGGTGACCTTTGCCCTGTAACAGCTTCCTCGAAACAGAGCTCCCATGTTTTCTCGTCAAATAAGAACGGCAGGGAAAATACGTTTGTCTTTCAGGATGTTTGTTACAGAAGCCTTGCCCATAAAGTATGACCCAGGGTGACAGTGACATATCACGTGATTTATGGCCGAATGTCCAATTGGAGCTCAGACACATGTTTGTTTACGATTCCAGAAGGGTCTTCGGTGTGGATGTAGATGAAGAAATACTCTTTGGCGATTGAACTTCTAGACTTCCTTGTTCTGGAGGGTTCTGACTTCCTCACAATAAATACGACGGTCGACTGTGACCAGCAGACTTAAGAGACTTAACAGACTTAAGGGGCTTGTCAAGGGTATGAGAATCACTGTTGTTATGTGTTGGGTGAGAGTAAGTTGTGTTCACTAGAAGGAGTGAGTGTGAGTGAACCAGGCGTGAGATTATCATTGATGATGGGCGGGAGGGTGCATGTATATATAGTGTGTCAGTAGAGAGACGGATAGTGTTATGGGTACATGGAGTAGTGTGTCAGTAGAGAGACGGATAGTGTTATGGGTACATGGAGTAGTGTGTCAGTAGAGAGACGGATAGTGTTATGGGTACATGGAGTAGTGTGTCAGTAGAGAGACGGATAGTGTTATGGGTACATGGAGTAGTGTGTCAGTAGAGAGACGGGTTGTGGGATGGATACATGGAGTAGTGTGTCAATGGAGAGACGGCTAGTGTGATTGATAAATGGAGTAGTGTGTCAATGGAGAGACGGCTAGTGTGATTGATAAATGGAGTAGTGGTTCAATGGAGAGACGGCTAGTGTGATTGATAAATGGAGTAGTGTGTCAATGGAGAGACGGCTAGTGTGATTGATAAATGGAGGAGTGTGTCAATGGAGAGACGGCTAGTGTGATGGATACATGGAGTAGTGTGTCAATGGAGAGACGGCTAGTGTGATGGATACATGGAGTAGTGTGTCAATGGAGAGACGGGTATTGGGATGGATACATGGAGTAGTGTGTCAGTAGAGAGACGGGTTGTGGGATGGATACATGGAGTAGTGTGTCAATGGAGAGACGGCTAGTGTGATTGATAAATGGAGTAGTGTGTCAATGGAGAGACGGCTAGTGTGATTGATAAATGGAGTAGTGTGTCAATGGAGAGACGGCTAGTGTGATTGATAAATGGAGGAGTGTGTCAATGGAGAGACGGCTAGTGTGATGGATACATGGAGTAGTGTGTCAATGGAGAGACGGGTAGTGTGATTGATACATGGAGTAGTGTGTCAATGGAGAGACGGGTAGTGTGATGGGTACATGGAGTAGTGTGTCAATGGAGAGACGGGTAATGTGATTGATACATGGAGTAGTGTGTCAATGGAGAGACGGGTAGAGTGATGGGTACATGGAGTAGTGTGTCAATGGAGAGACGCGTAGTGTGATTGATACATGGAGTAGTGTGTCAATGGAAAGACGGGTAGTGTGATGGGTACATGGAGTAGTGTGTCAATGGAGAGACGGGTAATGTGATGGATACATGGAGTAGTGTGTCAATGGAGAGACGGCTAGTGCGATTGATAAATGGAGTAGTGTGTCAATGGAGAGACGGGTAGTGTGATGGATACATGGAGTAGTGTGTCAATGGAGAGACGGGTAGTGTGATGGATACATGGAGTAGTGTGTCAATGGAGAGACGGGTAGTGGGATGGGTACATGGAGAAGTGTGTCAGTAGAGAGATGGGTAGTGTGATGGATACATGGACTAGTGAGAGATGAAGAATTACTTCGAAAGGATTATTAGAGCCTGTTGCTAATAAGAATTTTATTTTGTGATTGTAGTAATTGGAAAAGTATTATGAGTGGCTTGTGATGGCAAGGATTGTGGTAAGTGATTTCTCGGATAATAAATGAGTCAGTTATTGGACACCCAAATACACGACTCCTGTGATTTGTGTTACATGGCTGTCAGCTCCGTACGGATCAGCAGAGCGTAATTGGGCAATAGTATCACATAATCCACAACAAGTGTACGTAGTAGCAATAGTAATACACTCAATAGAGATCTAGATGACTTACTAGGTTTTTCACTGTGCACATAAATAGGTGTACCTTACCAGAATCACACTTTTTCATTTGAATTCCTCAAAGTTAGTTAAGTTTTTTTATCCAAAGTTCTATTCATTTGATTTTGTATTTTCAAATCACCTTAAGAGTAAAAGTAATTTCATTTTTTGTTTGTTAACATCACTAGCTTTAAGATTGTTTTTCTTTTTGTTTAGTTGTTGTCAGTCCTTTGTTACCTATTGTTCATCGAATGGGCCAAATATTAAAACAGATGAAATTTGTTAAATCATTTAACGGTACGCAACACCATAAAATGGCAATCAGCTGAAAATAATACCCAAAATAGAGATTCTCTCAAACTAGGCACAAAAGTAGAGATTTTCTCAAACTAGGCACAAAAGTAGAGATTCTCTCAAACTAGGCACAAAAATAGAGATTCTTTCAAACTAGGCACAAAAGTAGAGATTTTCTCAAACTAGGCACAAAAGTAAAGATTTTCTCAAACTAGGCACAAAAGTGGAGATTTTCTCAAACTAGGCACAAAAGTAGAGATTCTCTCAAACTAGGCACAAAAATAGAGATTCTCTCCAACTAGGCACAAAAGTGGAGATTTTCTCAAACTAGGCAAAAAAATTGAGATTTTCTCAAACTAGGCACAAATATAGAGATTTTTCTCAAACTAGGCACAAAAATAGAGATTCTCTCAAACTAGGCACAAAAATGGAGATTTTCTCAAACTAGGCACAAAAATAGAGATTATCTCAAACTAGGCACAAAAGTGGAGATTTTCTCAAACTAGGCACAAAAGTGGAGATTTTCTCAAACTAGGCACAAAAATAGAGATTCTCTCAACCCTGAAATAGACGTTCTATCAAACAAAGCCCTGAATTAGGCATCTTCTGAAAATAATCCCTGAAAGATATAACCTCTGAAGATAAGCCCTAATTCGTTTTTTTTTTTTTTTTGGTGCGAAAATTAATATAAACCCTTTTCTCATTATCAAAGAAAATCGTTATTACCAATCAACTTCAGTATGTGTATGCTTGTGTTGGTTTAAACCAACTTTTTAATTCAGTCTGACGTCATGCACGTGTTTGTACGGCGTCGTCTGTTACTCTCTAACTCTCGCGACCCTCGAGACCAGAACTTTCTTTTACTACTTCACCCAAACGTCTTAAATCCACACTAATGCAAACGGTTCTCAAACCCAACCTAAGAAGTTCGTGTATTACCCATGTTACATCGGAGAGGCTTAAGAGAACCGAAATCGTCGTTAAATCGAGAGTGAAGAGGTCTTGTTTGAGATCTTTCATCACTTTTCTTTGTTTTTTTATTTTTTTAAAAAATGGTATCACAATTCTTTGTGGTCGCGGCGAAAGATCCATCGGCCAAAAGACATTAGGAAACTTCCTGGCAAGAAGATGGAATGCTCGTATATTATTCCAGGGGGACGATGTGTGAGTGATGGAACAGCGGTGGAACTCAGCGAGATGTTCTGAGGGTGTCAGCGAAATTTAGTGGAAGCGGAAGCACGGTCTCATTCTGGATTTTTCAGCTCGCGATTTCAGCGAGGAAATGCATCAGATGGCCGGCCCATCGCAGTTTATAAAACAAGCCATCTGCTTGGATGCACACACATCAGTTTAAACTTAGATGTCCAAACAGAAACGTGGGGAAATAAGAAAAAAAAATATTTTAAGAAGTGTGTTTGGAATGTCGCCGCACCAGTCGTTGGATCAATACGTTAAAGAAATCATAAATTCCAGAGGATAAATCTAAAGTAGGTCTCACACCTTGCGACAAAGTGGCCAACTGCCCCCCCTCCACCCCACACATAGGACAGAAGGAGAAGCCTTCCATTTTCCATTTACTTGTTTGGGGTCGTTCGCAAATTACGTCACGCAAAAAATGACCTTTTCAGACCCCCCTCCCTTGTCACAAAGTGCCACAATTTCTTTACATCCCCTTTTTTAGTGTCACGTCACACCTAAAAAAATTCAAGACATACATACAATTTTCATAACTAAACTTAGATTTTATTCTATTCTTTAACATTTTCCCATAATGGATTAAGATGAAGTATTATTAGAAAACTGTGACGTAAAACAACGAAGTCCTCCCCGAGCGGAATGTAAAATCACCGCGTCATTTTTCGATATGCGCAGAAGGTTGCGCAACTGAGATGCACGGTACCTATAATACCTGAGGCAATGTCGACCCCAGCTTAATGTTTTTAAAATTATTGAATAGAGATTTTTCAAAATTTGAAATTTTTAGATTTAAATATATTTTGTGATGTCACAAATTTTGTGACCCCCCTCCCCCTTTCACAAAGTGACACAAATTCTCGACCCGACCCCCACCTCTCTGAGCGTGACATAATTTGCGAACGGCCCCTTAATAGGCGTATATTTATGAATGAAGTTTTTCATAAATTAATCCACATCAACGAGAAGGTCTATCGTGACCCCCCAACCCTAAATACTATTTTTGGATAAGCATTGCCGTTCTCAAACATGATTTACATAAATGATTGTATTGCTTGTAAGTATGAAACTTTAGACTTGGAGTAGACCATTCCAAGCGACTGCAGAGTTAAACAGTCCAACTCTACCAACAGTCCTTACATTTAAAACAAAATGTTTACTTTATTATTTTTCTATTGTATCACCCGAAAGCATTAGATGCCGTGTTGGCTCCGAAGGACTTGGTTGCCGCTTTGGCTCCGAAGGACTTGGTTGCCCTGTTGGCTCCGAAGGACTTGGTTGCCGTTTTGGCTCCAAAGGACTTGGTTTCCGCTTTGGCTCCGAAGGACTTGGTTGCCGTGTTGGCTCCGAAGGACTTGGTTGCCGTTTTGGCTCCAAAGGACTTGGTTTCCGTGTTGGCTCCGAAGGACTTGGTTGCCGTGTTGGCTCCGAAGGACTTGGTTTCCGTGTTGGCTCCGAAGGACTTGGTTGCCGTGTTGGCTCTGAAGGACTTGGTTTCCGTGTTGGCTCTGAAGGACTTGGTTTCCGTGTTGGCTCCGAAGGACTTGGTTTCCGTGTTGGCTCCGAAGGACTTGGTTGCCGTGTTGGCTCCGAAGGACTTGGTTTCCGTTTTGGCTCCAAAGGACTTGGTTGCCGTGTTGGCTCCGAAGGACTTGGTTTCAGTGTTGGCTCCGAAGGACTTGGTTGCCGTGTTGGCTCCGAAGGACTTGGTTGCCGTGTTGGCTCCGAAGGACTTGGTTGCCGTGTTGGCTCCGAAGGACTTGGTTTCCGTGTTGGCTCCGAAGGACTTGGTTGCCGTGTCGGCTCCGAAGGACTTGGTCGCTGTGTTGGCTCCGAAGGAAAGCCCCTGACTAAAATCTTTGCCCATAGGTCCCGCAACTCATATTCCTTGTCTTCGTTTCAAGGGAGACAAATCGTTTTCCTGCGTGACAGGCGGGGCATCTAGACAGGAAACTTGGGGGAAATGAATATTTATAAGTTGTCATTTCATTGAATAAAGAGCGTGGCTGGCGAGACCCGAAGAAATTTAAAAGTGTCCGGAGCATTTATTTTATAGGTCAAAGTCGGAAAAAAAAATATTGAAAACTTTGACTTTGTAATGGGACGAAGCCAAATAATTTAAGCAACCGCCTCACTTGTTAATTTCTTGTCGGAATAGACATTGAAGAAAGGAATAACAATAATAAAAAAAGTTTGTGCGTGTGTGTGCGTATGTGCGTGTGGTTGGGGGGTGAATTCCTTACGTCATTCGTGAAACATACAAATAAAAAAGGTGAACAAATCATTGAGTCTATGAAACCAATCTTTAAGTCTATGAAACCAATCTTTAAGTCTTTGAAACCAATCTTTAAGTCTTTGAAACCAATCTTTAAGTCCATGAAACCAATCTTTAAGTCTATGAAACCAATCTGTAAGTCTATGAAACCAATCTGTAAGTCTATGAAACCAATCTGTAAGTCTATGAAACCAATCTTTAAGTCTATGAAACCAATCTTTAAGTCTATGAAACCAATCTTTAAGTCTATGAAACCAATCTTTAAGTCTATGAAACCAATATTTAAGTCTATGAAACCAATCTTTAAGTCCATGCAACCAATCTTTCAGTCCATGCAACCAATCTTTAAGTCTATGCAAACAATCTTTCAGTCCGTGCAACCAATCTTTAAGTCTATGAAACAAATCTTTAAGTCCATGCAACCAATCTTTCAGTCCATGCAATCAATCTTTAAGTCTATGAAACCAATCTTTCAGTCTATGCAACCAATCTTTCAGTCTATGCAACCAATCTTTCAGTCCATGAAACCAATCTTTCAGTCTATGCAACCAATCTTTCAGTCCATGCTACCAATCTTTTCGACTATGCAAACAATCTTTCAGTCCGTGCTACCAATCTTTCCGACTATGCAAACAATCTTTCAGTCCATGCAAACAATCTTTCAGTCCATGCAACCAATCTTTCAGTCAATGCAACTAATCTTTCAGTCCGTGCAACCAATCTTTAAGTCTATGAAACAAATCTTTAAGTCCATGCAACCAATCTTTCAGTCCATGCAATCAATCTTTAAGTCTATGAAACCAATCTTTCAGTCTATGCAACCAATCTTTCAGTCTATGCAACCAATCTTTCAGTCCATGCTACCAATCTTTTCGACTATGCAAACAATCTTTCAGTCCGTGCTACCAATCTTTCCGACTATGCAAACAATCTTTCAGTCCATGCAAACAATCTTTCAGTCCATGCAACCAATCTTTCAGTCCATGCAACCAATCTTTCAGTCCATGCTACCAATCTTTCCTACTATGCAACCAATCTTTCAGTCTATGCAACCAATCTTTCAGTTCATGCAACCAATCTTTCAGTCCATGCAACTAATCTTTCAGTCAATGCAACCAATCTTTCAGTCAATGCAACTAATCTTTCAGTCTATGCAACCAATCTTTCAGTCCGTGCAACCAATCTTTCAGTCTATGCAACCAATCTTTCAGTCCATGCTACCAATCTTTCCGACTATGCAAACAATCTTTCAGTCCGTGCTACCAATCTTTCCGACTATGCAAACAATCTTTCAGTCCATGCAACCAATCTTTCAGTCTATGCAACCAATGTTTCAGTTTATGCAACCAATCTTTCCGACTATGCAACCAATCTTTCAGTCTATGCAACCAATCTTTCAGTCCATGCAACCAATCTTTCAGTCCATGCAACCAATCTTTCAGTCAATGCAACTAATCTTTCAGTCAATGCAACCAATTTTTCAGTCAATGCAACCAATCTTTCAGTCTATGCAACCAAACTTTCAGTCCATGAAACCAATCTTTCAGTCTATGCAACCAATCTTTCAGTCCATGCTACCAATCTTTCCGACTATGCAACCAATCTGTCAGTCCATGCAACCAATCTTTCCGACTATGCAAACAATCTTTCAGTCCATGCAACCAATCTTTCAGTCTATGCAACCAATCTTTAAGTCCATGCAAACCAATCTTTCAGTCAATGCAACCAATCTTTCAGTCAATGCAACCAATCTTTCAGTCTATGCAACCATCTTTCAGTCTATGCAACCAATCGTTCAGTCCATGCAACTAATAATTGACTTAAGACATATCTCAGATTTATAACCAGAGTCACATGTGAGCTCTCCACGGGTCACAGATAGCGAGACAACGCTCCACGGGCCACAGATAGCGAGACAACGCTCCATGGGCCACAGATAGCAAGACAGCTTTTCACGGGCCACAGATATAAGTTAATTTTTGACACAGCCAGCGGGGGACCACATTATTTAACGCGGCGCATGAGGCACGGGCCAAAAAGGGTTGGCAACCCCTGATCTTACTGATCAGCTGAATTGCAATTGAGATCACATAAATATGGCTGGAAGGGGAATAGGGTTTTGTCAGAAATGAATATGGTTAGCCATAAGGGAACATGGTTAGCCATAGGGAACATGGATGATAAGAGATTAGAACATGGTTATTGTAAGGGCGCATTGGATGAAAATAGCGCACCATCCTGACAACGTTTTCTTTTGGGCAGTTTGATTGATCAAAGATGTTGCCCTAAATAGCAACAAAGTATCAATTCCAAAGTGTGGTCATCGGCACAGACACGGATTCCTCTTTCGACTCATTTCAAAGGTTGTGCAACAAGGCGTCATTCTTTTTTTTTCGGGGCCCGGGGGGGGGGGGTGGGCAGGATGTTGTTTGTATCAGTAGTGCTGTACTGTAGTCAGGCTGCACCTATAGGTACCCGGGTACCAGAATTGAGAGGTTGGTATTAAAAAAACGATTTAAAATAATATTGTTGGGTTTGTAAGGCCAAATGAGGTATCAAATGAAAGATAATTGAATGCACGATACGTTTGTAAACGTAATTCTTCATTTTAACTAAAATAGACTACCACAAATGACATCCGAATAGCATTAGTCAAAATGAACCCAGACACGCAGCGCCACCATTCGCACCCGGGTACCATTAAGCTCAAGGCTTTTCGTATATACCACTTCGCTGTAGTAATGCCTAGCCAGACCGATGTCTACTGTCAGAGAACTCACCGTAGCATAAAAATCAATTTGCTCCCTGCGACCAGAACTTTGGGACGTACGGTGTCATTTAATCCATTTGGCGGTGGGAGAATGACTGGATTAGATCCACAAAAAACACCGCGAGCCCAGAGTGCTACATCTTTGGACATTGCTACATTACTAGAGCAGAATAGCAGTGGGCTACTGACGGCCAACTTCTCTGGCAGAGGTAGCCAACTTCTCTGGTAGAGGTAGCCAACTTCTCTGGTAGAGGTAGCCAACTTCTCTGGTAGAGGTAGCCAACTTCTCTGGTAGAGGTAGCCAGCATTCAACAATAGTTAACTTATTATTTATATGGCTTAGGTTGTGTGGTTAGGTGGGCTGTGTGGGTTTAAGTGGGCTGTGTGGGTTTAAGTGGGCTGTGTGGGTTTAAGTGGGCTGTGTGGGTTTAAGTGGGCTGTGTGGGTTTAAGTGGGCTGTGTGGGTTTAAGTGGGCTGTGTGGGTTTAAGTGGGCTGTGTGGGTTTAAGTGGGCTGTGTGGGTTTAAGTGGGCTGTGTGGGCGTAGGTGGGCTGTGTGGGTTTAAGTGGGCTGTGTGGGTTTAAGTGGGCTGTGTGGGTTTAAGTGGGCTGTGTGGGTTTAAGTGGGCTGTGTGGGTTTAAGTGGGCTGTGTGGGTTTAAGTGGGCTGTGTGGGTTTAAGTGGGCTGTGTGGGTTTAAGTGGGCTGTGTGGGCGTAGGTGGGCTGTGTGGGTTTAAGTGGGCTGTGTGGGTTTAAGTGGGCTGTGTGGGTTTAAATGGGCTGTGTGGGCGTAGGTGGGCTGTGTGGGCGTAGGTGGGCTGTGTGGGTTTAAGTGGGCTGTGTGGGTTTAAGTGGGCTGTGTGGGTTTAAGTGGGCTGTGTGGGTTTAAGTGGGCTGTGTGGGCGTAGGTGGGCTGTGTGGGTTAAAGTGGGCTGTGTGGGTTTAAGTGGGCTGTGTGGGTTTAAGTGGGCTGTGTGGGCGTAGGTGGGCTGTGTGGGTTTAAGTGGGCTGTGTGGGCGTAGGTGGGCTGTGTGGGTTTAAGTGGGCTGTGTGGGTTTAAGTGGGCTGTGTGGGCGTAGGTGGGCTGTGTGGGTTTAGGTGGGCTGTGTGGGTTTAAGTGGGTTGTGTGGGTTTAAGTGGGCTGTGTGGGCGTAGGTGGGCTGTGTGGGTTTAGGTGGGCTGTGTGTTTTTAGGTGGGATGTGTGTTTTTAGGTGGGATGTGTGTTTTTAGGTGGGATGTGTGTTTTTAGGTGGGATGTGTGTTTTTAGGTGGGATGTGTGTTTTTAGGTGGGATGTGTGTTTTTAGGTGGGATGTGTGTTTTTAGGTGGGATGTGTGTTTTTAGGTGGGATGTGTGTTTTTAGGTGGGATGTGTGTTTTACGGTGGGCTGTGTGTTTTAGGTGGGCTGTGTGTTTTTAGGTGGGCTGTGTGTTTTTAGGTGGGCTGTGTGTTTTACGTTGGGCTGTGTGTTTTTAGATGGGATGTGTGTTTTTAGGTGGGCTGTGTGGGTTTAGGTGAGCTGTGTGTTTTTAGATGGGATGTGTGTTTTTAGGTGGGCTGTGTGGGTTTAGGTGAGCTGTGTGTTTTTAGATGGGATGTGTGTTTTTAGGTGGGCTGTGTGTTTTTAGATGGGATGTGTGTTTTTAGGTGGGATGTGTGTTTTTAGGTGGGATGTGTGTTTTACGGTGGGCTGTGTGTTTTTAGGTGGGATGTGTGTTTTAGGTGGGCTGTGTGTTTTAGGTGGGCTGTGTGTTTTTAGGTGGGATGTGTGTTTTTAGGTGGGCTGTGTGTTTTAGGTGGGCTGTGTGTTTTAGGTGGGCTGTGTGTTTTAGGTGGGCTGTGTGTTTTTAGGTGGGCTGTGTGGGTTTAGATGGGCTGTGTGGGTTTAGGTGGGCTGTGTGGGTTTAGGTGGGCTATGTGGATTTAGGTGGGCTGTGTGGGTTTAGGTGGGCTGTGTGGGTTTAGGTGGGCTATGTGGATTTAGGTGGGCTATGTGGATTTAGGTGGGCTGTGTGGGTTTAGGTGGGCTGTGTGGATTTAGGTGGGCTGTGTGTTTTTAGTTGGGCTGTGTGTTTTAGGTGGGATGTGTGTTTTAGGTGGGCTGTGTGTTTTTAGGTGGGATGTATGTTTTTAGGTGGGCTGTGTGTTTTTAGGTGGGATGTATGTTTTTAGGTGGGCTGTGTGTTTTTAGGTGGGCTGTGTGTTTTTAGGTGGGCTGTGTGTTTTTAGGTGGGCTGTGTGTTTTTAGGTGGGCTGTGTGGGTTTAGGTGGGTTGTGTGGGTTTAGATGGGCTGTGTGGGTTTAGGTGGGCTGTGTGGGTTTAGGTGGGATATGTGGATTTAGGTGGGCTGTGTGGGTTTAGGTGGGCTGTGTGGATTTAGGTGGGCTGTGTGTTTTTAGTTGGGCTGTGTGTTTTAGGTGGGATGTGTGTTTTAAGTGGGCTGTGTGGGTTTAGGTGGGATGTGTGTTTTTAGGTGTAATCAGGTGATTACAGTTTCCTTCAGATCATGATAAAAGTTGATTACATTTACCTTCATGTAATGATACAAGCTAATTACAGGCACCCTTTTATAAGGGAATCAACTCAAATAAGAATGAAATTTGCACCAATGACTGATTGAAGATCTCTGCCTCCCTTGAGTTCAAGTCAGGGTACGTAACTGTGCATATTCCATTCTGCTCTACAAATCCAATGAACTTCGTTTTACGAGAACATTGCAGGGATTAATTCAACAACACCTTACACCAAGGTTGTTCGTATAAATCATTTATACAATTTTATATCTAGCAAAATGGGAGGGATGGGATGTGTCAAAACATGCGTACAAGTAACGTATTTTATAAGAATCCAAATTACTGCTCCTACCCCCCCCCCCCCCCCCCAAAAAAAAACCAAGGCTCGAAACGGCACATTTTCTCTGTCCCTGAACTATATTAACCCATTAACTGCCATGATCCCTGTTTGAGGATCATGTACTTTAAGCCGTCCAATGGCGCCGCCTGCCATCTACTTAGCAAACAACAATGCGCACATAACTCGTCCTTCCGGTCTGGGCAGCTCTGTTGGCCGCCTGAGTGAAATGCCGCTAAGCAGAACAAGTGTTTATCCAAGTGGCTCCTTTTCAGTGTTGGTGGTATATCTCGATGATTGCTAAGTGTTTAGTGCTATAATTGCACTTTTTCATCCATGTTATTGTTTTGATGGCTATTGTAGACCGAAATATCTAGATCCCCATTTGGGGATCATATCTGATATTGAATTTTAGCAAATATTCCGCAATTACGTTTTACAGTAAATGGCGCTACACAGGATCCTTTCTTTGAAAGTAATGGATGATACTATAAATAACGATGCGTTTCTGAGTTCTGATGAAGAAGAGGATGACAACGGTCCTATAGATTTCGTGGAACGTCCTCCAGATCAAGTTGACGAAGTGTCTGACAATGAAGATATTGATGAAAAAATAATTGATGATGATGCAGCGGGCGACTTGATGCTCACAAGAAGGCTATCCAGAGGCTACAGACACTGAGGATGACAAAGGCGTTTCCGGACTTGGGGCATTTGTCAGGGCAATAGAGACTGATTGATTCAACAGAATGAACAAGTGGACTATTGGTGTCAGGGCAACAGAGACTGCTCGATTCAATGAAAAAAGTGTAGTATTGCGACTGATAAGAACATGAAGAAAACAGAACGTCGAACATGCGGCTACAGATTTTATTCTCATAATCAATTTTGGGTGACACTTGGAACGGCAACAGCAGTGTAAAGCTACGCAGCAATCATGAAACCATCACACCAAAGTCACATGTGACTTGACGGAGGAGGGCTGGCTAGAAAGAGAGTCAAGTCTCCCCACCGATATTGATAATAGAAAAAATATAACAGTCACATGGGTGTGGTCAATAAGATGGATTGGAACGTCCAAAAAAAAAAAGAATCAGAGTAAGGGGCATCAAGTGGTACTTCCCTTTGCTTACCAATGCCATTGATGTAGCGTTGGGGAATTCCCACGGACTCTATTGTCTTGCAAAGAGTGCAGTTCCTCTGTTGGATTTCAGAAGGTCTGCAGCCAGAACGCATCGTGCTCTTTCTTCCCCAATATCCGAACCAAAAAAGGCTGGGAGGAAATCTTTCTCGAAACCATTCAAGAGTCGTTTTCGTGTTGGTGTGAGAACCTCTGGAACTAGTCACCACATTGAACGAACAGAAATGGTCAAACAAAGGAAGCGTGCAGTGTGTAAGACTAACGCAGGAAAACGGTGTTGCAAATGTCATGTTGGACTACATGTTTAGGGCATCAAATGGCATGTTGGACTGCATCAAATGTCATGTTGGACTACATGTTGAGTGCATCAAATGTCATGTTGGACTACATGTTGAGTGCATCAAATGTCATGTTGGACTACATGCTGAGTGCATCAAATGTCATGTTGGACTACATTTTGAGTGCATCAAATGTCATGTTGGACTACATGTTGAGTGCATCAAATATCATGTTTGACTACATGCTGAGTGCATCAACTGTCATGTTGGACTATATGCTCAGTTCATCAAATGTCATGTTGGACTACAAGCTCAGTTCATCAAATGTCATGTTTGACTACATGTTGAATGCATCAAAGGTCATGTTGGACTATATGTTGAGTGCATCAAATGTCATGTTGGACTATATGTTGAATACATCAAATGTCATGTTGGACTACATGTTGAGTGTATCAAATGTCATGTTGGACTACATGATGAGTGCATCAACTGTCATGTTGGACTACATGTTGAGTGCATCAAATGTCATGTTGGACTATATGTTGAGTGCATCAAATGTCATGTTGGACTACATGATGATTGCATCAACTGTCATGTTGGACTACATGTTGAGTGCATCAAATGTCATGTTGGACTACATGCTGAGTGCATCAAATTTCATGTTGGACTACAAGCTGAGTGCATCAAATTTCATGTTGGACTACATGCTGAGTGCATCAAATGTCATGTTGGACTACGTGTGGAGAGCTTTCCGGTATGGGTATAAAAAATAGACCGAATCTGCCGTGATCCCCATTTAGTGATGCCCCATTTATTGATGCCCCATTTATTGATGCCCCAAGCATTTGTAATTTTGGAAAACATTCCAGTGATAACATTCAAAACACACGATTTCCTTATTAGGCAGATGTAGATGTATAACAAGAAAGCAAAAATATTCGGGAAAAAATATTGACAGTTAATAGGTTAATAAGCTAATATCCCACCCCACTTTTAAACCGCAGATTTATTTTAATGACTATTTCAGAAAAGAAAAATTAAATATTACGCACAAAAAGCACTTGCGATATTGTTTTAAGAATCTCAGTTATCGGGAATTTTATTACATGTGCCCTTTGAAAAAAAGGAACAACTAATTTTGGGCGGTTTGAGAATGGGGCGGTTTGAGAATGGGGCTGACAGGTTATTTTGTCACTGGCATCGAGTCTATGTGCCACGTTTCGGCACGGTTGGTTGACGGGAAGTGGGTCATTAGCCGTCCGAAGATTTTACCAGCCAGCCAGTCCGTCATCCAGCAAGCCAGTCAGTCACCAAGTCAGCCAGCCAGTCCGTCACCCAGCCAGCAAGCCACCCAGGAACAAAATCGAAGTTAATATAAAGGATTTAAAATTAAAAATGATCAAACGTTTTACGGTATTCACTTATGCTCAGTTCACACGATCAAATTTCCGTCAAATTACCTGTCCTGTCGCAGGTTCTTGACCTAAATATAAAATGTACTTTCCGAATGTGCCCTACTTTTACCTTCCAGAATGTAGATATGACTCATTGTCACACGAAATAACACACATAACGGTTGGCTTATTTAATTTCGATGCTAAATAAATACAATATACGAGAAAGGCAAGTAAGGAAAGATGTGGGGGGGGGGGGGGTCTACTGCTATTAAAAAGATTTGAACACATCTTTTTGTTTGTTCGTTGATGTTTTTGTGTGTTCGTTGATGTTTTTGTTTGTTCTTTTTTATTTGTTTGTCTCTGTTGCTTTTGTGTGTTCTTTTTTTGTTGTTGTTTTTTTGTTTAAGCCTAACCACATAGTGGCGTGACATTTCTAGACCAATAGTGGCGTGACATTTCTAGACCAATAGTGGCGTGACATTTCTAGACCAATAGTGGCGTGACATTTCTAGACCAATAGTGGCGTGACATTTCTAGACCAATAGTGGCGTGACATTTTTAGGCCAATAGGGGCGTGACATTTCTAGACCAATAGTGGCGTGACATTTCTAGACCAATAGTGGCGTGACATTTCTAGACCAATAATGGCGTGACATTTCTAGACCAATAGTGGCGTGACATTTCTAGACCAATAATGGCGTGACATTTCTAGACCAATAGTGGCGTGACATTTCTAGACCAATAGTGGCGTGACATCTCTAGAATCAACCTTTATGCTTCCTTCATTAAACATCTTAAATGCCCGAGGCTCAGAGTCATGGCGTCACTTGAGAGGCTCAGAGCCATCGCATCACTTGAGAAGCTCAGAGCTATCGTGTGACTTGAGAGGCTTAGTGACTTTGAGAGGCTCAGAGCCATCGTGTGACTTGAGAGGCTTAGTGACTTTGAGAGGCTCAGAGCCAGCGAGTGACTTGAGAGGCTTAGTGACTGAGAGGCTCAGAGCCAGCGAGTGACTTGATAGGCTTAGTGACTTCGAGAGGCTCAGAGCAAGCGAGTGACTTGAGAGGCTTAGTGACTTCGAGAGGCTCAGAGCCAGCGAGTGACTTGAGAGGGTTAGTGACTTTGAGAGGCTCAGAGCCAGCGAGTGACTTGAGAGGCCCACTTTTCAAATGTTTGTTATCCTTGCAAATAAAGTTGCTACCTTAACCATTTCTCCACGTCACAACTTTGGATCCAGTACATATCTGAGGGCCCCTGCTCTCTCGGGGGTTCCAGTGCCCCCCCCCTCGTGACGATGCTGCCAGGAGTTGCAGCACCCCCCCCCCCAACGGGACGGTTCTTCCAGGGGGTGCAGACCCCCACGTGACGATTCTGTCAACAATGACAACGACCCGTTTTCTCTTCCAAATAGTACATAAAGGCCCTTTCTCTCCCCCCACGAAAATACCTCCCTCCCCACACTCACAAAGTGGGAGCCCAGGTAAATGAAGTGGAAAATAATATGTTTTGGTAGAAACAACACGGATGTTAAATACGGTAGCCTACTGCGTCCGTTCCGCCCATTACGGATACAACACAACAGATACAACCAACACACCCTCTTTAAGACCCTTATTTGGACGAAAGAGACGGTCAACCAGTGACAATGGTGCACCAGAGGATCTTATCACTTATATTGGCCGTAACCCTGACCACAGTCGTGAGTGGTCAGATAGTGAAGGAGTACTCTCTAATACTGACGACATGGAATCTGCATACATTCAACCGTAGCGGTGTCGTGACTCACGAGCGGAGGAATGTCTCCTATGCCTTCTCCAGATGGAGATACGAACTGTAAGGATTTTTTTTTTAAATTGAAATATGGGATCACAAAGCAAGTACAAAACTAGTGTAGTATATAAAATTACTTTTACACATCTACTCAAAGTTAAATATATGATGTTGATTGAGTACTTTTATAGCGCTTGTGTCCATACTATTTTAGCATGTTCACAGCACTCTGATGTCCTAAAATGGTTCTTAAATGAATTTTTATCATTTCCAAATTCCCTGAAAATACAGCCATTCGTTTTTTCTGTGACGTAACTATGGTTAGTTCCGCCCTGCGAGAACCAAGCATTTAGCCACCCCCCCCCCCCCACACACACCTCTGTAGGTGGTTAAGAATGATCGTGGTTGACTTTCGACAGAAGAATTATCACATTTAAATATTATCGATCATCCTGTGGGAAATTTGCCTAAACGTAAATTGGTATCCTGAAAGCACATTAAATGATTGGTAAAACATTGGCACGACGCTGCACTTGCTGGCACGGCAGTGCCCATGCTGGCACGGCGATGCACATGCTGGCACGGCGGTGCACATGCTGGTTAGAAAAAGCGAGCGAGAGAGAGAGAGAAAGAAAGACGGAGTGTGCGTGCGTGTGTGTGTGTGTGTGCATGTGTGTGTGCGTGTGTTCTCTAAATACTGTAATAGAATACAGTAATGGCTATGTTTTTTAACACGCGTTTGATAAGTAAATCAGTTGGGGAAATCTGAAGGAATGCTGGGGTGGTTTCAACATAGTTATGATCTAAATATTGTTTATCAAAATAATATAGGTACGTTGGAATCAGACAATGAAAACTGCAGCCAACCGTCGACTAGTAGCCGCCAGCCGTCGACCAGCCGCAGCCAGCCGTCGACCAGCAGCACTAACGCATAGAGCGAGGCTCCCCTCCATTTTTTTATAATGATATCAATAGGTTAGGACAGTCGTCCTCAAACTAAGGATTACGACACCCCCTCGGTATAGTCGGACAAAAAAAATTTCCGTACATGAAATTTCATTTTAAAATGTTATAGTATTAGTAGTGATCGCTAGTTTGTTGCTATTATATTCTGACTACAATACAGCTACATCTCGACTACACTACAGCTATAATCTGAATACACTACAGCTACAAAAAAATACGATTTTTTTTAATTCGTTGTGTTGCCAGCAGCTTATTTCATTTATTGAATGAAAACTTTTGTAAGATTCTTCTCATTGTGTTAAAATTTCATCATACATTGCTTCGTTTTGTTTTTTTTGGTTTTTTAAAACTTAACACACTGCAGCTTCCACGCAAAATTATAACCAGTTTTGTGGATTGACTTACAGAGCCCCCTATACAGAACATATCCACCCTCTTAGCCCTTACTTCTGCTCCCCTCCACCCTGATCAAAATTACAGTACAGACCACTTTTTCATTTTAAAAAACGGTCTACCCCCTCCCCCCACCTTTCTCAGCGGATTCTATATAAGGCTACTGGCTCTATACATGGCTACCGGTTCTATACATGGCTACTGGTTCTATACATGGCTACTGGTTCTATACATGGCTACCGGTTCTATAAATGCACTATTCGCATCGCCGCATTGGGTGGAACAAATGAACGAAAATAAGACGGTAACTCAAAATACCTAAAACCAGATGCGGTGTAAAAACAATTGCATCTGGCTCAGCCCAAGTTTTTAATTAATTTATATTAAATGAGTTTTTGTTTTTGGCTGGCTGACTGACTGATTGTCTGGCTCACTGATTGACTGGCTGGCTGCCTGACTGACTGATTGACTGGCTGACTGACTGACTGACTGACCGATTGACTGGCTGACTGACTGGCTTACTGACTGACTGATTGACTGGCTGACTGAATGACTGACTGACTGACTGACTGGCTGACTGACTGACTGATTGACTGGCTGACTGATTGACTGGCTGTATGACTGACTAATTGACTGGCTGAATGACTGACTGGCTGAATGACTGACTGATTGACTGGCTGACTGATTGACTGGCTGACTGATTGATTGGCTGACAGGCTGAATGACTGACTGATTGACTGGCTGACTGACTGACTGATTGACTGGCTTACTGATTGACTGGCTGACTGACTGGCTGACTGGCTGACTGACTGACTGGCTGACTGAATGACTGACTGACAGATTGACTGACTGATTGACTGGCTGACTGATTGACTGGCTGAATGACTGACTGATTGACTGGCTGAATTACTGACTGATTGACTGGCTGAATGACTGACTGATTGACTGGCTGAATGACTGACTGATTGACTGGCTGGGAGGCAAAATCTTCGGAAGGCTAATTGGCCCACGTCCCGTCAGGCTATCGAGCTGAAACTTGGCACATCAACTCAAAGCCGACGACAACACATTCTTTCAAATTTTCAGCCCCAACCCCACCCCCGTCGCCAAATCAGTTTTTACTGTTTTTTTCAGTGGGGAAAATAAAAATGGAAATCCAGATAAATGCGCTAAAAGAGATTCTTCAACAAAACAATATCCCGCGTGCATTTAGTGCGTAACATTTTTTTTTTCTGAAATAGTGTAAAAGCGGGTGGGTTAATAAAATATTAAAATGGTTCAGGGGCGTAAGTAAAAAATAAGCGGCTGTGAGCTTTGGGGGGGGGGGGGGGGGGGGGGGCACTAATTGGGATTCTTACAAAGTGCGTTACTATAATGCATGTTTTATCAAATTTTCAGCCCCCCCACCCCGACACCCCCCACCACACCCCACCCCACACCCCCACCACCATTGCTCGATATCACATTTTAAAAAGGATTTATTCGAAAAACTTTGTTTTTAAATGTTGTTTAATAATAGTTCAAAGCTTCCAAGTTTTATTTTATTTTTTTTTATTTCGTAGGTTCTACGACTGCCTTAGGACAATGTTTTCATCTAAATGCGTGGCGGAGTCAAGCTCGGAGCCCTCTAAGGGGAACGATTTCTACGAAGCGTACGCCATCACCGCAGACCGTAGAACCGAAAAGAGGTTCTCCGGCTACAACTACAACTGCAGCAGCCCCAACCTTCCTGAGCTCGTCTGCTACCGGATTGACGCCCCGTTCGACGCGTGCGCCCGCGGACTGCGCTGCCGGAGGCTGTTTCAGTTCTACGACATCGACTCCACGGTGGTGTCTCTGTTCTGGACCGACGACAACCCCATCTACATCGGAGGGGGCGCCAACTCCCTCGGCGAGTTCAACGCCTGCAAACGCACGTGCGGCAAGGGTCACGAGACGTCATCGGATCTCGCGATGATTTTGTTAGGGTTGTTTTTGCCGGCATTTAAACAGTACCTGACATAGCACTAAAAGTACTTGTCATAGAACTAACTGGACTTGTCATGGAATAAACAGTGTTTGTCATAGAATTTAACTGGACTTATGCCTTATCTAATTAGCTTTTAGCCATTAACTAGCCCTAAGCCATCTAACTAGCCATTTAGCCATCTAACTAGCCATTTAGCCATCTAACTAGCCATTTAGCCATCTAACTAGCCATTTAGCCGTCTAACCAGCCATTTAGCCATCTAACTAGCCATTTAGCCATCTAACTAGCCGTTTAGCCATCTAACTAGCCATTTAGCCATCTAACTAGCCATAAGCCATCTAACTAGCCATTTAGCCATCTAACTAGCCATTTAGCCATCTAACTAGACTTAAGCCATCCCCTTGTACAAAGTTAACTCTCTCACTGTTGCTTCTGATGAATTCAACGTAAAGAAGGTACAGATGTTTGTATCACATTATCACACGATACACACACATCATGATGTATGCAGTATCCATGGATATATGTCTCATAAAAGTGCCAGAGCCAGTACTCACCTGACTTGGCGTCATAGTCAGAGTCAGACGATGGAGTCGGCGGCTGTGAGATTTTCTCTTTGGCCCTCTGTGTCCGGCCAGAGAATGCCCGGACCAGCTCGTGCATCCGTTCACTGAAGCTGCCGCTGACGTTAGACAGGCTGTTGGTGCCACCGCTGGGGAAAAAACAGACAACATTAATAAAACACGTCTTAGATACGTAAAAAGTGGTACGAACAAGTGGTACGACCAAGTGGTACGACCAAGTGGTACGATCAAGTGGTACGACCAAGTGGTACGACCAAGTGGTACGACCAAGTGGTACTACCAAGTGGTACAATCAAGTGGTACGATCAAGTGGTACAACCAAGTGGTACGACCAAGTGGTACAACCAAGTGGTACGACCAAGTGGTACGACCAAGTGGTACAACCAAGTGGTCAAACAAAGTGGTAAAACAAATAGGCAAAACAGCGGGTTACGACAAACAGGTACCATAAAGTGGTTCATCATTGTGGTACCACAGAGCAGCTAACACAGTCAAGTGGTTGAGCCACACACAAAATAGTTTAGACAACAGTGTGATTTACACAACAGTGTGATTTACACAACAGTGTGATTTACGCAACAACGTGATATACAGGACTGTGTGATTCATACAAAAAAAAGGTGATTTACACACCACAGTTGGACTAAATGCTTATGCATCAGCTGCAGAAATAACGATTTCTGTCTATCTAAAGCTGCCAAACAGAACAATGGCTTACAAACTAAACACTATGAGATACATACAATCTATTTTTAACATGTTATTAAATAAAATGGAGACAAAAAAGAGAAAGAAAACCGTATATTTAATGACATTTATAAGTGAAATCCAATGAGGGCGCTATAGTTACAGACAAGGAAGGTAACTCTAGTAATGTGTCAACAAGGGTGCTACAGAGTAGCTTCTCGTGTCGATAGAGAGAGTTTGCCCGTGAGAGCATTAGAGACAGAGGCTTTCGTATGGCTGTGGTAGTTGAGTAATGGCTGTGGTAGTTGAGTGGTGGCTGTGGTAGTTGAGTGGTGGCTGTGGTAGTTGTGTGGTGGCTGTGATAGCTGAGTGATGGCTGTGGTAGTTGTGTGGTGGCTGTGGTAGTTGTGTGGTGGCTGTGATAGCTGAGTGATGGCTGTGGTAGTTGAGTGGTGGCTGTGATAGCTGAGTGATGGCTGTGGGAGTTGAGTGGTGGCTGTGATAGTTGTGTGGTGGCTGTGATAGCTGAGTGATGGCTGTGGTAGTTGAGTGATGGCTGTGGTAGTTGAGTGGTGGATGTGACAGTTGAGTGATGCCTGTGGTAGTTGTGTGGTGGCTGTGGTAGTTGTGTGGTGGCTGTGGTGGTTGTGTGGTGGCTGTGGTAGCTGAGTGATGGATGTAGTAGTTGAGTGGTGGCTGTGATAGCTGAGTGATGGCTGTGGGAGTTGAGTGATGGCTGTGGTAGTTGAGTGGTGGCTGTGAAAGTTAAGTGATGCCTGTGGTAGTTGTGTGGTGGCTGTGGTAGTTGAGTGGTGGCTGTGGTAGTTGAGTAATGGATGTGGTAGTTGTGTGGTGGCTGTGATAGCTGAGTGATGGCTGTGGTAGTTGTGTGGTGGTTGTGATAGCTGAGTGATGGCTGTGGTAGTTGAGTGATGGCTGTGGTAGTTGAGTGGTGGATGTGGTAGTTGAGTGGTGGCTGTGACAGTTGAGTGATGCCTGTGGTAGTTGTGTGGTGGCTGTGGTAGTTGAGTGATGGCTGTGGTAGTTGAGTGGTGGCTGTGGTAGTTTAGTGATGGCTGTAGTAGTTGAGTGGTGGCTGTGATAGTTGAGTGGTGGCTGTGGTAGTTGTGTGGTGGCTGTGGTAGCTGAGTGATGGCTGTGGTAGTTGAGTGGTGGCTGTGATAGTTGTGTGGTGGATGTGATAGCTGAGTGATGGCTGTGGTAGTTGAGTGGTGGATGTGGTAGTTGAGTTGTGGCTGTGACAGTTGAGTGGTGGCTGTGACAGTTGAGTGATGCCTGTGGTAGTTGTGTGGTGGCTGTGATAGCTGAGTGATGGCTGTGGTAGTTGAGTGATGGCTGTGGTAGTTGAGTGGTGGATGTGACAGTTGAGTGATGCCTGTGGTAGTTGTGTGGTGGCTGTGGTAGTTGTGTGGTGGCTGTGGTGGTTGTGTGGTGGCTGTGGTAGCTGAGTGGTGGATGTAGTAGTTGAGTGGTGGCTGTGATAGCTGAGTGATGGCTGTGGGAGTTGAGTGATGGCTGTGGTAGTTGAGTGGTGGCTGTGACAGTTAAGTGATGCCTGTGGTAGTTGTGTGGTGGCTGTGGTAGTTGAGTGATGGCTGTGGTAGTTGAGTAATGGATGTGGTAGTTGTGTGGTGGCTGTGATAGCTGAGTGATGGCTGTGGTAGTTGTGTGGTGGCTGTGATAGCTGAGAGATGGCTGTGGTAGTTGAGTGATGGCTGTGGTAGTTGAGTGGTGGATGTGGTAGTTGAGTGGTGGCTGTGACAGTTGAGTGATGCCTGTGGTAGTTGTGTGGTGGCTGTGGTAGTTGAGTGATGGCTGTGGTAGTTGAGTGGTGGCTGTGGTAGTTTAGTGATGGCTGTAGTAGTTGAGTGGTGGCTGTGATAGTTGAGTGGTGGCTGTGGTAGTTGTGTGGTGGCTGTGATAGCTGAGTGATGGCTGTGGTAGTTGAGTGGTGGCTGTGATAGTTGTGTGGTGGATGTGATAGCTGAGTGATGGCTGTGGTAGTTGAGTGGTGGATGTGGTAGTTGAGTTGTGGCTGTGACAGTTGAGTGGTGGCTGTGACAGTTGAGTGATGCCTGTTGTAGTTGTGTGGTGGCTGTGGTAGTTGAGTGGTGGCTGTGGTAGTTTAGTGATGGCTGTAGTAGTTGAGTGGTGGCTGTGATAGTTGAGTGGTGGCTGTGGTAGTTGAGTGATGGATGTGGTATTTCAGTGGTACCTGTGGTAATTGAGTGGTGGCTGTGGTAGTTCAGTGATGGATGTGGTAGTTTAGTGGTGGCTGCGGTAGTCCAGTGATGGCTGTGGTAACTTAGTGACGGCTGTGGTAATCCAGTGACGGCTGTGATAGCTGAGTGGTGGCTGTGATTTTTCAGTGGTGGCTGTGGTAGTTCAGTGATGGTCGTGGAAGTCCAGTGATGGCTGTGGTAATCCAGTGATGGTGGTGGTAGTTCAGTGGTGGTTGTGGTAGTTTAGTGATGGCTTAGTTTTTTTTTGTTGGTTCTATCCCCATCCTCTTAAGCTCATACAGATATTAATTAGTTTCATTTGATAGGCTACCGGCTCCTTCCATAAATTCTGAGAGCGCTGCTCCAAGAATGTAAATCTACACCAACATGTGTTCCAGAGAGTTCGCCAGAATCTGAGTTTTGTGTTTGGGTGGAGGAAAGGGGAGGTGGGGAGGGGCAGAGGTTTAAATGTAACAAAATCTTACTGAGAAACAGAATCCGGTTCCGGTTTCTGCGCGATTGCTGCAATGTGAAGGTCACTGGTGCTCCACATCGAGGCGGTGCTGAGCATGCCGGGGCTCTTGATGGCGGCCCCGTGGTCCCCGAACTCCCCAGTGAGGTCGTCAATGCTGAGAGAGGCGAGTGGCTTGGGGCGACGCCCATGACTAGTGACGGTGTTGAGGGCGGCGTCTCTAGACGTGGAGGAGGTGAAACTGGAGCGACGGGGAGCTGAAATTAGAAACGATGAAAATAAAATATGTGACACATTATGTGGAGTGGATCCGAGCACACGGACGGGGTGTGGGATCAAATCCATGAAATATTTGACATTTTCTGAAACCGGACCTGAAATAATGCAACGGAAAAAATGTCGAATGAAAAATGTTTTCCTGAAATACGAGTGGAAATTATGTGTAATACAAAATCAAAAGAAAGGAAAATAAAATTAGCAAGGGAATGTTAGGCTGAGTAAAGTTAACATAAAAGACACTTGGCATCTGTCATGAGAAACAAATTGTCTTGGTGAGTAGTGACGGAGGGAATGTCATAAGAAACAAAACTGTCTTGGTGAGTAGTGATGTGTATAGATTAAGTTCATGAACAAATGTACAACAGCAGCAAGTCTCTAAGTCTGCTACACCTAGAGATGACACGGAGTCAGGTGTGCCGTATCAGGGGTGTCATCAGGTGTGCCGTATCAGGTGTGCCATCAGGTGTGCCATCAGGTGTGCCATCAGGTGTGTCGTATCAGGTGTGTCGTATCACGTGTGCCATCAGGTGTGTCGTATCAGGTGTGTCGTATCAGGTGTGTCGTATCAGGTGTGTCGTATCAGGTGTGTCGTATCAGGTGTCCCATATCACGTGTGACATCAGGTGTGCCGTATCAGGTGTGCCGTATCAGTTGTGCCGTATCAGGTGTGCCGTATCAGGTGTGTCGTATCAGATGTGTCGTGTCAGGTGTGTCGAATCAGGTGTGCCGTGTCAGGTGTGTCGTATCAAAGCCTGGGTACCGGGTTAGTTTTCATAATGTGCTAGGCTTCAATTAAAATTAAACTGTGGACGATTACATTGCATTTGATGTGGGCTTTCAAGTTTGTTTGATATGCTACAATGTTGTGCTACTTGGTCAATCAATCTACTTACTTGGCCAATGATTCTACTGAACTGCTACTTACTTGGCCAATGATTCTACTGAACTGCTACTTACTTGGCCAATGATTCTACTGAACTGCTACTTACTTGGCCAATGATTCTACTGAACTGCTACTTACTTGGCCAATGATTCTACTGAACTGCTACTTACTTGGCCAATGATTCTACTGAACTGCTACTTACTTGGCCAATGATTCTACTGAACTGCTACTTACTTGGCCAATGATTCTACTGAACTGCTACTTACTTGGCCAATGATTCTACTGAACTGCTACTTACTTGGCCAATGATTCTACTGAACTGCTACTTACTTGGCCAATGATTCTACTGAACTGCTACTTACTTGGCCAATGATTCTACTGAACTGCTACTTACTTGGCCAATGATTCTACTGAACTGCTACTTACTTGGCCAATGATTCTACTGAACTGCTACTTACTTGGCCAATGATTCTACTGAACTGCTACTTACTTGGCCAATGATTCTACTGAACTACTACTTACTTGGCCAATGATTCTACTGAACTGCTACTCACTTGACCAATGATATAAAAGCGGGAATGCTATGCTATATCACCAAAACTGCTTGGGTTGGTGGTATGGCGTAGCATTCCCGCTTTTATATCATTTGTGGTTGTCATGGTTTGCCCAAGTAAACAGAGATTGGGTGACGTCACCGTGAAGTGAGAGGAAGGAAATTATTCATAGTAAAAGTATACTTTTTTTTTTTAAACTATATTATTGGGTCGGTTTTAATTAACCCTGCTTAACTTGCTGGAATCAAGTTTAGAAACAACAAACATGATCTTGGAACCAACCCAAAGTAGTAAAAGTAGGCGGCAACCAAGGGCAAGCTACTCCTTTTGCACAAATTTGAACGTATCCCATGCAGTTACAAGTTTCAATAACTTCTCAGACGTTGGTTCAGCTTAAAAATAAACTGTCATGTGATCTGGCGGAAGTACGTCTCTCACGTACCACAAAAGACCGAAGCGGTCTGTCAACGTAATCGCAAAAAGCGATACTTTACTTAGTGAACCAAAGTTTGGTGAATTAATTGAAACATGTACTAAACGTGATGTCTGACAACAGATAAAGAGGGACAACACAGCTGACAGTATATCTCGATATTTCTACAAGCCATGTTTACTCGCTAAACTAACAGCTCGCTATGACGTCATAAAATCTAGGGCAACCACAACTATTAAGAAAGCAGAACCAAACAATTTGCTCTTAACATCCGAAAATAAATAATTTTTTTTTTCCAAACTTGATCGTAACCCATACAAATCGCCCCCCACCCCCACCCCCCCCCCCAAAAAAAAAAATAATAATTCCCCCCAAAAGTGTTTATTTGTTTTGAATTTCTTGATTCTAAAATCATCTACCTACAACAAGGACAATTCCTTGGAGTCAGTTGTCAGATTCGGAGTCATAACAACAATTTAAGAACTTACGATCTCGACAGTATCAGTAGTCGACTCCTTCGACACATGAACTGCTTCTATGAAATGTCGTGATGTCATGAAATGTCGTGATGTCATGAAATGTAGTGATGTCATGAAATGTCGTGATGTCATGAAATGTCGCGATGTCATGAAATGTCGTGATGTCATGAAATGTCGTGACTTCATTGTCCTATTTACAGACAATCACTGGTGTCTAATGGCTGGAACATAAGGGTCTCACTGGTGTCTGATGGCTCGAACAAAATGGTCTCAAGAAGCGGGATTTGCGGGGGGGGGGGGGGGGGGGGCTCATTATTTCACATTTTATTTTAAAGTTGCATTTCTTTGTAATTAAATGTATGTGGTGGGGCACATACTCTAGGCAAATATGGGAGGACAGAAGTAGGGAGCTTAGCCAAGGCAAACATGGTAGGCTTAAGTGGGGCGCCTAGTCCAGAATAGAACATGGAAGGGCAAAAGTGGGGCGCCTAATCCAGGCAGACATGGAAGGATGGAAGTAGGGGGCCTAATCCAGGCAGACATGGTAGGCTTAAGTGGGGCGCCTGGTCCAGAATAAAACATGGACGGGCAAAAGTGGGGCGCCTAATCCAGGCAGACATGGAAGGATGGAAGTAGGGGGCCTAATCCAGCAAACACAGAAAAACTGAAGTTGTGTGTCCTTTTATTTTCTATTTGTATACATGACAGGTGAAGATGGGGGGAAAAGGTGTCAGAAGCACAAGGGGCAAGAGCCACACCTTTCCACAAGAAAGGATACTTTCATTGTGAGCAAGCTTCATATACAGAAAATTTTTGGAACGATTTTCAAATAATTAAATTGTACAACTCAGCATATCACAAAACCAAGGCCGATAACTCAGCATATTAAAAAAAAACAAGGCCAATAACTGAGCATATCATCAAAACAGAGGAATATTTTAGATTTTCAGTTTTATTCCTAACGAGAAAGTTATTTTTAAAAATCTAAATTTTGTATAAAAGCCATGTATAGTTTTAAGCTGCTATTTAATATAAAGTATCTTTAGGAAGTGTTGTAATAAATATGATATCTTACAAACCCTTTAATTTTCTCTTGGAAGCCTGCGAGTTGGGGCACTGCCCCACAGAGATCAAAGGACAACTGAAGTCGCAGACGTGAGAGTCCACGCTGCTGGAGTCGGCCTCACCACCATCGCTCTCTTCCAGCGTCACGCGCTTCTCAATCTCCCGCCGCTGGAACCGCTCGCCTCGCCTCTTCTCACTTTCGCTCCCGAAGCTACGCCTCTTCTTTCTGAAATTGAACCCGAGATCTTCCTTCAGCTCCACGTTCAGGTCCGTGAAGTTCTCCATGGGGGCCAGTTTCCCCCCTGATCCGTGCTGACCCCCGTCGTGTTTTCTTCCGGGGTCCCCGCCGCTTCCCCGATCGTTTCCGGTCTCCCTTTTCCCGCCGTGTTGGTCTTCCTTGTGTTTGTCTTTCTTCGCTTCCATTTCTTTCTTTTTAGCCCCGCCCTCAGCTTCACGTGGCACGTCCGAATCACTTTCGTGTGTCGGTACGGGCGTGAACTCGGATCTCATCCGACGACTTATTCTCATGCGGAACGACGACCGCTTGTGTGACCTTTGACGGTCCATGACCAAAAGTGTGTTGTTGGGCGCGCTAGCGACTCCTCCCACAAACCTGGGGATGTAGCAATCGAGTATTGAGGTATCGTGACACTCGGGATCGAAATCGTTTGTCGGCGATAGGTTTTTGGAGCAAGAGACGATATTTTCTTGTTCGATCTTGTTTGTGTTGAGTGCGTGAGTGTTGTTTGAGCCTTCTATCACTTTGATCTTTGGGCTCTTTGTTGTCTTGTTGTTTGGACTGCCCGCCCCCCTGATGTTTTCCGCTCTGCTGTTTAGGCTGGCTCCCCTGCGGTTGCTGTTGAAACAATTGAGGAAGTTCGTCTGACTCTTGGCTGTTGAGATATTCCTGTTCTCGTTCGTTTTTCTGTGACTGCCTGTCGGTGCAGGCCATAACTTTGAAAGCCAGTGCCAGATCATTTAGATCCCCAGGGCCATGTGCAGCGAGCCTTCAGTGCCAGATCATTTAGATCTTCAGGGCCATGTGCTACGGTAGAGTTGTAACCCTGGTGTTCGCAAACTGTGCGCGTGAGGTTTCAAATGTTGTGCGTGTAGGCACGGTGCCCGACACGCATTGTGCTCGTGAGATCTCAACTGTCGGGAGTGTAGGCACAGCAGCTTTCACACGACATGTGTAAATCTTGGTCACGATTGCGAAATGCTTTCACAATAGAAATATTCATTCTCAAATTTCCAGGTCGATGTTAAAATCATCAACTCAAGAATGTACATCCAGCGTTTTAAATGTATTTTTCTTTTTTCTTGTTCAAACGAACGACACCTTTTTAGTTAAGTGTCAAAACGTTTGATATAAAAGTCAAAACCACAGGTTCTATTAAAAGACATCATAAATATATAAAGCGATATTTCCAGGTCACTGTGAAAGAATGGATATGACGTTGTCAGGGTCGATGAAGCTGTCAGACACAGCGCGCGCTGGCTGGGTGTGACTAGTAAGTACTGAAGTTCTTTTTGTTTCATGAGAATCTATGTTCAGGGCTGTTGTGCTCCAGAAAAGGAGACTAGGCTTTTTAAACACGTCGATGAGTAAAATTAATCCACTATTCATCAGACAGTAGCGAAATATCCACACAATGTATCCAACCATCTATCCACGGATTGTGTGAACAATCTATGCACTCACTCACGGAAAGATAGAAAACACTGCGAATCCAATCATTTAATTCTATAATAAAACAGCCAAACATTCATTGAATGAAGACAGGCAATGACGTCATCGACCTTATTTGTCCACCTCCACTACACCATTTACGTCCGAAGAATTGCAACATATACCTATAATGAAAAGACTTTGATGGAACACTTCGACTAAGTCAAAATGTATAGATATATATAAATATAACCAAATACATGTATACCAAGACCTTGACCATGAACCTATAAATAATATGTGGTGAATCAGTCGAAATCGGTTGATTATGAACACCCTGACCAGAGGGGTTTTTTTTTTTTGTTTGTTTTTTTGTCTTTTGTTGTTTTTTTTAGGGAAAAGTGAAATTCTATCCAAACACGTAAGGCCAAAAAACAACTAGAAATCTAATAGGTTTTTCTTAGGTCAAATAATGATTCTAAATAATATACCCAAACAGATTCAACAATTAACGACCTTTACAAGCTGGTACCACCCCCCTCCCCCCCCCCCCAACTTAATCCGAATCAAAAGGATTGACCTAATTATAAACTGGAATGCCTGCTATAAAGCCTGTGTACAGGCTTATAAACATTACGTCTATTGCACCCCATCCACAGACAGCTCTATTGAAAAACACACACGTGTTTAACAAGATGATACATTTGAACAGTTTCACTAGAACCCCAGCATCTCACTGAAATGTGGTGAGCCCAGCCACACAGAGACTTTATTTCAAGAATATCTAACGTAGTGCAATTCTCTTTACCCAGACTGAGAACCCCTGCTCTTACGCAATACAGCATTTCACAGGTCTATAGATCGCAAGCTCCCGGGATTTCCGGGATTAGACCTGCACAAGTCAGCGGTTCTCATTGCGATTCTCATTGGGTACTCTTTTTTGTTTTTCATTGAGGTTCTCATTGGGGTTCTCTTTTTGTTTCTCATTTGGGGTTCTCTTTGGGGCTATCATTTGGGTTATCTTTGGGGTTATCTTTGGGGTTCTCATTGGGGTTCTCTTTGGGGCTATCATTTGGGTTATCTTTGGGGTTATCTTTGGGGTTCTCATTGGGGTTCTCTTTGGGGCTATCATTTGGGTTATCTTTGGGGTTATCTTTGGGGTTCTCATTGGGGTTCTCATTTGGGGTTCTCTTTGGGGCTATCATTTGGGTTATCTTTGGGGTTATCTTTGGGGTTCTCATTGGGGTTCTCAAGAAGGTGAAAGGATATTCAAATAGATTTGTGGTGATCAATAAAAAAAAAAATCACATAGCTTTTTTTTGTTTCGTGTACTGAATTGTCAGTAAGCTCTAACCCCCCCCCCCCCAACCTCACCCAGCCCCAAATATTTAAAATACTTTTCGCGCCTTATTAGTTGGATGTGATGCTCTTACTTTTGAATCACGCCCCAACACAGACACGCCCCAACACAGACACGCCCCAACACAGACACGCCCCAACACAGACACGCCCCAACACAGACACGCCCCAACACAGACACGCCCCAACACAGACACGCCCCAACACAGACACGCCCCAACACAGACACGCCCCAACACAGACACGCCCCAACACAGACACGCCCCAACACAGACACGCCCCAACACAGACACGCCCCAACACAGACACGCCCCAACACAGACACGCCCCAACACAGACACGCCCCAACACAGACACGCCCCAACACAGACACGCCCCAACACAGACACGCACTCACACACGCATGCACGCAAACACAAATTCAAACACACACACATACGCACGTAAGAAAACTCTATCTCTCACACACACACACACACACACACACGCTAGCATTGTTGACTGTGTTCACCTTTGCTCTACTCAAATCATAGATACATATTTTCCCAATCTCATGTGTGTACATATTTTCCCAATCTCATGTGTGTACATATTTTCCCAATCTCATGTGTGTACATATTTTCCCAATCTCATTTGTGTACATATTTTCCCAATCTCATGTGTGTACATATTTTTTTATATTATGACGTCACTTTATACAAACATTTGCTTTCAAGCATGTATCTCCGGTGGGGGGGGGGCTAGAAAAGTGGAGGGGTGAGGGTGGGGGCGCTAGAAAAGTGGAGGGGCGAGGGTGGGGGTTTAACATTACGAAATAAAAGTGTATCTCAAAAAGGATTGAATTGAAATCTCCTAATTAACGTAAAAATTGTGTGTCCTCTATACAAATAATGTGTCGTTTTCAAAACGCGAGATTGAGACCCTCCGACAAATCTGACTTGCCATTAGCGCTGTCAGACGATACCTGTAAATAATACTCATTGAAACTTGCAGTCTGTAATGGGTAGTGATGACGACAGAACCCCCCCTCCCCCTCCTCAACCTTGGGCTGGCCTGACGTTCTGAGCAATAATAGATTTCTTCTCATTGGGATCTACACAACGTCCTATTATCAGACGGCTCGACTCTTTCTCGGACTAGCTAATTACTGGAAAAGGACGCCCCTCAGGTGACTAGGGCGCTGGAAATACACGCCCCTGAGATAATTGGGCATTGGAGATACACGCCCCTGAGATGATTAGGGCACTGGAGATACACGCCCCTGAGATAATTAGGGCACTGGAGATACACTCCCCTGAAATGATTAGGGCACTGGAGATACACTCCCCTGGCAGGCATGGAAAAGGAGGTCTACCAGACATCTACCAAACGATGTTTTAATTTAAATAAACACTTTGGAACAAAGGAACAGCAGACGACGTAGAGGGCCATTTTTCAATCACAACCCAGTCATTTGTGACAGACAGCAGACGACATGAAATGCATTTAAAACGTGGGAGAAGTAGAAGTGGGTTGTATGAGTGGAAGAGGTCGGGGAGTGGTGAAAGAAGCAAGGAAGTGATGGAAGAGACCAGATGGGGCTGAAAAGGATAGGATGAAAGAGGCCAGAGAGTGGTGGAATAGGAAAGGAAAGAAGTTTGTGGCCTTATAGTTAAAAATGTATATTTTTGGGGGGATTTATTTTATTTTTTTTAATTTCTCTGTGACAATACAAAACATTCTAGGTACGATGACGTAATCTCAACATGACCAGAACCATGACTGGGTTAGATGACTTAATCTCAACATGACCAGAATCATGACTGGGTTAGATGACTTAATCTCAACATGACCAGAATCATGACTGGGTTAGATGACTTAATCTCAACATGACCAGAATCATGACTGGGTTAGATGACTTAATCTCAACACGACCAGAATCATGACTGGGTTAGATGACTTAATCTCAACATGACCAGAATCATGACTGGGTTAGATGACTTAATCTCAACATGACCAGAATCATGACTGGGTTAGATGACTTAATCTCAACATGACCAGAATCATGACTGGGTTAGATGACTTAATCTCAACATGACCAGAATCATGACTGGGTTAGATGACTTAATCTCAACATGACCAGAATCATGACTGGGTTAGATGACTTAATCTCAACATGACCAGAATCATGACTGGGTTAGATGACTTAATCTCAAAAAGACCAGAATCATGACTGGGTTAGATGACTTAATCTCAACATGACCAGAATCATGACTGGGTTAGATGACTTAATCTCAACATGACCAGAATCATGACTGTGTTAGATGACTTAATCTCAAAATGACCAGAATCATGACTGGGTTAGATGACTTAATCTCAACACTACCAGAATCATGACTGGGTTAGATGACTTAATCTCAGCATGAACAGAATCATGACTGGGTTAGATGACTTAATCTCAACATGAACCAAAACATGACTGGGTTAGATGACTTAATCTCAACATGAACCAAAACATGACTGGGTTAGATGACTTGATCTCAACATGAACCAAAACATGACTGGGTTAGATGACTTAATCTCAACATGAACCAAAACATGACTGGGTTAGATGGCCAAATGTCATCATGACAAAATGTCAGTTTTGCTGTTATCGCCATGTTGAAAAATCCCTAGTGTCAATGACCCGCACCGCGAGTTACATAGTTACTAGCTTCATTAGGCACATATTGTATGCGGCACTTTGATAGAGTGGCGCTCACTAACGGCCAAGACCATTTGGAATAAATGTAATGTAAAAATTAACAGCATCAGGACCACCCCGCTTTATACATATTTATATTGACATAAAGTCATTATCGCTAGGCACATCAGAATAAATGTCCGAATGTCGAAATAAATTGACATAACTGACCGCAAAAACCACTGCCATTAGACGCGGCGACTTACTTTTGTAATTTGGTTGGTCTAAAGTGATCGTCATTATAGCCACGCCCATTGAAAAACATGGCCGACTGTTTAATCAGGGTTCGGTATCATACTAAACACACGGACTATCAAACAAATATCCCTTGTAATGTTATAACAAACAGACCCCCCCCCCACCCCCAGTGTTTGATATGGTCATGAGAATTTGTTGTGCTTATTTAATTAAAGCTATCACAAACAAACTAAATAATTCAATTAACTGAAAACTAGAACATGAAATGTTTAAAATAAATATTGAACACGAGGGAAATATTATAAAGACATAATGTCTATATTGCCAAATGAATTATTTTTCATCTGAACTGCAACAGCGCATGTCTATTTTTAATTTCAATTTGATGGCATAATTTCCATTTAATGGCATAATTTCTGTTTAATGGCATAATTTCTGTTTAATGGCATAATTTCTGTTTAATGGCATAATTTCTGTTTAATGGCATAATTTCTGTTTAATGGCATAATTTCTGTTTAATGGAATAAATTTCCATTTTTCTTAAAGAACTTAGTATGACTACTTTATCTGTCTGTGGCTGCATTGTCTGATGTCACAGGTGTATGACAAATAAATTGAAACAGAGAGATAAGCTTTGACAGATCTAAAGACACATATAGACTCAGATCCGTCACTAAATTGCAGTCATAGATCTAATGCCAGCTATAGATCTGAAACAAATTGTAGTGATAGATCGAATGCCAGCTATAGATCTGACACAAATTGTAGTTATGTAGTGTTCTATGAACAGAGTTTTAAACATTAATGTAAATCCCTACCGAACCCTACATTTATATGTACACATATATCGCCCATACTCCACCCAAAACCACTACATTTATATGTACACATATATCGCCCATACTCCACCCAAAAACGACTACATTTATATGTACACATATATCGCCCATAGCAAATGAACCGGAAGTTATTTTAACTAACAACAGTATGTCATAAAGTCTCTTCAGGGGCGCCGGCTCCACCTCCCCCACCCCCATCCCACCCACGTTGACGGTCCAAGCGTGTCGCATTTCTGTGTAAGGGGACGTAATCTGAACACGTGGATGGTTCTCGTCAAATTCCCGGTAATAACAGAGTTAGCTCTCCTACTAAACTAATATTTATTTGTTTTACAATTCATTCAAGCCCTCTCTGGAGCAGTGGCTCCCAAAACTTGTTTTTTTGCCCCACGCACCACCTGAACCCCTGCCCACTCCACCTCAACCCCCTAAACCAATAACTGAGTTAGGTAGATGGAAGTTCAATTCGACGACCTGTTTAGATCGCAGGATTCAACCTTTGAAGATGACATTTACTAGGAACAAACTAATGACATTTACAATGACAAACTAATGACATTTACAATGACAAACTAATGACATTTACAATGACAAACTAATGACATTTACAATGACAAACTAATGACATTTACTAGGAACAAACTAATGACATTTACTAGGAACAAACTAATGACATTTACATTGACAAACTAATGACATTTACAATGACAAACTAATGACATTTACAATGACAAACTAATGACATTTACAATGACAAACTAATGACATTTACAATGACAAACTAATGACATTTACTAGGAACAAACTAATGACATTTACAATGACCAACTAATGACATTTACAATGACCAACTAATGACATTTACAATGACAAACTAATGACATTTACAATGACCAACTAATGACATTTACAATGACAAACTAATGACATTTACAATGACAAACTAATGACATTTACAATGACAAACTAATGACATTTACTAGGAACAAACTAATGACATTTCATAGGAACAAACTAATGACATTTACAATGATAAACTAATGACATTTACAATGACCAACTAATGACATTTACAATGACCAACTAATGACATTTACAATGACCAACTAATGACATTTACAATGACCAACTAATGACATTTACAATGACCAACTAATGACATTTACAATGACCAACTAATGACATTTACAATGACCAACTAATGACATTTACAATGACAAACTAATGACATTTACAATGACAAACTAATGACATTTACAATGACAAACTAATGACATTTACAATGACAAACTAATAACATTTACAATGACAAACTAATGACATTTACAATGACAAACTAATGACATTTACTAGGAACAAACTAATGACATTTACAATGACAAACTAATGACATTTACAATGACAAACTAATGACATTTACAATGACAAACTAATGACATTTACAATGACAAACTAATGACATTTACTAGGAACAAACTAATGACATTTACAATGACCAACTAATGACATTTACAATGACCAACTAATGACATTTACAATGACAAACTAATGACATTTACAATGACAAACTAATGACATTTACTAGGAACAAACTAATGACATTTACAATGACAAACTAATGACATTTACTAGGAACAAACTAATGACATTTACAATGACAAACTAATGACATTTACAATGACAATTTAATGACATTTACAATGACAAACTAATGACATTTACTAGGAACAAACTAATGACATTTACAATGACCAACTAATGACATTTACAATGACCAACTAATGACATTTACAATGACCAACTAATGACATTTACTAGGAACAAACTAATGACATTTACAATGACCAACTAATGACATTTACAATGACAAACTAATGACATTTACAATGACCAACTAATGACATTTACAATGACAAACTAATGACATTTACAATGACAAACTAATGACATTTACTAGGAACAAACTAATGACATTTACAATGACAAACTAATGACATTTACAATGACAAACTAATGACATTTACAATGACAAACTAATGACATTTACAATGACCAACTAATGACATTTACAATGACCAAATAATGACATTTACAATGACCAACTAATGACATTTACTAGGAACAAACTAATGACATTTACAATGACCAACTAATGACATTTACAATGACCAACTAATGACATTTACAATGACCAACTAATGACATTTACAATGACCAACTAATGACATTTACAATGACCAACTAATGACATTTACAATGACCAACTAATGACATTTACAATGACCAACTAATGACATTTACAATGACAAACTAATGACATTTACAATGACCAACTAATGACATTTACAATGACCAACTAATGACATTTACAATGACCAACTAATGACATTTACTAAAAAATAATGACACAAGTGGCAAGCAAGATTTCTTGCCATATATTGCAAACACAACAATATCGATGCTTACATTTCAAAGAGGGCGCCGTTTAACCCGACCCCTTTGTTGAGCGCGACCACGCCCCTTTCTATCACACGACCACGCCTGTTTCTTTAACATGACCACGCCCCTTTGTTTAACATGACCACGCCCCCTTTGTTTTACATGACCACGCCCCTTTGTTTTACATTACCACGCCCCTTTGTTTTACATGACCACGCCCCTTTGTTTAGCATAGCCACGCCTATTGTTTCACATAACTTCGCCCTTTTGTTTTGAAACTTAAATACATTACATTATTCCATTGATTTCCCATTTGTTTTGTTGTTGTTGTTTGTTTGTTTGTTTGTTGTTGTTGTTTTTTTTGGGGGGGGGCGGAGGGACGAGATTTTGTTTGTGGCTTTCGACAAAATTTGAGAAACACTGCCAGAGTCCTGAATACATAAAGAATGGTACTTATTAAGTCCGACTGGTCATTCCGTGACCTATTTATTGTGGGCAAATTTTAGATCTGTCATGTGACTTTAAAGACGTTGGTATAATTATGTAAGAACGTTTGGGTGGGGGGGGGGGGGGTCATTGTATGGGGATTCCCAATAATTGTTTCTTTTCATTTTGACGTTTTGATCGTGGCTCTGATTTTCCAGGTAGTAATCTATTCCATTAATTTGTTTTTGTTTCGTAACATTCAAAATATGAAACACTATGCATCGTCAGGGAACAATTCTGTTACTGTTCCAGTAAACAAAATGCTATGCATCGTCAGGGAACAATTCTGTTACGGTTCCAGTAAACAAAATGCTATGCATCCTCAGGGAACAATTCTGTTACTGTTCCAGTAAACAAAATGCTATGCATCGTCAGGGAACAATTCTGTTACTGTTCCAGTAAACAAAATGCTATGCATCGTCAGGGAACAATTCTGTTACTGTTCCAGTAAACAAAATGCTATGCATCCTCAGGGAACAATTCTGTTACGGTTCTAGTAAACAAAATGCTATGCATCGTCAGGGAACAATTCTGTTACTGTTCCAGTAAACAAAATGCTATGCATCCTCAGGGAACAATTCTGTTACTGTTCCAGTAAACAAAATGCTATGCATCCTCAGGGAACAATTCTGTTACGGTTCCAGTAAACAAAATGCTATGCATCCTCAGGGAACAATTCTGTTACGGTTCCAGTAAACAAAATGCTATGCATCCTCAGGGAACAATTCTGTTACTGTTCCAGTAAACAAAATGCTATGCATCCTCAGGGAACAATTCTGTTACGGTTCCAGTAAACAAAATGCTATGCATCCTCAGGGAACAATTCTGTTACTGTTCCAGTAAACAAAATGCTATGCATCGTCAGGGAACAATTCTGTTACTGTTCCAGTAAACAAAATGCTATGCATCGTCAGGGAACAATTCTGTTACTGTTCCAGTAAACAAAATGCTATGCATCCTCAGGGAACAATTCTGTTACGGTTCTAGTAAACAAAATGCTATGCATCGTCAGGGAACAATTCTGTTACTGTTCCAGTAAACAAAATGCTATGCATCCTCAGGGAACAATTCTGTTACTGTTCCAGTAAACAAAATGCTATGCATCCTCAGGGAACAATTCTGTTACGGTTCCAGTAAACAAAATGCTATGCATCCTCAGGGAACAATTCTGTTACGGTTCCAGTAAACAAAATGCTATGAATCCTCAGGGAACAATTCTGTTACTGTTCCAGTAAACAAAATGCTATGCATCCTCAGGGAACAATTCTGTTACGGTTCCAGTAAACAAAATGCTATGCATCCTCAGGGAACAATTCTGTTACGGTTCCAGTAAACAAAATGCTATGCATCCTCAGGGAACAATTCTGTTACGGTTCTAGTAAACAAAATGCTATGCATCGTCAGGGAACAATTCTGTTACTGTTCCAGTAAACAAAATGCTATGCATCCTCAGGGAACAATTCTGTTACTGTTCCAGTAAACAAAATGCTATGCATCCTCAGGGAACAATTCTGTTACGGTTCTAGTAAACAAAATGCTATGCATCGTCAGGGAACAATTCTGTTACTGTTCCAGTAAACAAAATGCTATGCATCCTCAGGGAACAATTCTGTTACGGTTCCAGTAAACAAAATGCTATGCATCGTCAGGGAACAATTCTGTTACGGTTCCAGTAAACAAAATGCTATGCATCCTCAGGGAACAATTCTGTTACTGTTCCAGTAAACAAAATGCTATGCATCCTCAGGGAACAATTCTGTTACGGTTCCAGTAAACAAAATGCTATGCATCCTCAGGGAACAATTCTGTTACGGTTCTAGTAAACAAAATGCTATGCATCGTCAGGGAACAATTCTGTTACTGTTCCAGTAAACAAAATGCTATGCATCCTCAGGGAACAATTCTGTTACTGTTCCAGTAAACAAAATGCTATGCATCCTCAGGGAACAATTCTGTTACGGTTCCAGTAAACAAAATGCTATGCATCCTCAGGGAACAATTCTGTTACGGTTCCAGTAAACAAAATGCTATGCATCCTCAGGGAACAATTCTGTTACGGTTCCAGTAAACAAAATGCTATGCATCCTCAGGGAACAATTCTGTTACGGTTCCAGTAAACAAAATGCTATGCATCCTCAGGGAACAATTCTGTTACGGTTCCAGTTAACAGTAGAGTTACTCAGACGAGATAATGATTCATTTCTTTGACAGAATAGTTCAGTGGCTACTTGTAACAGACATCCAATGTACCTGGATGGAAGCAGGAAAGCTGAGTTTGGGACACGAGAGAAGATACATGTAAATCCCAATCGTTGCATAGTGTGTTATTGTAGTGCATAGTGCTGTATTGTAGTGCATAGTGCTGTATTGTAGTGCATAGTGCTGTATTGTAGTGCATAGTGCTGTATTGTAGTGCATAGTGCTGTATTGTAGTGCATAGTGCTGTATTGTAGTGCATAGTGCTGTATTGTAGTGGATAGTGCTGTATTGTAGTGCATAGTGCTGTATTGTAGTGCATAGTGCTGTATTGTAGTGCATAGTGCTGTATTGTAGTGCATAGTGCTGTATTGTAGTGCATAGTGCTGTATTGTAGTGCATAGTGCTGTATTGTAGTGCATAGTGCTGTATTGTAGTGCATAGTGCTGTATTGTAGTGCATAGTGCTGTATTGTAGTGCATAGTGCTGTATTGTAGTGCATAGTGCTGTATTGTAGTGCATAGTGCTGTATTGTAGTGCATAGTGATGTATTGTAGTGCATAGTGCTGTATTGTAGTGCATAGTGCTGTATTGTAGTGCATAGTGCTGTATTGTAGTGCATAGTGCTGTATTGTAGTGCATAGTGTTGTACTGTAGGGCACATTATTGTATTGTATGTAGTGCATGTGTTATATTTTATGGCATAGTATTTTATTATAGTGCATAGTGCTGTATTGTAAGATGAATAGTCACGTGTGCAAATATTCTAGAAATTCATTTTGTAGATATGTGTAAAACATTTTTTTTTTAAATTGATAAAAAAAGATTTCACCAAAGACAAACCGAAAGAGATGGAGTGTCGTAAAGCTGGCTGTCTAAAGAGATGGAGTGTCGTACAGCTGGCTGTCTAAAGAGATGGAGTGTCGTAAAGCTGGCTGTCTAAAGAGATGGAGTGTCGTACAGCTGGCTGTCTTAAGAGATGAAGTGTCGTACAGCTGGCTGTCTAAAGAGATGGAGTGTCGTACAGCTGGCTGTCTAAAGAGATGGAGTGTCGTACAGCTGGCTGTCTAAAGAGATGGAGTGTCGTACAGCTGGCTGTCTAAAGAGATGGAGTGTCGTACAGCTGGCTGTCTAAAGAGATGGAGTGTCGTACAGCTGGCTGTCTAAAGAGATGGAGTGTCGTACAGCTGGCTGTCTTAAGAGATGAAGTGTCGTACAGCTGGCTGTCTAAAGAGATGGAGTGTCGTACAGCTGGCTGTCTAAAGAGATGGAGTGTCGTACAGCTGGCTGTCTAAAGAGATGGAGTGTCGTAAAGCTGCCTGTCTAAAGGTTTGTGGCTGGTCTGTTACATTTACAACAATCAAGACTAATTTCATTCTCATGCATGGCAAAAAAAACACAACTCCGCCCCTTCAAAAAAGCGCATTCTAAAGAAGAGACAACCCACCAGAGGGTCACCTCCCCCACCAGAGGGTCACTCCCCCACCAGAGGGTCACCTCCCCCACCAGAGGGTCACCTCCCCCACCAGAGGGTCACCTCCCCCACCAGAGGGTCACCTCCCCCACCAGAGGGTCACCTCCCCCACCAGAGGGTCACCTCCCCCACCAGAGGGTCACCTCCCCCACCAGAGGGTCACCTCCCCCACCAGAGGGTCACCTCCCCCACCAGAGGGTCTCATTCCCCACCAGAGGGTCACCTCCCCCACCAGTGGGTCATCTCCCCCACCAGAAAGTCACCTCCCCCACCAGAGGGTGACCTCTCCCACCAGAGGGTAACCTCCCCCACCAGAGGGTCACCTCCCCCACCAGTGGGTCACCTCCCCCACCAGAGGGTCACTCCCTCCCAAAAATCTGCTCAAACAAAATCGATAGGCGCCAGTTTCACCGGGGCTTTTACTTTTAAAGGAAACAATCAATAAACATGGCTCCGGGGGGGGGGGGGGAGGGGGCTGAAAGGATCTAGGAGCAAAGAACATAGCTATAGAAGGGTTCTAATTTCTTTGGGAATTGGACATTGGTGTCGAAGGGATTAGAATGGTTCTGAATTCTTGGTCATGTAACATTGGTCCATAGGGGAATGGAAGGGTTCTAATAACTCGGAATCGGGACATTGTTCTAGAAGGGATTAGAAGGATTCTGAAGTTTTGGGGCTCATAGATTTTAGTTGGAATACACGAAGAAAACAAATGCCCCTGTCAGTTTGACGTTTAGAGAATCACTGCATTGAAAACAAATTTTTTTTAGAGTAAGCGTCTCATTAATTGCATTCCTACCAGACTTTTATTCCCCCCCCCCCCCCCCCCAGTCCCTGAACACATCACAGTCCCTGAACACCATCACAGTCCCTGAACACCATCACAGTCCCTGAACACCATCACAGTCCCTGAACACCATCACAGTCCCTGAACACCATCACAGTCCCTGAACACCAACACAGTCCCTGAACACCATCATATTCCCTGAACACCATCACAGTCCCTGAACACCATCACAGTCCCTGAACACCAACACAGTCCCTGAACACCATCACAGTCCCTGAACACCATCACAGTCCCTGAACACCACCCCAGTCCCTGAACACCAACACAGTCCCTGAACACCATCACAGTCCCTGAACACCACCCCAGTACCTGAACACCATCACAGTCCCTGAACACCACCCCAGTCCCTGAACAACCTCCCATTCCTTGAAATTCCTTCAGTCCCATGCAGTTACAAAAACACCCCCTTAAGCGTCCAATCTCATATGTCCATGTTTTCCTCAGTCTACATACAAACTAGTTCTCACTACAAACTTACAATCTCAATAAACATACAGACTACCGTAACTCTTACACAGCATACAGGGTACCTTAACTGTCACAAAACATACAGGGTATCTTAACTGTCACACAACATACAGGGTACCTTAACTATCACAAAACATGCAGGGTATCTTAACTGTCACACAACATACAGGGTACCTTAACTGTCACACAACATACATGGTACCTTAACTGTCACACAACATACAGGGTACCTTAACTGTCACACAACATACAGGGTACCTTAACTGTCACACAACGTACAGACAACCTTAAAGTCACACAACGTACAGACAACCTTAATTGTCACACAACATACATACTACCTTATCTGTCACACAACATACTGACTCTCGCCCAATGGAAACAGCCTCCAACCCGACTGACAACTTAATCAGCTTATCTGAGAATTTAACCATGGGCTGTCCACATCCGCTGACGTATGACTTTTGGTTTGGGCATCACGAAAGTAAGGCCTGGATCAGCACCCCCTCCCCCACAAACAACCCTCCCCCTTATAGGATCGATCGTTCCACTAATATGAACGAGAGTTTTATAGTTTTGGGAGAATGTGTATTAGAGATGTGTACTAGAGATATGTACTAGAGATGTGTAATAGAGATGTGTACTAGAGATGTGCACTAGTGATATGTACTGAGGATGTTACATTCGAGGGGATGTGTTCTACAGACACGCACTGATGTGTGTCAAAGGGCGTGTGTTTAGGATGCGTGTTAGATGGACGGGTGTTTAAGATGTGTGTTAGATGGACGTGTGTTTAGCCAGCCCCATCATAAACATCCCCATCACAGCCAGCCCCCTCATAACAAGCTCCGTCATTAAAAAAACCATCACAGCAAGCCCCATCATAGTCAACCCCCTCATAGCAACCTCCATCATAAACAGCCACATCACAGCCAGTCACATCACAGCCAGCCTCATCACAGCCAGTCACATCACAGCCAGCCTCATCACAGCCAGTCACATCACAGCCAGCCTCATCACAGCCAGCCTCATCACAGCCAGTCACATCATAGCCAGCTCCGTCATTAACAGCCCCATCACAGCCAGCCCCATCACAGCCAGCCCCATCACAGCCAGCCCCATCACAGACAGCCCCCTCATAACAAGCCCCATCATTGCCATCCCCATCATTAAGAGTCCCACCACAGCCAGCTAATCGGTGTTGTATTTTGCAGGTTCGATTTACTGAGCGGAATTACTCTCCACTACCGGTTGAAGAAAATGACTTGGTAGTTTCATTTGTGGCGGCATTTTAAGAGAAATTAACATTTTGTAGGCGTTTCACCTCCTAACAGAAGAGAAACCAAAGTTGTGAAACCATAGGACAATCAAGGAAGTTCAATAGACTTGCAAAAACTATCAAAGTTGTGAAACCATAGGACCATCAAGGAAGTTCAATAGACTTGCAAAAACTATCAAAGTTGTGAAACCATAGGACCATTAAGGAAGTTCAATAGACTTGCAAAAACTATCAAAGTTGTGAAACCATAGGACAATCAAGGAAGTTCAATAGACTTGCAAAAACTATCAAAGTTGTGAAACCATAGGACCATCAAGGAAGTTCAATAGACTTGCAAAAACTATCAAAGTTGTGAAACCATAGGACCATTAAGGAAGTTCAATAGACTTGCAAAAACTATCAAAGTTGTGAAACCATAGGACAATCAAGGAAGTTCAATAGACTTGCAAAAACTATCAAAGTTGTGAAACCATTGGACCATCAAAGAAGTTCAATAGACTTGCAAAAACTATCAAAGTTATGAAACCATTGGACCATCAAGGAAGTTCAATAGACTTGCAAAAACTATCAAAGTTGTGAAACCATTGGACCATCAAAGAAGTTCAATAGACTTGCAAAAACTATCAAAGTTGTGAAACCATTGGACCATCAAGGAAGTTCAATAGACTTGCAAAAACTATCAAAGTTGTGAAACCATTGGACCATCAAGGAAGTTCAATAGACTTGCAAAAACTATCAAAGTTGTGAAACCATTGGACCATCAAGGAAGTTCAATAGACTTGCAAAAACTATCAAAGTTGTGAAACCATTGGACCATCAAAGAAGTTCAATAGACTTGCAAAAACTATCAAAGTTGTGAAACCATTGGACAGTCAAAGAAGTTCGAAAAGTGTCTTTATTTAATGCCAGTGACAGATGAAGATCTGCATCGAGTCACTGTTTGCGACTTGACAAATTTACACTAGGATTTGTTAGTAAGAGTTGTTTCACATCGATGACTCTTTCTACATGACTAAGTCAATCCTTGGTTTAGTCCTACCCTCCCCTCACTGACTAATCTTTCTACATGACTAAGTTAATCCTTGGTTTAGTCCTACCCTCCCCTCACTGACTAATCTTTCTACATGACTAAGTTAATCCTTGGTTTAGTCCTACCCTCCTCTCACTGACTAATCTTTCTACATGACTAAGTCAATCCTTGATTTAGTCCAACCCTTCTCTCAACGACTAATGCTGTTTGTCCTTAGTATGTGACGATGACCAGGACATGCGGCTTGTCTGTCCTAAACATGTCTTTATTCAAGTGAGTGAGAAGGGCGCAATTCGTCGACCTCACTCACTCGTCCTCGCTCATGTCTACAAAATATTTATTCATATCTAAATTACTGACTAATACTAATCCATACATACCAAGTGCGTGCGTGTATGGGGGGAGGGGGTGGTGTTCTAATCGCTTTTTACAGCACAGGCTAACATATTTTTGACCCAAGTCTTGACTTTAGATTCAGTCGTTATAATAATTATCTTATAAGGAAATGACTTTTTTTAAAGTCACATTTTCTCATTAAGTGTCCGCACCATAATAAAAGAGCGATTTAATGTTTGAATGATTTAATTATTTAAATTAAAGTCCATAAAATTATATTTTGTTGACATAACACTTAAACGTTGTGATTCCTTTCATGTTTTCTCAATCGCCGACAAATTAACCCGGCCGTACTTAAATTTGTTTCGGTAAACTTCAACTTAAAAGAATGCGACTTTTTTGTTTTTAATCAAGAGGAGCAACTCTACACCTTGATCGGTCTTCTCTGGGTGTCGAGGTCATTCGTGAGTTAACAGAGCATGGATTCTCAAATTGTGTTGTCTAGCGGCCATATAGGGGGTCCTGAGGCGAAAGCACTGATACAAATGATCGCATTTCTCTAAAGTTGAATTAAAGCTACTTGGAAAATCTATAACTCCATTCAATGAACGAGCGCAGAAATAAAACCAAATAATTCTGCCAGAGATTTGGTACATAATCTGTAAATATTTTGTAATGTGCAAGTCTGTCCATTTATTATACAAATAAACCTGTCAATTTATTATACAAATAAATCTGTCAATTTATTATACAAATAAACCTGTCAATTTATTATACAAATAAACCTGTCAATTTATTATACAAATAAACCTGTCAATTTATTGTATTTTGGTGGAAAATTCATACTGCTTAAATTATTTGAGATAATTCATAAATATATTATGCCCTTTAATAATAACTTTTTGGATATATGTGACATTGGTCTGCGTTTTTACCTATCTGGAAGCTAGTGCAACCGAAATATGAATCTTACAGCGCACGTTTGAAGTGGATTAATCTGCAATCACGTGATATGTTGAAGGACAGAAGCAGAGAATGAAAACTGATAGTCTCCTATAATGTCATGTACTTATTCATGTAAAGGTCTTTGTCTTAGGTCTTTGTCTTAGGTCTTTGTCCTAGTTCTTTGTCCTAGGTCTTTGTCCTAGGTCTTTATCCTAGGTCTTTGTCTTGGGTCTTTGTCTTGGGTCTTTGTCTTGGGTCTTTGTCTTAGGTCTTTGTCTTAGGTCTTTGTCTTAGGTCTTTGTCCTAGGTCTTTGTCTTAGGTCTTTGTCCTGGGTCTTTGTCTTGGGTCTTTGTCTTGGGTCTTTGTCTTAGGTCTTTGCTCGTGAATTCATTTCAGTCTTCCACACAACCAATTTATGTGAGAAGACATTTTTAAATTTCAAAACTCTGAATTCTGGTGAGAGTATAGCTTTATCTGATAAGCCGGTAATTTTGACATCATATTTGCGGCCCTCAGGTCCCTACCAGTTCCCTACCAGATCTTACCGACCCTCAGATCCCTACAAGATCTTACCGGCTCTCGTCTAAAAAGTTTTTTTCCGACGCCTGGTCTAGTTTGATGGAATGTTGTTTCAAAAATGGCGAAATGTAATATTGCATACGATATTGATTTTAAGAATGAGACGTGATTACTACTTATGAGCAAGCAGGGAACCAGAGACAAGCTGGCAACCAGAAACAAGCTGGCAACCAGACAAGCTGGCAACCAGAGACAAGCTGGCAACCGGACAAGCTGGCAACCAGAGACAAGCTGGCAACCGTAGACAAGCTGGCAACAACCAGAGAAAAGCTGGCAACCACAGATAAGCTGGCAACCAGATTCCTCTAGATTAAAAAGTATTCTCAAACTATTGCCGAGGTCAGGGGGTGATAGTCCAAGCTCACATAGGACCCCACCCCCCACCCCCACACATCAAAGGGAGATAGACTTGGAGAGGTTCATGAAGATAAACAAAGTTCAATGTTTGTCATCCCAAAATTAAAATTGTAAATTTTTTTCGGCTGAAAAATATCGACAAAAGATGCTTCAAAAAAAATGTCAGCGAGTCTCAAGAAGAGGGTACATTCAAGAAAGACAAGGTATAAATGGACACTAGAAGGGGTATATTCAAGTAGGTCAAAGTATATGTGGACAAAAGAAAGACAAAGTTTGAATGGGAAATATAAGAAGAGTATATCCAAAAGAAACATGGTATATGTAACACAACAAGTTAAGTCACATGACACTATTATTTATTCGTATGCACGATGGCGTAGGAATATGAGAATAATGAATCGTATCACGAGAAAATGCAGGAACTAATTTTTGTTGCGGAAGAAGAACTCATGATCTCATGATATTTTGTGTAGAGAGAGAGAGTGTACGAAATTTAGTCTGTGAGGACTGACGCCATGTAGAATTTTTACTATGATGTGAAATTGAGGATAGAATGATATTAAAAGTGTATTATATTCTTTATACTGTAACTTTGTTAGTTACAAGGATTTATCGATATCAATGATTTATTTGTACTATTTATTATCGTGAACAAAGCTCTGTGTGATGTGTACAACTGGATCTGTTTCAGTTGTGAGAGAACACGAGGTAGTGGTGAATCAATGAATGAACAGTGGGAGCTGCAAGTACAGGCCGTCCACCATTAGTATCAGCGCATTACAGTAATAATTTATAAACATACATAAAGTATAAGGACTTCATGTATTGTTACAGAATACTTGGCCCAAAAGCATTTAAAGGACTAAGTAGGACAAATTAGACATGGGACAAAATGAATTTAAGTATTAAGTAGGACAACGCTTACATTGGGCACAAGCATTAAAAGACCAAGTAGGACCATGTTTGCATGGGACATAAGCATTTTAGGACCAAGTAGGACAATGTTTGCATGGGACATAAGCATTTAAGGACCAAGTAGGACAATGTTTGCATGGGACATAAGCATTTAAGGTCCAAGTAGGACAATGTTTGTATGGGACATAACCATTTTAGGACCAAGTAGGACAATGTTTGCATGGGACATAAGCATTTTAGGACCAAGTAGGACAATGTTTGCATGGGACTTAAGCATTTTAGGACCAAGTAGGACAATATTTGTATGGGACATAAGCATTTTAGGACCAAGTATGACAATGTTTGCATGGGACATAAGCATTTTAGGACCAAGTAGGACAATGTTTGCATGGGACATAAGCATTTAAGGTCCAAGTAGGACAATGTTTGCATGGGACATAAGCATTTTAGGACCAAGTAGGACAATGTTTGCATGGGACATAAACATTTAAGGTCCAAGTAGGACAATGTTTGCATGGGACATAAGCATTTAAGGACCAAGTAGGAGAAGCGGATCTTACCTTCTAACAATATGTAACACTAGGATTATCTGACACAAATATTGTTTGACTAATATCAGCAGGAACTGTAATTTGCTTTACGCGAGTGTGGACGGTTACTGTAAAGCCAATGAGTGGAACATTCTATACCGAAGTATTGACGGTCACTTGATACCAAGTCCCTGGACGATTCTCTACCTAAGTATGGACGGTCACTTGATACCCAATTAACTTCTGGTGCAAGATCTGAAGGCACTGGTACACAATGAACTTTTCGTGCAAGATCTGAAGGCACTGGCACACAATAATACTCTTCTCGTGCAAGATCTTAAGATAGTGGCACAGAATACACTTCTCGTGCAAGATCTGAAGGCATTGGTACACAATACACTTCTCGTGCAAGATCTGAAGACATTGGTACACAATACACTTCTCGTGCAAGATCTGAAGATATTTATACACAATAACGCTAGACTGATCGATAATTATTGAACAGTTTCTGAATCAACATCGTCCCTCATTAGCACACGTGTTTCGGCGCGAGCTTCATGGATGACCGGAAGTGAATAAACTGCTGTTTGCTGTAACAGCGCGTACAACCACTTCAACTTGTATTTATCCAGTAACTAAGGGACACCAACTAAAATTATGCAGCTGTCAGTGTTTTCTGTCCGTGCCATTTTTCAGTGCTACCTCTCAGTGTTTGCTGTCAGTGACATTTTTCATTGCTACCTGTCAGTGCTAGCTGTCAGTGTTTTCTGTCAGTGCCATTTGTCAGTGCTACCTGTCAGTGTTTTCTGTCAGTGCCATTTGTCAGTGCTACCTGTCAGTGTTTTCTGTCAGTGTCATTTGTCAGTACTAACTGTCAGTGTTTGCTGTCAGAGTCATTTGTCAGTGCTACATGTCAGTGTTTTCTGTCCGTGCCATTTGTCAGTACTAACTGTCAGTGTTTGCTGTCAGAGTCATTTGTCAGTGCTACCTGTCAGTGTTTTCTGTCCGTGCCATTTGTCAGTGCTACCTGTCAGTGTTTGTTTGGAATGGTACGATTTGAACAGCTCTTGTTTCCTGTTCATTGCTCTATTTCTTATCTCTATGGTTAATCACGTGGTAGATGAAGGGGAGGGGGGTGAGTCAGGAATAAGCAATATTTATTTTAAAAGATTTCTACCGAATTAATCATTTGAGACGCTAATTACAACAATGAAAGGGGGCACGATTATTGTAGCCATGATTATTGTGCAGCATGAAAGCGTGGCCATGATTATTGGACATGATGGATGTATGGGTCTAAAAGAAAGAGCGAGATAGAGATTGGCTGACCTGGTGGCTGGGAGATCTGAAAGAAAGAGCGAGATAGAGATTGGCTGACCTGGTGGCTGTGAGGTCTGAGAGAAAGAGCGAGATAGAGATTGGCTGACCTGTTGGCTGGGAGATCTGAAAGAAAGAGCGAGATAGAGATTGGCTGACCTGGTGGCAGTGAGGTCTGAAAGAAAGAGTGAGATAGAGATTGGCTGACCTGGTGGCTGTGAGGTCTGAAAGAAAGAGCGAGATAGAGATTGGCTGACCTGGTGGCTGGACAGCTCTAAAAGAAATAAAGAGCCCGCCAAAAAGTGACACACAGACAAAAAGACTCGGACACACACTCGCATACGATGACGATACCTTACAGAGCTACTGAGGTCAAGGCGTTGTAAGACTTTGTTTACGCAGAATTGTCTCGGCGGTGTGTCGGCTGGTCAATTATTCAAACGTTGGATGGACATAGGATGCTTCAGGGATACGCTGGGATAAGCGGGTTTTCCGGATATGCGGAATTAACTTATGTTTTGTATCTGGGATAAGTGTCAATTGCATGATAGTAAAATAGTATGATACAATACGAGCATGGTCCCCATTTGTCGTAAGCACAGATACATTGGATTGGATTTTTATGGCGTTCAATTTTGTTTCGCGATTGCATCCCCTTGCACTCCCAAATCCCCAGTATTGGAAATATACTGAGCAACTTTTGATCTACCCACCATCTCATGGGCCCATCCCCATCAGCTCAAGGGCCCATCCCCATCAGCTCAAGGGCCCATACTCACCAGCTCAAGGCCCCCTCCCCATCAGCTCAAGGGACACTTCCCATCAGCTCAAGGGCCCATCCCCATCAGCTCAAGGGCCAATCCCCACCATTTCAAGGGCTCATTCCCACCAGCTGAAGGGCCAATCCCCACCAGTTCAACGGCCCATCCCCACCAGCTGAGAGCCCATGCCCATCAGCTCAAGGGCCCATCCCCACCAGGTCAAGGGCCCCCTCCCCAAAGATTTGTTACGATATACATACAATCCCAACATTTCTTGCCCGAAAACAAGGTCAAAGTCCAAATCTGAACTGCATGTTATAGTATAATAAAGCATTAGACCTCGAAGGCAACCCGAAAAAATGGAAGGACCATGCGGAATAGGTGGAAGGATTACGCCGAATAGAAGGAAGGACTAAACCAAATAGATGACAGGACTAGGCGGAATAGATGGAAGGACTACGCAGAATAGATTAGAGGACTAAGCCGAATAGATGGAAAGACTACGCCGAATTTGAACTCTTGACCAAAGAAAGTGGCTCAAGCATACACTTTCATCAACTTGTGGCAACTCTCTGCGTACGCATTTACTTTTTACACACGTGTACTTGAAATGTGTACGCCTGTTTCAACACAGATGTGTACTTGAAATGTGTACGCCTGTTTTAACACAGATGTGTACTTGAAATGTGTACGCCTGTTTCAACACAGATGTGTATATAACTCCTTTAAGCACGTTTCCACGAACGCCCATCAACAATGTTGTGTACACAGAGCTGGATAGACTAAGACTTAGTCAGACTAGACTTGGTCAGACTACACTTAGTCAGACTACACTTAGTCAGACTAGACTTAGTCAGACTAGACTTATTCAGACTAGACTTATTCAGACTAGACTTAGTCAGACTAGACCCCCTTCTTAAAATTATGTGACAGGATCACAAACCAACAAGCCTAGCGTTGACAACAAACGTCACTAAATTAATAATACCAGACGTGCCACAGGCGTGTCACCGTTGAATGAGTCTAGTGGTAACACCTGTTGAGCCGATCGAAAATAAAGTTCATCGAAGCAGCGAGACAGAATTATGAGACCCAGCTATGCGAACAATTTAAGGTCTTTTTTTCATACCCCACATTTACACAATTTCAAACATTACTTATGCACATTTACATTACCTCAAACATTACATATGCACATTTACATTACCTCAAATATTACATATGCACATTTACATTACCTCAAATATTACATAAGAACATGTATGAAATCTCAAACATTTCTTGTGCACAATTACACTTCCTCAAACATTACATATGCGGATTTCATAGGATGATCTAGTGTCCAGTTTGTTTGTACAATTTATCGAAATTTCTTGTAAGTTGACAGAAGTGTTGCTGGAATCTAATCGAAAACGTGTAAAATTTTATTGGACATATCAACTCACGTGTCCTTCAAATAAACACATCTTATCAACACGTTTCCCATAATCCATCAACACATTTCCCATAATCCATAAACACATTTCCCATAATCCATCAACACGTTTCCAATAATCCATCAACACATTTCCCATAATCCATCAACACGTTTCCCATAATCCATCAACACATTTCCCATAATCCATCAACACATTTCCCATAATCCATCAACACATTTCCCATAATCCATCAACACATTTCCCATAATCCATCAACACATTTCCCATAATCCATCAACACATTTCCCATACTACATCATCACATTTCCCATAATCCATCGGAGCACCACACAAACTCTTGTTTTCGCGTTTCTTCCAGTGTTAGAATACAAATAAATCCACCACAACTGAACGCTGCTATTGGCTTAAGCACCCTTATAAATAATATAGACATCCGAGCACGGACTGTGGGTCTACACGCCCGCGCCAGGGGGGATAAAATGAACACATGCACTCAAGAAATAAAAGAAAATACGGAGTGGGGGGAGTTAGGCACGCGCGTGTATGGGTGTACCCCTACCCCCTCCTCGGATCAATAGACCTGCTCGCGACTGGCCGGGCTCGGGGGGGGCGGGGGGGGGGTTGTTGGAAAGGGGACGAAGGGGACAACACTCCACCGGCCACAGGACAATTCTCTCCCTTGTAGCGTCTCGTCGGATCATCGTTATTAATATTGTCATCTCGGTATCGATTGGTGCGTGATTAACAGATCTTAATCAGAGAGAGACGTCTGCATGCTGATTCCCAGCAATGGCTACATGTCGATGGGTTAACCCCCCAGTTATCTACCCTTGCCACAGGACGATATATTTAGTCGTTATTTAATTTCCATCCGGATGGGTAAACCCGTATCATGCTCTCTGGCATAGAACAAAATATCTAGACGTTACGTCCCCCTGACATCTGTTGATTACGTTTCTATAACTCTGGTGTAACAACGCGGCTGAGTAGCTGAGTGAGCTTACTTTAGAACAGCGGTTCTCAACCTGTGGGTCGCGTGACCCTTTCCCAGGGGCCGCCTAAGACCATCTGAAAACACATACACTCTACAGTTAGAAGTAGAAGCAATAATAATTTTGTGGCTGGGGGTCGCCACAACATGAGGAACGGTATCAAAGGGTCACGGCATTAGAAAGGTTGTGAACCACTGCTTTATAACAATATTACTAACTGCTGTTAAAATGTATGGGGCGTCAACATAATCAGTGGTAAATGGAATAAAAAATATATGTTCGCATTGGAATAGCCACATATGTCGACTGGTTCGGATGCTCTAGCCGTTTAACTGATCAGTGCATCAATGGAACATCAGACACCAGTTGGGGTTGGAGCCAACGATCATTTCTAGTTTTGCCCGATGTTAAAACAATTTTTGATAAGTCCATGTCGGTTGAAGTTGTTGCTTCTGTATTTCATTTACAACTGGTGGCAATATTCTAGTGACATGTACAACTGGTAGCAATATTCTAGTGACATGTACACCTTATGACAGTATTCTAGTGACATGTACAACTGGTAGCAATATTCTAGTGACATGTACAGCTGGTGGCAATATTCTAGTGACATGTACAACTGGTGGCAATATTCTAGTGACATGTACAGCTGGGGGCGATACTATAGTGATTAGTACAACTGGTGGCAATATTCTAGTGATATGTACAACTGGTGGCAATATTTTAGTGACATGTGCATCTGGTTGCAATATTCTAATGAAATGTACAGCTGGTGGCAATATTCTAATGACATGCAAAACCGGTGGCAATATTCTAGTGATATGTACAGCTGGTGGCGATATTATAGTGATTAGTACAACTGGTGACAATATTCTAGTGACATGTACAACTGGTGGCAATGACCTACATTACTTGTATAAAATAAGTGCCGAGAAGCACAAAGAAGCGCCAAGTCCAACTCACTTAAGCAGCTCTGGGCGTGTGCTATAAATTGTGGCCCATTTGACAAGGCAAGACTACACGGTTTAAAAACCTTCAAACATTATATATTACATCAATCACCATCTATTCATTACATCGCTATCTTTATATTACATCACCAGCTTTGCATTGCAACAAAGTCTCACCATCTATACAGTACTAGCAAAAATGTGGTGCTTACTCAATCAATAACAATTTACCTATTATATCGTGGATGGCTTCAAATCAACCTCTAGCTCCGTTTACAAACACTTTGTCATTTCAACCCACAAAACGCATTAACCAACACATTTAAGAAAATACATTATCGAGCACAAACCTGTTTTCAATCCTTCCCTCCCCCCCTACCCCCCACACCTCCCGTGTCATTATGCCTCCTGTTCCCGCGCCCGGACCACAGATGGGTCATGTCAAATTAATCCCAAAGTATGTCACATCGATTGCTGAGAACCTCTCACACGCGACAACCTATATTGTTCATTAAGGTACGACTTCCCTGGCTCGCCACACACACCACCTCCCACACCACCTCCTACACCACCTCCCACCCCCACACACATTAGTTACGCCAGACGAGTGGTGTTTTATTTAACCCCCCTGACACTGACTCCCCCTACTGAAGGTCAGCTAGCCAGGCCGTTAAGACAGGGCTTTAAGACGGGGCGTTAAGACAGGGCGTTAAGACAGGGCGTTAAGACAGGGTGTTAAGAGAGGGTGTTAAGGCAGGGTGTTAAGACAGGGTCGTAAGACAGGGTCGTAAGACAGGGTCGTAAGACAAGGTGGTAAGACAGGGCGTTAGATCAGGGCTTTAAGACAAGGGTTAAGGCAGGCCGCTAAGACAGGGCGTTAAGACAGGATGTTAAGACAAGGTGTTAAGACATGATGTTAAGACAGGCCATTAAGACAGGGTGTTCAGACAGGTTGTTGAGACAGGTTGTTCAGAAAGGGCCTGAAGACAGGCCGTTAAGACATTGTGTTAAGACAGGGAGTGAAGACAGGGCGTGAAGACATGCCTTTAAGACAGGCCGTTAAGACAGGATGTTAAGATAGTGTGTTAAGACATGGCGTGAAGACAGGGCGTTATACTAGAACACATTAATCCCAAATGTCGCTCAACTTTGCTAAATCCAGCGACAAATACAAAAGACACAATGTCCATTTAGACAAAATACACGACGACAATTCAGGAGCTCGTTCATTAAACTAAAGAGCGCTCACGAGCAGTGGCTTATATGCGCCAATTTAACACGTTCAATATAACAGAGCGACGGGGCGTTCAACAACAAATCTTTTTCAATCAAAGTTTTTTTTGTTGAGGCAGCTAACATATATAGTCTGTAATGGGGCCTGGGCTCACGATGTTTAAGGCTCCAGCTTATCCACTGGTCAACAGACAAACAAGCTCCAACCGCTTGGCTGTGCAATAAAACATTTAATTAACACAGGACACGCCTACTACCCTTGCCTAAACACGTTTAATCATGGGGCACTAAGTCACCAGGTACGCAGCAGCTTCTGCGGTCAGTGTGCAACGCCGGCAGTTCGGGCCCCTGTTGGTGTCTAGTTTTTTTGGTTTTTTTTTTTTTTTGAAGTGTGAATTAGTCAGACTTGCGAGGGGAGTGCTCATTAAATCACATTTGAGTTTACGAAGCTCTTGTCATGTCATTTCAGCTTCTACCAAGAACCGGACTTGCCGGGATGGGGCATGTGTACGCCTCTGGCATCGTACTGTCTCTCCGCTGACCATACTACTTTGTCCTATAGTGGTCAGTCTACCAATTATTGATACCGGGAAAAGTGACTGCTTATTTTGCCGATTGCCTCTGCGCTTCCCCCCACTTTTTTTTTTTTTTTTTTTTTTTTTTTGCCAATGTCTCTTCTTGTTCCTGTCCCCTTACTTGGATGTTGGGATGGGGGTGATGGGATGGGAGTGGTGGAATGGGGTGTTGATACCTGAGTCCGCCATTGTTTGTTTCCTATTATGAAATTAAATTTTTGTTGATGACGCATCATGCTAACCAAACGTAACGAGATGCTACAATAGCCGACCCCCATCAGAGATGTTGTTAGAAATGCTACAATAGCCGACCCCCATCAGAGATGTTGTTGTCCATTGGCGGCCACATAATTCTGGGAACTGATCCAGACGAACGTGGAAAGAGCAAAAAAATATTGCAGCCCACTGAGGAAAAACAGTTCAATGCGGTCATTTAGCTGAACAAATATCCTCGGGGCCCCTAATTGCAAAATGCTTTTGTTAATGTCCAAGTCCGGTTTTTTTGTTATGTTATGACGTCATTTAATCAGCTTAATGTTTTTTTTATCTCCCTTAGAAAACGATCTCTTAATGACGTCACTTTATCGGAATCGAGATTGACAACGTGCAACCGGAAGTTGAAGGTGTCAGCTTAGTTCAGTTCAAGACAACGTCATTCTGGACTTGGGATAAGAAGAGGGGCGTATATATACGTCACATCGCGTCACTATTCGTGCATATCGTGTGCCGTGTTGGAGGCATCTATAATAAATTTCATGTCTTTGTCTTCGTCATGAAATTTAGTGCCCTTAAACAGTGTCTCGAAAGATGAAAACAACCAGGGATGTCATCAAGGCACAATCAGGGATGTCATCAAGAAACAATCAGGTATGTCATCAAGACACAATCAGGGATGTCATCAAGACACAATCAGGGATGTCATCAAGACACAATCAGGGATGTCATCAAGACACAATCCCTTATGAAAAAATGATAATGTCTTAAAACTAAATTCTTTCAATGACCTTTCTAGTGTTATCTTTCAACGACCCTACTATTGTTATCTTTCAATGACCTTTCAACTATATCTTTTAACGAACCGTCTGTTGTTATCTTTCAATGACCTTTAAATTGTTCTTTCATTGACTTTCTATTGTAATCTTTTAACGACCTTTCCAAAGTTATCTTTCAACGACCTTTCTATTGTTACCTTTTCAAACTCGATTGGTAATGTAATAATTTATTATTTTGCATAATCTAAAGAGCTTGAAATAAATTGATTGGATATTTATTCACGTAAAGCTTCTGGAAAAACAAAAAAATATTGGCCAACCCCGAATACACGCGACCGTGATTGCTTGGACGCCGCCCCTGGCGTTATTGCGAGGATGAGCTGGACGTATCTGTAGCTGACTCTTATTAATGTGTGTTTGCTTGTTTGTTTTTAAATCCCAAACATTGGAACTACTTAAGAACTGCGAAATATTGCAACAAGCCACAACTCAAAGACTGGGATACTCGAGTACATTTCATATCGATACAAACGTATTTATTTGATCACGAACGATACATTGGTTGAGAAAGGGGGGGGGGGGGGACATACTCAATGGTCAGTCACGCCCTCGTGTTCAACAACGTTCAAGTTTAAGTCTCTGAAGGTCGTAACGGGTGATAGTGTCATCAAAGTTTTGTTAAGACCAATTTGGGCTTTTTTACAACTCTCCTTGTGGCCTTTATATGCTTACTTGCATGAATGCATATACTTCAATATCAATGTGTTTAATATGTGTTTAACATCTAAAGTATCGATGTGTTGAATATGTGTTTAATAGCTAGCGTACCAATGTGCTTTCTAGCTAATGTAGCAATGTGTTTAATATGTGTTTAATGGTTAAGTACTAACTTCAGAACGTACCAAAAACAGTGTTTAATACTAGCGTTATGATGACATAAGGTCTTGTCCCCATCCAACAGTCGATATGCTGGCATGTTGTCTGCCTTAACTCCCAAAAAGTCGATACCATTTCTCAAAGCAGGATGACCAGACCGCAGTATCAGACACTGGTCAAATATTTGATGAGCGCTTCCCCGAAATGGCGCCCAGAGCCAAAAAAAAAATCGATAGGACAAAGCCTTCAACATTCTGGTATTTAAGTCTTGGCCCCAAACCCTCCCCCCCCCCAACACGGCCCCACCCCTAATCTTCTTCTCGACAACACTATTTCTTTTGGGGTCTTATTCAATAGTTTTGGTCAGGAGAAGATAAGGCTGACAGACAGAAGAATTCTGTGGCCTTGCGTGGTCGGACCTGGTTTACTACAGTTTTAGTTTAACTGGCTCAATTACGTCATCCACCCTGTTTTTACTCATCTTTAATAGTCTTTTGAGAGGACTTTAAGAGAACGATCTTACAAATTATTAGCACCACGCACTCTCATTAATAGCACCAGGCACAAGATTAATGGCACCGCGCACACTCATTAATGGCACCACACACACGTTAATAGCACCAGGCACACTCATTACGTCATACACATTCCTTCAATGTAACACATTTTATTCCCATCCTACTACATTCCACCCAATCCCACTGCACCCCATTTCATCCCATCCTACCCTACCCCACCTTATCCCACCAGACACCCCTCCATACCACCTCCACCCCACTACACTTTGCCTTCAATTTTTTTTTTAAATATTAAAGTAGCCGTATCTCAAGTTGCCCTAAGCGCACCCATTGTGTTCATTAAGACCAGGAAGCTGGCACAATTGTCAATGACCTTATCAGTGAGCGCTTCAGTCGTCTTTCCGGAGACACCAGCAGGTCCACATGTGATTCTCATAAAAATAGGTCATGACGTCACGACTAAACCACCGTTACTTGACCAGCGCACTTAGCACATGGAGAAATGAAACTTAAATTTTAAAAAAATTACAGGCCTACGAAAATTCCATTTTTGAACAATCGCAGGATTTGACCTGCTGAAAAAAATGTGAAGCTATTTTTAGATATCAGCGGAATTTTTATCATTCTCTTGTCAACATTATTATTGTGTAGTCAACAATTTCTTTTAACACTTTGAACTGTAAACAGTGCCAAGATCCACAGAATAGATCGAATTCCGGAGAAGAAAGAAAAGAGTTTTTTTTTTTGTTTTTTTTTTTGGGGGGGGGGGGGGGGGGGGGGGTATTGTTTCATTAAATAATTGGAAATTACTATGCACTTCATTTCGCCTATGGCAGTCGCGGCAAATCGTGGCTCGCGAGCCGCATGCGGCTCTTTGGCGACCGGAGAGCGGCTCGGCCGGTCGGCCACAAATCGGTTTTGACTCCGAAAAACATGGTTCTTGACAGGTTCTTGAAAAGAAATGTGGCTCACCTAAATAATTGTAATCGTCCTGCTGCGGATTTTTGGCTCTTCTGACTCATGGGTTTGCCGACCACTGACCTATGGTATTTAATACTTTTTTATCATATAATAAACGTAACTACTGTATTCAGTTGAAGTTTGAAGTATTTTGGTTGAAAACAAAACTAAAAGTACATTTCAATTTCGTTTTTACAAATTTTTATTTTTTTATTAAAAGTGTGAGCTTTTCGGAATTTTAAAACAAAAAAGATCACAAAAAAGCAAGATTTGAAGTTCACACAATAAAAATCAAATGTCGCGTCAAATGTCGCGTCAAATTTTTGTATGAACTTACTATTTTGTGCGTGGTTTCTATTTTTGGTCAAAAATTGGAATTGGATCAAATAGTAATTTGAAAGTTGTGACAAGGCTTCATACAAAAAATTGCATCAAAGGCATAATCGAACATTTGATCATGTGAACTGACGCTAAGTAAGGGGACAGAACTCAGATTTGTCTGTAAATCTTTTGATGAACTCTAAAACCAAAAGTCGCTCTGAGAAACACAAAGCGAGGTGACAAAATAAGATTGTTTTTAATAATAACGATGACCATGACCATGACCGACCATGATGACCATGACCGACCATGATGACTATGATGACTATGATGACTATGATGACCATGATGACCATGACCGACCATGATGTCTATGATGAGTATGATGATTATGATGACTATGATGACCATGACCGACCATGATGACTATGATGACCATGATGACCATGATGACCATGATGACCATGACCGACCATGACCGACCATGACCGACCATGATGGTCTGAGAATGCTTCTGCCTGGCAGCAGTTTTGAAAAGAGACATTTCTACAGGACCACTTTCACCAATGAGACATTTTTGGTGAATTTAGTGAGACACTGAAGTGAAAAGTGGGTCTGGTTCAAGGTCAATATCCTTTTTAAAAAAAATCTGACCCAAGAACGAATGAAGGGACAGAAAAGCGAATGTTAGGTTGGCTCTTGACTCGGTGCTGTTATTTGAGAGCTCGTTTTTTTTTTTTAGGGTGGGGGGTGGATGGGTCGGGGGGGGGGGATGCGCGCACGGCAACATGCGCAGGCGTATGCTAATGTGTAAGGGCGTAACAGCCGAGCTGTGTGAGTAAGCCACTGTTAAAAGATGTAACAGCCGAGCTGTGTAAGTAAGCCACTGTTAAAAGTTGTAACAGCCGAGCTGTGTGAGTAAGCCACTGTTAAAAGCTGTAACAGCCGAGCTGTGTGAGTAAGCCACTGTTAAAAGTTGTAACAGCCGAGCTGTGTGAGTAAGCCACTGTTAAAAGGTGTAACAGCCGAGCTGTGTGAGTAAGCCACTGTTAAAAGGTGTAACAGCCGAGCTGTGTGAGTAAGCCACTGTTAAAAGGTGTAACAGCCGAGCTGTGTGAGTAAGCCACTGTTAAAAGGTGTAACAGCCGAGCTGTGTGAGTAAGCCACTGTTAAAAGGTGAAACCGTAAAGTTCTGTACCAATAGAGTCTTATGTTCAAAACACATCCACGTTCCAACAACTTCCCTTCTAACAAATATCTGGAACCGTTCCAGGTGTAGATATTGCATTTATCAATTCCACCCACTAACACCCACATCCCAAACAACAAAACATAATTGATGAGCGCATATCAAGCAGCTCCAGCTCCAGTTATTAACTTTCGGAAAAATTTCCACATTGCCTTAAGAATAAGTTGGATTAATTTCATTGAACGCTTCATTCCACCACGTGGTGCAAGCATGCTTTTGTCTGCAGGCAATAGCGGCCATTTTGGTTGATGTACGTAAACATGTGTGTGGATTAATTGTTTAAGCCTCCTTAACAAGACTTCAGTGGTTCTTAATCTATCGGGTATGAAGAATGCAGGACACCGTCGAAAGGATTAGATTAATAGCTAAAATTAGCTTTTAGACCAGCGGTTCTCAACCTGTTGGTCGCGACCCGTTTGGGGTCGCACGACCCTTACCCAGGGGTCGCCAAAGACCATCTGAAAACACGTATGCTCTACAGTTATAAAGTAGCAAGGAAGATAAGTTTGTGGCTGTTGAGTCGCCACAGCATGAGGATCTGTATTAAAGGTTCGCGGCATCAGGAAGGTTGAGAATCATTGTTTTAGACAGATTGAACTTAAGTGGATTATCTATATGTGATTAATTATGTACCCCAAGCCATATTGAATTAGCACCGCTGTACCGAACGATATCCTACTTTCAATAATGTGTTTTGTATTGAATGAACTTTTTATTCACATAATAAATGTATTCTAAGTGTGCGGTTCAACTGACAGTCACATTAAATTATAACCGTTTTAGAACCGCTGCACCAGCGGTGATTAGGAGCAATGTATCACCTGGTATGTGTGGGTCCAAGTGGGGGGGGGGAATGGGCAAGAACAAAGCGATCGATTTATTTATCCAAGGTAGGTTTTGTATGAGTGGATAACATAACTGTTTGTCTGTGTGGATAACATAACTGTCTGTGTGGATAACACAGCTGTTTGTCTGTGTGGATAACCCAACTGTTTGTCTGTGTGGATAACACAGCTGTTTGTCTGTGTGGGTAACATAACTGTTTGTCTGTGTGAATAACATAACTGTTTGTCTGTGTGGATAACATAACTGTTTGTCTGTGTGGATAACATAACTGTTTGTCTGTGTGGATAACATAACTGTTTGTCTGTGTGGGTAACAAATGTTTATCTGTGTGGACAACACAACTGTTTGTCTGTGTGGATAACATAACTGTTTATCTGTGTGGACAACACAACTGTTTGTCTGTGTGGATAACATAACTGTTTGTCTGTGTGAATAACATAACTGTTTGTCTGTGTGGATAACATAACTGTTTGTCTGTGTGGGTAACAAATGTTTATCTGTGTTGACAACACAACTGTTTGTCTGTGTGGATAACATAACTGTTTATCTGTGTGGACAACACAACTGTTTGTCTGTGTGGATAACATAACTGTTTATCTGTTTGGACAACACAACTGTTTGTCACCGGACAATGCAACAGGCTGTTTGTCTGTGTGGACAATACAACATACTGTTTGTCTGTGTGGATAACATAACTGTTTATCTGTTTGGACAACACAACTGTTTGTCACCGGACAATGCAACAGGCTGTTTGTCTGTGTGGACAATACAACATACTGTTTGTCTGTATGGACAATACAACGTACTGTTTGTCTGTGTGGACAATACAACATACTGTTTGTCTGTATGGACAATAAAACATACTGTTCATATTTGCAAAGTACAGAAGCAATGCCCAGGACAGGAGACCAACATTTTTGTTTTGGGTGACCCACATTATTAGATTCAAATTTAATGACGTCATTCATTTCTCCGTATCTTTCCGTCAACGATAGAAAACTTCATGAATGCCGTCCGTATATCAGAAGTCCGTATATCAGACGTCCGTATATCAGAAGTCCGTATTTCAGAAGTCCGTATATCAGAAGTCCGTATCCGTATATCTGAAGTCCGTATATCTGAAGTCCTCATATTTGAAGTCCTCATATCTGAAGTCCGTTTATCTGAAGTCCGTATATATCTGAAGACCGTATATCTGATGTCCGTATATCAGAAGTCCTCATATCTGAAGTCCGTATATCAAAAGTCCGTATATATCTGAAGACCGTATATCTGATGTCCGTATATCAGAAGTCCGAATATCAGAAGTCCGTATATCTGAAGATCGAATATCTGATGTCCTTATATCTGAAGTCCTCATATCTGGAGTCCTCATATCTGAAGTCCTCATATCTGAAGTGCTTATATCTGAAGTCATCATATCTGAAGTCATCATATCTGAAGTCATCATATCTGAAGTCATCATATCTGAAGTCATCATATCTGAAGTCATCATATCTGAAGTCATCATATCTGAAATCCTCATATCTGAAGTCCTTATATCTGAAGTCCTCATATCTGAAGTCCTCATATCTGAAGTCCTCATATCTGAAGTCCTCATATCTGAAGTCATCATATCTGAAGTCATCATATCTGAAGTCCTTATATCTAAAGTAATCATATCTGAAGTCCTTATATCTGAAGTCCGCATATCTGAAGTCCTTATATCTGAAGTCCTTATATCTGAAGTCCTTATATCTGAAGTCCTTATATCTGAAGTCCTTATATCTGAAGTACTTATATCTGAAGTACTTATATCTGAAGTCCTTATATCTGAAGTCCTTATATCTGAAGTCATCATATCTGAAATCATCATATCTGAAGTCATCATGTCTGAAGTCATCATATCTGAAGTCCTCATATCTGAAGCCCTTATATCTGAAGTCATCATATCTGAAGTCCTTATATCTGAAGTCCTTATATCTGAAGTCATCATATCTGAAGTCATCATATCTGAAGTCCTCATATCTGAATTCCTTATATCTGAAGTCATCATATCTGAAGTCATCATATCTGAAGTCATCATATCTGAAGTCCTTATATCTGAAGTCCTTATATCTGAAGGCCTTATATCTGAAGTCCTCATATCTGAAGTCCTCATATCTGAAGTCCTAATATCTGAAGTCCTCATATCTGAAGTCCTCATATCTGAAGTCCTTATATCTGAAGTCATCATATCTGAAGTCATCATATCTGAAGTCATCATATCTGAAGTCATCATATCTGAAGTCATCATATCTGAAGTCCTTATATCTGAAGTCATCATATCTGAAGTCCTTATGTCTGAAGTCCTTATATCTGAAGTCCTTATTTCTGAAGTCGTTATATCTGACGTTTTCTGATTTCTCTGAAGACTTATTCAAATATATGACGTCACACTGGTACATCTGAAAACCCATGTTGACATAACTTAGGCCGTGTTCGCAGATTTCGCGCCCTGATCGCACACCTGCAAATAATCCTGGCTTCGCTGAATGTCTAATTGATTATTGTCAAGTCATCCTTATGCATCTGACTGAAATCATCTGAAATCATTCTTGAACCCTTAAGTCCTTTTTTCTTTGTTAATCATCTAAATACACGTCTGCCACTCAGGTGCCTTTTTTATTATTTTTTTTTTTGACATCCAGAAACAACTAAACACCTTTGAGCTCAAAACGTCAAATTCCAAACAGCAGCAACGGTTGACCTTCACCTTCGTCCATGTTTCGTATAATCATGTCGCTGTCTGACATTATCGCTGTTTAATAATTAATTTTCCATAACTCAATTCTAATAATTGGGTCCCAGGTTTCCTGCACTCATCCAGTAGGACGACCGAAATAACGTATAATTTAAAGAAAAAGTTAAGTAGCAATAGTTATCGTGAAACGATTTTCTCACAATTTCTTTTTTACATTTCTCGTAATTGCGAAAGTTTTTGGATTTGTTTTGTTTCGTTTCTGTTTAGCTAATTTGCAGTTATTCAGACGGTTGTATTTGTATGCACTTGAGAATGGAAACTAGAAGAAAGGGAAGCTACTCTAGAGTCATCGATTATTTTCCGTATTACCGGCCCCTTACCCAACAATTGTCTTCATCGCGTTGTCTTGCCCGCGAGGATAAAATCTGCATTAGTGGGTGAGTGGGTGGATGAGGGTTGGTGAAAGGTGAGTTATGGTGACGAGTGGTGGTGACTTAGTGTTGAGGGTCGGCTACTGTTGGGGGCTGTGAGTTGCTTGTGGGCGTGTCGGCTACTGTTGGGGGCTGTGAGTTGCTTGTGGGCGTGTCGGCTACTGATGGAGGCTGTGAGTTGCTTGTGGGCGAAATTCAAGCTGCTTGAAAAAGCCGGACGGAATGACACACACACACACACACACGCGCGCGCGCACACACACACACATGCACACACACACACAGAGGAGGCACTCATTATAAAAATGTGATTTTTTTAGTTGGTTAAAGCCTAGCCTGTACAATACCACCTTCCACATTCCTAGCGTGTACGTTCACACATGTACACACATGTACATTCTGACTCTATACATTTCCACGCTATATATTCCCACCCTGTTCAAACACACACCCCATAATTTCCAACATTATAAATACTTATCCTGTATATATTCCTACCTTGTGCATTCCAACACCGCACATTTTTACACAATACTTTGCTATACTGTACATTGCTACACTATGAATTCATACACAATACATTATTACATCATAAATTCCTACACTGTACATTCCTACACAGTAAATTCTTACGTCATACATTCCTTTTCCCTACATTCCTACACCGTACATTCCTACACCATACATTTCTACACCGTACATTCCTACATTGAGATTCCTACACTCCACATTCCTACACTGTACATTCCTATATCCAACATTCCTAAACCGTAAATTCCTACACAGTATATTCTTACGTCATACATTCCTTTCCTACATTCCTACACTATACATTCCTGAACTGTAAATTCCTACACCATTATTACATCATAAATTCCTACACTGTACATTCCTATATCCAACATTCCTACACCGTACATTCCTACACTGTACATTCCTACACTGTACATTCCTACACTGTACATTCCTACACTGTACATTCCTACACCGTCCATTCCTACATTGACATTCCTACACAGCACATTCCTACACCATACATTCCTACACTGTAAATTCCTACACCATTATTACATCATAAATTCCTACACTGTACATTCCAAATCCTACATTCCTACACTGTACATTCCCACACTGTACATTCCTACACTGTACATTCCTGCACCGTACATACCTGCACGGTCCATTCCCACACTGTACATTCCCACATTGAGATTCCCACACTGTACATTCCTACACTGTACATTCCTACACCGTATATTCCTACCAAGAACATGGTGGAGGCTATGAGACTTGAGTTAATAACTTCACGCTTGCATCCTCAGAGAACATGTGGGTTTTGCCAACTTAGTTTCGCTAAATGTTGATTAAAATATTTCACTTTTTATAAAAGCTTTGCACTTGTTCAACTGAATTTTTAAAATCATTTTTTTAATAAAAAATTAAGTCTATAACGGGCTACAACACCGACATTTCAAAAGATACACGGGGAGCTACCATAATTAATTTTTAATATTATTGTATGAGTTACAATTTATCAGTTAGCTCCCTTGGAAACACGCACCGTTGAAATCACAATGGTCTCATACAATGAAGTGTAATTTAGATAATTGTTCTTACATAATTTTGCTAATTAAAATAAATGCATTACCCATTTATATAATGGATTTTTAATGATATTCCGACTCAGAACAAGAGACCTAATGACGAGAGACTCAATATTTTTGTTTTAATCTAAAATAACTCAAGACCTATAAGTGTTTCTATAAATCCGTGTCTAAGCTTAAACATAAAAGACGAGACAACGAAACGGACGGTTTGACTTTTGTAATGATGAAATATTAGATGAAGATTTCATTCTTTGAGATTTATGGGGACTATGATATAATTAATACATTGCGGGGGAATGGGGCCTTCATTGTCTTAAGGATTTTCGACTTTACTAGGGAGAATAATGCAGGGAGGTAACAATTAATTATATGATGTTTTTCTTTTTAATCAGTTACTTCCCCTTTCATTTAATGTTCAGCTCTTCCAAACAAAAGATTTTTTTGGAAAAATAATACAAATGGAAGTGGACAAAAAGATTTGATGGCATTTTATCATTATAAAATCTGGCTACAGTGGAACATCGGATAACCAACGCCCAATTTAACAACAAATCGGTTAATAAGCAAATTCTCTGAACAATTTTTGTCTCGGTGAACGAACGGTTTACCAAGTTACGCAGACGCCAGTAGACACAATTCCAACAGGTCACTAGTTTCTGCACACAATTCCAACAGGTCACTAGTTGTGCACACAATTCCAACAGGTCACTAGTTTGTGCACACAATTTCAACAGGTCACTAGTTTGTGCACACAATTCCAACAGGTCACTAGTTTGTGCACACAATTCCAACAGGTCACTAGTTTGTGCACACAATTCCAACAGGTCAGTAGTTTCTACACACAATTCTAACAGGTCAGTAGTTTCTGCACACAAATCCAACAGGTCAGTAGTTTCTGCACACAATTCTAACAGGTCATTAGTTTCTGCAAACAATCCCAACAGGTCACTAGCCTATACACGACTCGGTAGTCTACGGATTGTTGTCTTGTCTCGTGTGTGTTATTTTATTATTCGAGCTCCTTGCGGCGCATGCGCACTACGGTGTTATTAAAAGTAAGTATTTTAAGTTTCCAAGAAAAGAAATAATAATAAAACAGGACATTCCCAATCGATAAGGACATTCGCAATCAAAACGGAACAGATGACGTGAACTGACAGCCGTAACATTTGAATTCAACTGAAAGCTGAACAGATTAATTCATTGACAGCTGAACAAATGAATTGAATTGACAGCTGAAACAGATGAAATGAACTGACAACTGAACAGATGAATTGATGAATTGACAACTGAACCGAGGAAATTAATTGACAACTGAACAGACGAAAGAAATTGACAGCTGAGCAGATAAATTGAACTGATATTGGTTTAAGTGCTGGTACTAAAATAAATATTTTTTTTAAAATATAACAGTTCTAAAAATAAATTGTACATTCCTTGCCGCTTACGACATTTTAACATGCCATGTCAGTCTGACCTTGCTGAGCCGACCTGACAACATTAGCATTGTGAAGACCGACGGATGTTTTATTGCTATAACCGGTACCCACTCTGCTCAGACTACCGATATAGAGATTCCCTGTTTTATGACACAGCGGAACAGGAGGAGGAAGTAGTTTGTTTCCAGAGTATTGGTTGGGGGGGGGGGGGGGAGCATTCAGAGCGATTAAGCTTGGTCGCCCCCAAACCATCCCCCTCCCCCAAACAGGGTATATATTGGTATAAGCTCCAGTGCGTCTTGAGGAACATATTGAAAACAGCAAAGTTTCCATTCTATTTAACTCTGACATGGTACCCGGATGTATCAAAGTAGATCAACCAACCCAATTTACTACCCCCTTCTCAATTCCGCCTTATTTACCCCCCCCCCTTTTTTTTCTCCTTCCCCACACCTCCTCACAGTGGCTCACGCGTCCAGTTATCCAGACTCGGCTATTTGCATATGACCAATAGGATCAAGGATCTCGGCTATTTGAATATGACCAATAGGATCAAGGATCTCATGATGCGCGTGCGGATCACCAAACTCTGGTTACAGTTTCGATTGTTAGACAGTGCCCGTTAGACACGTGACTACCAGTGCCCGTTAGACATGTGACTACCAGTGCCCGTTAGACATGTCACTACCAGTGACCCTAGACACGTGCCCGTTGGACATGTCACTACCAGTGCCCGTTAGACATGTCGCTACCAGTGCCCGTTAGACATGTCACTACCAGTACCCGTTAGGCACGTGACACCTGTGCCCGTTAGACATGTCACTACCAGTGCCCGTTAGACATGTCACTACCAGTGCCCGTTAGATATGTCACTACCAGTGCCCTTTAGACATGTCACTACCAGTGCCCGTTAGACATGTCACTACCAGTGCCCGTTAGGCAGTGACACTTGTGCCCGTTAGGCATGTGACTATCAGTGCCCCTAGACATGTGACTGCCAGTGCCCGTCAGACACGTCACTACCAGTCGGAGACATCTGGTCTAAGAACTATGACAGTACAGAGTCACTTCGTCAATCCACTATGACAGGGTGGAGTCAGCTGGTCCATGCACTATAACAGGGTGGAGTCAGCTGGTCCATGCACTATGACAGGACGGAGTCAGGTGGTCCATGCAGTATTACAGGACGGAGTCAGCTGGTTATGCACTATAACAGGACGGAGTCACCTGGTCCACGTACTACGACAGGACGGAGTCAGCTGGTCCATGCACTATTACAGGACGGAGTCAGCTGGTTATGCACTATAACAGGACGGAGTCACCTGGTCCACGTACTACGACAGGACGGAGTCAGCTGGTCCATGCACTATTACAGGACGGAGTCAGCTGGTCCATGCACTATTACAGGACGGAGTCACAGTTAAAGTTATCGGAAGTGAGGTCGTTAATCTGGAATCGGTATCACAAATTATCGCTACCTCTACTCAGATTGGTATGACTAGCAATGATTATCTCTCGATTCGCTATAAGTTGTATACATGGTAAGGTGGTAGCCAAGAATCTACTGAACTGGTTGTGCAAGAATCCAATCACTTTCAGTTTGTGTGGCTGAAGAGATGAAGAAGTAATCTAGGAACTAGATTGCTAAGTGATAAGGGGAGTTAACCCCTGGTGAGATCCCAACTTTCCAAAAAGGGAGATAAATCCTTATTTCAACAGGTCGTTTCCCCTTTCGACGCTAGTCTCTAATCCAAAAGTAATCATTGCCTCGTTTTCCCGGCGCAAGTGTCTCGTGACATCAACACTGATGGGAGGGGGAACAATTTAAAAAGAAATAAAATAAATGTTTAGTTTTCAAGGGATGTGAGCAGTGACAAAAACAGCCACAGAGCAGTGCAACATCAGTCACATAGCAGTCACAAGGCAGTCTTACATCAGTCACAGAGCAGTCTTACATCAGTCACAGAGCAGTCTTACATCAGTCACAGAGCAGTCTTACATCAGTCACAGAGCAGTCTTACATCAGTCACAGAGCAGTCTTATATCAGTCACAGGGCAGTGTTATATCAGTCACAGAGCAGTCTTATATCAGTCACATAGCAGTCTTACATCAGTCACAGAGCAGTCTTATATCAGTCACAGGGCAGTGTTATATCAGTCACAGAGCAGTCTTATATCAGTCACATAGCAGTCTTATATCAGTCACAGAACAGTCACAGAGCAGTCACAGGGCAGTCTTACATCAGTCAAAGACCAGTCACAGAGCAGTCTTACATCAGTCAAAGACCAGTCACAGAGCAGTCTTATATCAGTCACAGACCATTCACAGAGCAGTCTAATATCAGTCACAGATCAGTCACAGAGCAGTCTTATATCAGTCACAGAGCAGTCTTACATCAGTCACAGACCGGTCACAGAGCAGTCTTATATCAGTCACAGAGCAGTCTTATTTCACTCACAGACCAGTCACAGAGCAGTCGTATATCAGTCACAGAGCAGTGTAACATCAGTCTCAGAGCAGTCGGGTGACCTTGGATGCAGTCATGAGGTTCGAACCCCGAACTCGTAAAAACTAATCTTGCAGTCGTAATGACACCTTGTCATATAAGAAGAATCAACGAAATTAACAATAATAATATTAGAGAGTCAGTGCTTGTGACATGTTGATTGGCTTGGACGTGACATGTTGATTGGCTTGGACGTGATCTTTTTATTGTGTGATGGGTTTAGTCCCTTAGACCAGTGACCTTATCATCGAGCTGTAACATATCTCAAAAGCCCAGCTCCCCCACACATCTAGCAGAAAACATCAGCCCCCCCCCCCCAACATCTAGCAGATGATATCATCCCGCAGATGACATCACCCCACACATATAGCAGATGATATCGCCCCCCCCCTCCCAATTTCTCGCAATGATGACATCACCCCCACATCAGATGAAATCACCCCCACACATATTGCAGATGACATAACTCCCCTCCTAGCAGATGATATCTACCCCACCCCATATTTAGCAGATGACATATTACTATTAGCAGATGACATATTATTAACAGAAAGCAAATTTGGTTTTATTGACCCCAAAACAGATAAAATGCCAATTCAGTAAGGAAACTAAATCACTCATGTGAACTATCAGCTTAAGTCTGGGGGCGCCATTGTTAGTCAAACTCCTTTTCCATTAAAATATATCAACCCCCCCCCCCCCCCCCCAGTTTGAGCATCGCTGAAGTAAGGTAAAGTACAAAACAAGACAGGCAGCAGAAGACAAACTGTCGAGTAAACGCTATCCAATTACGGGTGTCATGGCTACTGCAAGCTCTTTAGAAGTTTCTCCTAAAATGGTTCCCAACCCGTCTCCATGGAGCCCTGCGGATGCTTCAGCCAAATCCTAAGCACTGTCAACTTGTAAGACATGTACATAGGGCATAGTCCTGGAGACCCACGGGCTCCTCCATTAGAACCTGGCTCTAAAAAGGGGATCCGTGTTTTAAACAGGTTGGGCGCCACTTTGCTACAGTAAGGGGGTGAACATGGAACCACCTGGCAAGGGCGCGGGGTCGCTATCATAGGCGTGTCCCGCAAGAGACAAAGCATCAACACCCGGGGGGGGGAAGGGTCAATACTCTGTGAAAGGGTCAATACTCTGTGGAAGGGTCAACACTATGTGGAAGGGTCAATACTCTGTGGAAGGGTCAATACTCTGTGGAAGGGTCAATACTCTGTGGAAGGGTCAATACTCTGTGGAAGGGTCAATACTCTGTGGAAGGGTCAATACTCTGTGGAAGGGTCAATACTCTGTGGAAGGGTCAATACTCTGTGGAAGGGTCAATACTCTATGGAAGGGTCAATACTCTGAGATTTTCCGAGAGCAACCTACCAGACTAAGTTAATTAGCATCTAAATTTTTAACGGAATCCCAAACTAACACCAGGACTGAAACATCTACACAGCCCCCCCCCCCACCCCCGAAACCAACTAACACTAGGACTGAAACATCTACACAGCCCCCCCCCCAAATAACGCCAGGACTGAAACATCGAACGCACCCCTAAAGAAAACGATAGGCACTTGTCGAATCAATGTGGGGGGGGGGGGGCGTGTTGTGTGTGAGTTTTTGTGTGTGTGTGAGTTTGTGCGAGTGTGTGCGCTTAGTTGTGGGTCGAGAGCTGAAGATTGGATTCGTTAGTTCAGAGAGTATCTCTAGTTAATTAATATCGATTTGACGCGTTCTTTGATCATGCAGTGGTTCTCAAGCACTGAGATGAGTTAAAAGTAATACGTAACAAATGCTTGTATTTTATTGTTGTCTTATTTAATAAGAATAAAGGAAGCAATGATTATTATTTTGTTTTTAAATATTATCTTGACGCTTCCAGAAAAAGAGAGAATAGTAGCATAATTTCATTTTAAAATAGTCTGAGATTCACTGATTAGACATCTATTGACAGTGTTAAGGGATATATCTTGTTTGCTTTTGATCTGAATGATTTCATGAGTCAGGTCACAGTCAAGTCGAAGTCAAGTCACAGTCAGGTCGCAGTCAAGTCGCAGTCACTGACTTTGTAATGATTTTTATGAACTTTTTAAATTTGGTTTTTACAAAACTAAATATTTGTTCAAGATGGTTGTCAACGAAGTAAGATGTTTGTCCCGAGGTAATATGTTTGTCCCGAGGTAAGATGTTTGTCCCGAGGTAAGATGTTTGACCAGAGGTAAGATGTTTGTCCAGAGGTAAGATGTTTGTCCCGAGGTAAGATGTTTGTCCAGAGGTAAGATGTTTGTCCCGAGGTAAGATGTTTGTCCAGAGGTAAGATGTTTGTCCCGGTGTATAATGGTCATCCCGAAGTAACAGGGTCTTCATTCTGATAATGTCTGCTGAATCACGGTCTGAATATTACTTGGTCTTTCTATTGGAGAGTGACGTATGGAATCACGGTCTGAATATTACTTGGTCTTTCTATTGGAGAGTGACGCATGGAATCACGGTCTGAATATTACTTGGTCTTTCTATTGGAGAGTGACGCATGGAATCACGGTCTGAATATTACTTGGTCTTTCTATTGGAGAGTGACGTATGGAATCACGGTCTGAATATTACTCGGTCTTTCTATTGGAGAGTGACGTATGGAATCATGGTCTGAATATTACTTGGTCTTTTGGAGGCTGACATATGCTGCAAAAAAATGACATCAAATTAAATCTACTGCACGAAAGGTATACATGGGGCTGTCCGCTGCCTCTCTGTTACACAATTCTAATTCAATGTTTAAGAAAAAGTTTCCTGTTGTACCTTCCGAAACATTGACTCTCTGTCACGCCTGGTATTTAAATATGATTGTTACATAAAAGTGGGTCTACTAAGCTCTCATGACTGTCCTGGTCCTAATTAGGGCTCAAATTGTGGTCTATGAATATCTCTATTCAACTGGCGGTCTAGATGTCCTCGCGTCAAACTGAACATGTGGTCTATGAATCTTTCCATTCAACTGGCGGTCTAGATGTCCTCGCGTCAAACTGAACATGTGGTCTATGAATCTTTCCATTCAACTGGCGGTCTAGATGTCCGCGCGTCAAACTTAACATATGGTCTATGAATCTTTTCATTCAACTGGCGGTCAACGCGGCAAAAATTACATCAAGGCCCAGAAGAAGGAAGAACAGACTTGGACTTGGAGGTGGGAAAATACAATGGGTGAAAAAAAAAAAGGGGGGGGGGGGACAATCTAAAGATTATGGGATGATATCTAGTGTCTGACAAAGCCAAAGGGGTGGTGTGTGGATGGCCATCAAATCTATCTATTAAGTTACGTCGGTTGGAAATGGGGGGGGGGGGGCAGTTGGGAGGCACTGGTGCAAATAATCCTTTGATTCTCAAAGATATATCAGTGGTTCTTGAAATACTTTTAAATGTACCATCAAAACAAACTGTTTTCGCCAGTTTTTGGGTTAATGATCGACATGACGCATAAATACAAGACAAGATGCGGGGTCCCAGACGATCATTTTGTTGAACATGCTCCGTAAAAAGCTGAACATGCTCCGTTAAAAGTTGAACATGCTCCGTGAAAAGTGGAACATGCTCCGTGAAAAGTTGAACATGCTCCGTGAAAACTTGCTTTGTCAAATTATGCTTTTGGAATTATTCTTTTTAAAAATGTGTTATGTTTACTTGTTTGTTTGTTTGTTTATTTAAAGAAAAAATTGGGAAGCGACGGGAATGGGATAAATGGAAAAAAAAATCAGTGTATTTGATGCAAGTAAAGCAAATAATTAAGAATGCGTGTCTGGAGACAGCACAAGTGGCCAGATATTTGTCCTACCTGCAACTATTGCGGAAATGGAAGGCACTGCCAGGCTGTTCTTGTTTTCGGTGGGTAGAAAGGGGAAGTAACTGCCGCGTCTCACGGGCGGAAGTCCCCGGAAAGGAATGTCAAAGGCGGGGGATATCTCAGATACCCTGGAGGGAGCTCTGTTGAAAAGGGACGCTGAATCGAACGTGAACACCGGGTTTTCCCGGCCCCGGTAGGGTGGGGAGCAAGGGGACTCCCTGATCAGGTTCTCCTTGGACCCCGTGCTGGGGCTGACCAGTTCCGGGACCTTGGGCTGTGTCACCTGTAATCAGATGAATGGAAGGTAGACTTAATAGAGGAGTTATTGACATAAATCTTTATAGAGTTATAGACATATATTTTTATACAATTATAGACAGAAATATTTATATAGTTATAGGCGTATATTTATAGAGTTAAGACATATATATTTATAGAGTTATAAACATATATATTTATAGAGTTATAGACATATATATTTATAGAGTTATACGTTCATAGGTCAAAACACAGTTCATAGGTCAAAACACTGTTCATAGGTCAAAACACAGTTCAAAGGTCAAAACACAGTTCAAAGGTCAAAACACAGTTCATAGGTTAAAACACAGTTCATATGTTAAAACACAGTTCATAGGTCAAAACACAGTTCATAGGTTAAAACACAGTTCATAGGTTAAAACACAGTTCATATGTTAAAACACAGTTCATAGGTCAAAACACAGTTCATAGGTCAAAACACAGTTCATAGGTCATTTGATGTCATGTAAAGAGAGCGCAGAGAAAGGCCAGAAAAACACTGCTCCAACGCATTCGTGTGTGGGGCTTGCAAAAGAGACTGCCACTCGAGGATCGGTCTCACTAGCCACACCAAGAGCTGCAATCAGAAAAGATAAATATATCGTCTCTCGTAGACAGAAGGATGCCATACATATAGACACATATATTTGTAGATTTATAGACATATATATTTATAGAGTTATAGATGTATAATATTTTTTAAAAAAAACATCGTCTCTTTTTTTTAAAACATGACCTCATAATGACATGCCTCATAATGACATGCCTCCTAATGACATGCCTCGTAATGACATGCCTCATAATGACATTTATTCGCTTATCACGTGCCAGCCGTCGCAACATCGAGTAATGGTTTCCGCTGAGGGTGGGGCAAAGATTCGTCTCTCATGGGCTACTTTTTCTTTTGAGGGTGTAGTGTAGCAACGTAATCGCTTATAAGGCCACGCTTCATTTTAACGTGAATTCATTGTAAGTGTCTTTATAAAAGTAAAGAAAAGAAACTATTTAAAAAACAAGTCGTTTTGTACCCGTCAAAACAATCAAAGCGATGAACTTAATGGATACGCAACTGGATCGTCTGAAGGTGCATCGCTGCTCAAAAGGCTGTGCATCGGTTTAATAATGAAATTAAATGGTGTGCTACAAAGGGCATTTTAAAAGGGACGTTTTGCCTATTCTGAAAATCAAATGTGCTCCCACTTAATATCTCCCATAGGGTTAGTTCTAAAGATGGTTTTCATAGGGTTAGTTCCAGATATTCAGGTATTGTCTCTTAGGGTTAGTTCCAGACAGACATACGCAGAGGTTTGTGATAAATTGATACAATTCATTTTCATGCTCAACATCTATCACACTACAAAGGTCACTAGCATATTTCAACATACACAGGCCAATATGTCAACATACACAGGCCAATAACATATGTCAACATGCACAGTTCATTGACATATGTCACCATACAAAGGTCATTAGCATATGTAAACATACAAATGTCATTGACACATGTCAACATACAAAGGTCACTGACACATGTCAACATACAAAGGTCACTGACACATGTCAACATACAAAGGTCACTGACACAGGTCAACATACAAGGGTCACGCTGATATAAAGACCCCAGAAAATCAGCTGTTCATTGAAGACATGTTCATTAACTTTCCAAGACAAGCCCGACACGCGTGGGGGAAAAAAAAGGGGGGGGGGGTGGGCTGGGGGAGGTGGGTAGAGATCCCGTCCATTAATAAAAAACCTGGTGAAGACTGGTTGCCACAGACCCAATCACCCCCTGATTCTAATCGATTACATTAACCACCATGAGTGACTTGGCCAGAGATCTCTACACTTTGCATACAGACCACACAGTCTTTGGTCTTTCTACGAAACTGTACTTCAAGAGAATCGTTTGAACCTCAGTGAAATGTATCAATATAAGGTTGTGTATTGACCTATGAACTGTGTATTGACCTATGAACTGTGTTTTGACCTATGAACTGTGTTTTGACCTTTGAACTGTGTTTTGAACTATTAACTGTGTTTTGACCTATGAACTGTGTTTTGACCTACGAACTGTGTTTTCCTAACCTTTCCCGCAGACGATTTACCGGCATATTGACAAACTAAGAGTTACTCCCCATTCAGCAGAGTTGTTGACCCTTTGATGTAGTTTAAAGAATTTTTGCCACTTCCTAAACAAAAAAATAGATCCCAATTGTTTTATTTATCGCCTGCTGAAAATTTGATTGAGCTGCCAGTTCGTAACCCCCTCATGGAGCTAAAGAATTTTTATAGAGATTGATGTTTCTTTAATTAGTTTCGCAGTGAACGTGGTCCGCAAAAAAAAAAAAAAAAAAAAACTTTTGATCCTTATAAAATATATTCAAATGAGTATTATCTAACACCAGGATGTCCAATTAAAATTGTCTAGATTATTTAATTATTCTTTGCGTGATTCAATAAAAACATTTTCTCCCAAATCTTTTCTGTCGTTCTACAATATTATGTAGAGCGACCAATAGGCCCAAAAAACCAAAACAAAAAACATTTAAACGAGCTGCTAAAAAAATTGATCAATATTTTCCGTTGCACGCTAGATGCACAGTCGGATTTTAAAAACTATATATATAAAGGGTGTGGGAAAAGGGGGGGGGGGGGTCACAAGAAATGCACCCAAACAAAGTTGTTCAACAGCACACACAATTCAGTCATCATGACTTTGACTTAAAGCCAACACATTTGAGGTCGGGGGGGGGGGGGGGAATTGTGAAAGAGAAAACAGTTCTTTCTCTAGTTGTTATGACGTCATGCCTGCCTCTAGTTATTATGACGTCATGCCTGTCTCTAATTATTATGACGGCATGCCTGTCTCTAATTATTATGACGTCATGCCTGTCTTAATTATTATGACGTCATGTCTGTCTCTAATTATTATGACATCATGCCTGTCACTAGTTATTATGACATCATGCCTGTCTCTAGTTATTATGACATCATGCCTGTCTCTAGTTATTATGACATCATGCATGTCTCTAATTATTATGACGTCATGCCTGTCTCTAATTATTATGACGGCATGCCTGTCTCTAATTATTATGACAACATCCCTGTCTCTAGTTATTATGACATCATGCCTGTCTCTAGTTGTTATGACGTCATGCCTGTCTCTAATTATTATGACGTCATGCCTGTCTCTAGTTTTTATGACGTCATGCCTGTCTCTAATTATTATGACGTCATGCCTGTCTCTAATTATTATGACGTCATGCCTGTCTCTAGTTGTTATGACATCTTGTCTGTCTCTAGTTATTATGACATCGTGCCTGTCTCTTGTTATTATGACATCATGAATGTCTCTAGTTATTATGACATCATGTCTGTCTCTTGTTATTATGACATCATGAATGTCTCTAGTTATTATGACATCATGCCTGTCTCTAGTTGTTATGACGTCATGCCTGTCTCTAATTATTATGACGTCATGCCTGTCTCTAGTTGTTATGACGTCATGCCTGTCTCTAGTTGTTATGACGTCATGCCTGTCTCTAATTATTATGACGTCATGCCTGTCTCTAATTATTATGACGTCATGCCTGTCTCTAGTTGTTATGACATATTGTCTGTCTCTAGTTATTATGACATCGTGCCTGTCTCTAGTTATTATGGCATGACTGTCTCTAGTTGTTATGACATCATGCCTGTCTCTAGTTATTATGACATCGTTCCTGTCTCTAGTTGTTATGACATCTTGCCTGTCTCTAGTTATTATGACATCATGCCTGTCTCTAGTTGTTATGACATCGTGCCTGTCTCTAGTTATTATGACATCATGCCTGCCTCTAGTTGTTATAACATCATGCCTGTCTCTAGTTATTATGACATCATTCCTGTCTCTAGTTGTTATGACATCGTGCCTGTCTCTAGTTATTATGACACCATGCATGTCTCTAATTATTATGACACCATGTCTGTCTCTAGTTATTATGACTCCATGCCTGTCTCTAGTTATTATGACACCATCCCTGTCTCTAGTTATTATGACGTCATGTATGTCTAGTTATTATGACATCATGCCTGTCTCTAGTTATTATGTCACCTTGCCTGTCTCTAGTTATTAGGACATCATGCCTGTCTCTAAGTTCTACAAGGACTTGTCTTTAAAATAGTCAAAGGTGTACACGAAGGCTTAGAAATATTGAAAGATCCAGCGTAAACTGCTGGTTCAAGGTCAAACTTGGTTTAAGTCACCTTGACGAGAAAAGTTATCAAAATAATAAACTTCAACCTTATACTGACACACGTACACTTACACTTACACCTTACATTTACACCTTACACCTTAAACTTACACCTTAGGCTTAAACCTTAAACGTACACCTTACACTTACATATTACACTTACACTTTACACCTGACACTTACACCTGACACTTACACCTGACACTTACACCTGACACTTACACCTGACACTTACACCTTACACCTACACCTTACACCTTACACTTACACCTTACACTTACACCTTACACCTACACCTTACACTTAAACCATACACTTACACCTTACACTTACACCTTACACTTACACACGGGCTGTAAATGGCTCAAACATTTCATTTGTGCCCTGATTGCAGAATGAAAGAAGTACACAAAAATAGCCAAAATACTTTTAAAATATCGATGGATCTCAAATTAATTTCAAACCGCGTGATTTGTGAGAGGAAGCACGCGACAACATGCCCTGTTTGTTTTGCGTTGACCTTGTACGACCTTGAAAGTGGACTCAAACTGTAAATGTACTTTAGAAGATAACCGGTCGGAAACCTATAACAAGCACCGGACCGTCGACAGTAATCCGTCACTGGTAATCGATTATTTCGGTTTCTGCTCACTCGATACATTGGCTATGTTCCGGGCAGCTGAAACACTTCAACGGTCACACGAAGAGGTCACTGTTCATACCATCTTGTGTTTGTTTGGGGCGGGGGGGCTCATTCTGAGGATTTTCTGTCAAGGTCTTCGCCTATATTTAGTCAGTTGACTTCCCCAACCACTCACACAGAAAAAAGTGTTGGGGAAAGGGGGGGGGGGGGGGGGGGGCTTTTTGTGCGCTTCTGAGTCCATTACGCGGCTATAAAAAAGGCTGATGCTTTTCGGACCCGGGTCCCTTTAGGCTAAACGGCTGTTCGGATGTCATTTGTGGTAGTTTATTTTACTTAAACTGAAGAAGTAAGTTTACAAACAAATAGTCCATTCAATTACCTTTCATTTGATACCGAGTTTTTTCTTACAAACCCAACAATAATATCTTAAATATATCTTTTAATCAATCCAATCTCTCACTATTTTCAGGGTCCGAATAGCCACTTCGATTTTTTTACAAAACATTTATTAGGATAGCAATATGTCATTTTTCTTACATTGTACTTTACATGCTACATTACATGCCACATTACATGCCACATTACATGCCACAATACATGCCACAATACATGGCACAATACATGCTACATTGCATGCTACATTACATGCTACATTATATGTTACATTACATGCCACATTACATGCCACATTACATGCCACATTACATGCCACATTACATGCCACATTACATGCCACATTACATGCCACATTACATGCCACATTACATGCCACATTACATGCCACATTACATGCCACATTACATGCCACATTATATGTTACATTGCATGCCACATTACATGCCACATTACATGCCACATTACATGCCACATTACATGCCACAATACATGCTACATTACATGCTACATTATATGTTACATTACATGCTACATATCTCTTGCATTTTTTCCAAACGATTGTAATGGGATACGTTCTAAATTTTATCGAATTATTTATACAATACAGGGTCCATTTTATCGTCACCTTATTGAACGGGTCTCCACCGCTCTCCCGCTCCCCCTCCCCCAACTGCACCGGGCTTTTGTTTTAACTTTAGAGTAAAACTTCTAAAATTACGATATATTGTTCTAGATGTTTTAGTTGTGACATATTGGTGACACACAGAAGTGGCATTTTTTACAAGTTCGTGAAGGTTTAAACAAAAAAAAATGAGAAAGAATATTGAAGGAAACAAATTTTAAAAAGTACGTTCGATCTGCTCCCATGCAGTTATAAGATTATGAACATATCAATGTGATCTAAAGGTTTATGTAAATTTTTGTTTAGCTGTGTAGGTTCTAAACTTTCCTGGGCATTTGCTCTGTATCGTCATAATAAGCGTTTTAATGTTATATAAATGTCATTTTTTTATGTTTATAGAAGTCTCTGTGATTTTCCAAAAGTGTCAAGAAATCAGATTTAAAAAATAGTTTCAAGTTTCTAGAAAGTTCCAAATGAATGTAAGGGGGGTCCTGTAGTGTATTGCCGCTAAAATAGTCGACCCACAGGGGTCGGCAAACTCATTCACACCCAGGGGTCGGCAAACTCATTCACCCCCAGGGGTCGGCAAACTCATTCCCCCCCAGGGATCGGCAAACTCATTCACCCCCAGGGGTCGGCATACTCATTCACCCCCAGGGGTCGGAAAACTCATTCACCCACCAGGGGTCGGCAAACTCATTCACCCCCAGGGGTCGGCAAACTCATTCGTCAGAAGAGACAAAAGTCAGCAGCAGGACGATGAAATAATTACTGAGCGCCACATTTCTGTTCACGAACCCGTCAAGAATCATGTGTTTAGGAGTCAGACCCGATTTGTGACCGACTGGCCGAGCCGCTTTCGGGTCGTTCAAGAACCGCATGCGGCTCGCGGGCGGCGATTTCCCGACCACTGGTCTAAGCTATACACGAAGGTTTAGGTTACAACGCCAGATTCTGCGTAAATTGTTGCATCTAGTTCAGATTTGGTAAACATACCTTTACGAGACAAGATGTACAAACAATATCTTCCAGCCAATGAACAGCTGTATCAGACGCTATATAATGAACATGATGCAATGGAAGTCTTGTATTTTATTTAACACTGCATGTTATTGATCCAATTGCTCCACCCCCCCCCCCCCCCCCACAACTCTCACACATGCTTCGCCCGCTGTGATGATATCGAGGTAGTGATGTCCCTCTAGGACCCTGTGACATCTGTCCAGGGCCGTGTGATGTCCCTCTAGGGCCCTGTGACATCCGTCCAGGGCCGTCTGATGTCCGTCTAGGGCCCTGTGACATCCGTCCAGGGCCGTCTGATGTCCGTCTAGGTCCCTGTGACATCCGTCCAGGGCCGTCTGATGTCCGTCTAGGTCCCTGTGACATCCGTCCAGGGCCGTCTGATGTCCGTCTAGGTCCCTGTGAAGTCTAGACCGGTCAAAACAACCATTCAAAGGGATTATATCAAGTCTTTATTATTGTCATCTGAAAGCATACATCAGCTATTCCGGGTGGACGCCCCTGTTCTGATCAATGGCTTCCAGCTATTCCAGGTGTACGCCTCTGATCTAATCAGTGGCTCAGTTACTCCAATTGATAATTGTATGACAATGAGAAAAGATAGAACAATTTTATCTTACAGCCAAAGAAGTGTTGTATCAGAAGATAGCCCATGTGGACAAGCTGCTATTTGATCTGTTTATGTGGTGCACAAGGAACTACCTTACACGTACACCCTTACACCCATACAACTTACACCAACACCCTTACCACTTACACTTACACCCATACACCTTACACTCATACAAACGGGTTGTTAAATTGTTCAAACATTTCAATTACGTCATTGAAAAGAAACAAATGATTCAAACGAAAAAACTACGCATCATCTGTCTCAAGTGTTTCTCTCTCATACAATCCATTTTCATCCCTCCCTCTCTCTCTCTCTCTCTCTCTCTCTCTCTCTCTCTCTCTCTCTCTTTCTCTATTTCTCTCTACATATTTTCCTCCTCTTCGGTCTCTCCGGCTTTTTCTCTTTTCCCTTATGTTACATATTCTCTTTACGCATTTCTTTTCTCTCGTGCACAAACCCAAACCTTTCTTTCAATTATTTTATCACTAGCACTACCTCACACTCTCTCACTCACACACACACAGAGACACACACTGGAACACTCACACTCATGCATACACACTCACAGATGCAGACACTTAACACGCACAGACTGAAACAAATACACGCCGACACACACACACTTTTAAAAAAATCAATCATTTACACAATCTAGCCCCACTGCCATAATCTCTAGCCCCACTGCCATACTCTCTAGCCCCATTGCCATAATCTCTAGCCCCACTGCCATACTCTCTAGCCCCATTGCCATAATCTCTAGCCCCACTGCCATACTCTCTAGCCCCACTGCCATAATCTCTAGCCCCAATGACCTAATCTCTAACCCCACTGCCATAATCTCTAGCCCCACTGCCATACTCTCTAGCCCCACTGCCATACTCTCTAGCCCCACTGCCATAATCTCTAGCCCCACTGCCATAATCTCTAGCCCCACTGCCATACTCTCTAGCCCCACTGCCATACTCTCTAGCCCCACTGCCATACTCTCTTGCCCCACTGCTATACTCTGCTATTATTCTCTAAAGGATCACTTGATCAACTCTCTGGTAGCCCAGAGTCCCTGAGGCTGGTCTGGGTTACTCAGTCAACAACCTTTATGTACCTGGTCCACATATCCCCTTGCTCACTGTCTACTCGTGGCTGTCCAGGCTTGAGTGTGGAGAATGGATTAAGTCTTTGAGACTTTTAATACCAGATCTGGATATCTATGGCCTGTATCCATTGACATATGTGATTTCCAAATGTTCGAATCAATACTCAAATATAAAGAACTATTTATGTGTATGTATAATTATGTCTACAAGGATTCTATGATTATATGAAGTCCGGTGCGAATCACATACCAGTGCGAAAGACATATCAGTGTCAATGACATATCAGTGCAAATGTCATACCAGTGCGAATGTCATACAAGTGCGAATGTCATACCAGTGCGAATAGCATTATTAGTGCGAATGAAATATCAGTGCGCGTGACATACAAGTGCGATTGACATATCAGTGCCAAATGCATATCAGTGCCAAAGACATATCAGTGCCAAAGACATGTCAGTGCCAAAGACATATCAGTGCCATAGACATATTAGTGCCAACGACATATCAGTGCCAAAGGCATATCATTACCAAAGACATGTCAGTACCAAAGACATATCAGTGCCAACGACATATCAGTGCCAAAGACATATCAGTGTTAAAGACATATCAGTGCCAAAGACATATCAAAGAAATGTTTCAAACAAAGCAATGTTTACAGCTTTGAATACTTCCGCTTCGAAGTCATGGAGCTTAAGTTGTAATGTCTTTAGTCAATGATTTTAAGTCAAGGAGCTCAAGTCGTAATGTCTTTAGTCAAGGAGTGTAAGTGACGGAGCTGAAGTCGTAATGTCTTCAGTCAAGGATTTTAAGTCATAGAGCTTAATTCGTAATGACTATAATCAATGAGTTAAGTCAAAGAGCTAAAGTCGAAATGTCTGTAGGAAAGAAGTTAAGTCAAGGAGTCAACGTCACAATGACTGTAATCAAATTAGTTAGGTCAAGGAGTTGAAGTCAAGGAGTTGAAGTCAAGGAGTTGAAACCAGGGAGTTGAAGTCATGGAGTTGAAGTCATGGAGTTGATGTCAAGGGGTTGAAGTCAAGGAGTTGAAGTCAAGGAGTTGAAGTCAAGGAGTTGAAGTCGAGGAGTTCAATTCATGGAGTTATTTTTTTAGATTCTAAGTAATAGAGTTGAAGTCATTAGTTTTAGTCAAGTAATGAAGTCATGTAGTTGAAGTCATGTAGTTGAAGTAATGTAGCTGGAGTCATGTAGCTGAAGTCGTGCAGTTGAAGTCGTGGATTTCAGCGAAATTAACATGAACTGGTGTCTTCATATTTTCTCATATATAAAAAAAAAACTGAAAAATATCAGCACTAAAAAAGACAACAACATTACTTTACATTACTTGCACTTATTCAAGTTAAAAACGAAGATCGGCACATGATTAAAACTCTGATACCTGGCGGTGGTCTTAAAGTTCAAGTCTGACTCGTTAACAATCTGACGGATTCCGGTATGTTTGCCACGCTCGTCAACTTCACGGGTGACTCGTTAACTTTATGACGGATTCCGGAATGTAGGCCAGTCTCGTGGTGATCTCCCTTTTAATTTAATTTTTTTACGGGACGTCAGCAGCTCCATAATAGCATTAAACGTTGTCCTGGATCTAATCTGGATCCAAACATTATCCATATGCATAATATGCGCATGCGTGCAGCCGGTAAATTAGCACATTGTTTTGTTTTGATTGTTTTTTTTTGTTCTATCGTTGTCAATTGTCACGTGGTAACTATCCTTTCCATGGCGTCGACAAGTGAGTTGTTAATGTTACAGAGTCGGGAGACAGGCTGGAGGGGAGACAGGCAGGAGGATAAACAGTCAGGAGGGGAGACAGACAGGAGGGTGACAGGCAGGAGGGGAGACAGGTAAGAGGGGAGACAGGTAAGAGGGGAGACAGGCAGGAGGGGAGACAGACAGGAGGGTGACAGGCAGGAGGATAAATAGGCAGGAGGGGAGACAGACAGGAGGGGAGACATACAGGAAGGCTGTTGATGTTAAATAGTAGGGAGACAGGCAGAAGGGAGACAGGCAGAAGGGAGACAGGCAAGAGGATAAATAGGCAGGAGGGGAGACGGACAGGAGGGGAGACAGAAAGGAAGATTGTTGATGTTACAGAGTAGGGAGACAGGCAGGAGGGGAGGCAGGCAGGAGGGGAGACAGGCAGGAGGATAAACAGTCAGGAGGGGAGACAGGCAGGAGGGCAGACAGGCAGGAGGGCAGACAGGCATGAGGGTTGTTGATGTTACAGAGTCGGGAGACAGGCAGGAGGGGATACAGACTGGAGGGGAGACAGACAGGAGGGGAGACAGACAGGAGGGGAGACAGACAGGAGGGGAGACAGACAGGAGGGGAGACAGACAGGAGGGGAGACAGACAGGAGGGGAGACAGACAGGAGGGGAGACAGGCATGAGGGTTGTTGATGTCACAGAGTCGGGAGACAGACAGGAGAGGAAGCAGACAGGAGAGGAAGCAGACATGAGAGGAAGCAGACAGGAGAGGAAGCAGATAGAAGAGGAGACAGGCAGGAGAGGACGCAGACAGGAAAAGAGACAGGCAGGAGAGGAAGCAGACAGGAGAGGAAGCAGACAGGATAGGAAGCAGACAGGAGAGGAAGCAGACAGGAGAGGAAGCAGACAGGAGAGGAAGCAGACAGGAGAGGAAGCAGATAGAGGAGGAGACAAGCAGGAGATGAAGCAGACAGGAGAGGAAGCAGACAAGAGAGGAAGCAGACATGAGAGGAGACAGACAGGAGAGGAAGCAGACAGGAGAGGAAGCAGACATGAGAGGAAGCAGACAGGAGAGGAAGCAGATAGAAGAGGAGACAGGCAGGAGAGGAAGCAGACAGGAGAGGAAGCAGACAGGAGGGTCGTGATGTTACAGAGCGGGGAGACAGGTAAGAGGGTGTAATCACAAGTGACATTAATGACGTCACAATGACACGGGAACATAGCAAGTGAGAGAAGCGTTGTTAGAACTCCCAAGTAAGGTCGATTCAAACCTCCCGCCCGTTCTTCGTCCACGTCCACCTCTGCCCACCTCTGCCCACCTCTGCTCTCCACTTCCCTCCCCAACCGTCATTAAACACAGTCATGGACATTGAGTTTGTGTGACGTCATTTTTTGCCAACAACTCTCCACGAGAGACGGATGAGATTGTCTGAGGAATGTTAAATGATTGAGGCAAGGGGAGATCAGGCGAAAACACGTATGTCCAATATTCAAGTTTTACGGGCTGGGTTATGACTCCAAGTTTGATATCCCCTGATGCGCCCTGCATTCTCCTCCTCCTCAGCAATCCTCCTGTCTCGACGTGTGGACGTCTGGGCGTGAAATTGACGCCCCACCACCACCCCAAACAGCCCTCAATGGTATATTTGATGGCCCCCTACTGTCCTGTAAATAAACCCTGTCATTTTGTATGTGCTAATGCGACTGCCACCATAACACAATATGCAGCTAATGGGTTGTTCCTTAACACAGTAGGCAGCAAATGGCTTGTTCTTTAACACAATAGGCATCAAATGGCTTGTTCTTTAACACAATAGGCATCAAATGGCTTGTTTCTTAACACAATATGCAGCCAATGGCTTGTTCCTTTTTGTTTTTATATTTTCTATACAAGTGAGATTGCTAGTATATAAATCATATGATGTAGATCTGTCCACAACATACACTTTGAATAGAGGGAGATGAATGGATCAAATATCAAATATTTTTGGGTTTTTTAGCTTTAGAACGATGCTTTCTTAACAGTGAGTTTAAGGAGAGTACAAAGTAAAGAATAGAGAGTAGAGAGTACAAAGTAGAGAGTGGAGATTACAAAGTAGAGAGTAAAACGAAGAGAGTAAAGAGTACGAAGAAGAGAGTAGAAATATTTTACAACTAGCTGAAAATTTTAAATACATTTCTTTTTTTTTTAATTAATAAGAGTTTACCCACAATCCATTATTCAAAAATCAATTTACAGAAGACCACTGTTCACCTGGTGCCACCACCAGCCTCCACCTGACGCCACCACCAGCCACCCATCTGACTCCACCACCAGCCTCCACTTTAATCCACCACCAGCCTCCATCTGACTCCACCACCAGCCTCCACCTGATGCCACAACCAGCCTCCACCTGACGCCACAACCAGCCTCCACCTGACGCCACAACCAGCCTCCACCTGACGCCACAACCAGCCTCCACCTGATGCCACAACCAGCCTCCACCTGACGCCATAACCAGCCTCCCCCTGATGCCACAACCAGCCTCCACCTGATGCCACAACCAGCCTCCACCTGATGCCACAACCAGCCTCCACCTGATGCCACAACCAGCCTCCACCTGATGCCACAACTAGTCAAAAATCATACTCTCCAAACCGCGTTTTCTTCGCATTCTTCTTTCATGCCCTCTGACCCCCTGACCCCGTGATCCCGTGCGCGCTGTCTGAGTTTGGAACCTTGCTCTCCGAGTAGCTGTAACATTGCAGATCTAGAGACTTACTGCTTTTACACTGTCCACCGTATTTAAACATCGCTTTTACACTGTCCACCGTATTAAGCAATCGGCCAGTTACGTGAACTCTTCATTCTCAGAATCAAAATCTTGTTGTCGGACTTATGTCAAATCCATAACACCAGTTTTGTCATCACGGTAAGAATGACGTCATTGTACTTACTGTCAAATCAGAAAATCCCCTCATACACACACATTTATCCTTTTTGCATATGTATCACCCCGCCCGGCCCCCCAAGTTTTTATTGCTCTTGTTGATCTCCGTTCCCATGGTAACATTGACAGCTGAATCAAAACACACAAAAAAGACGAATTGGGGAAAAAACAAGGCACCGCCAATAAAGCAGAGAGTGGGGCCGAAGATTTGCCAGCCATGTCATCGGGTGAGTTATGGACGTTGCTAGAATACAAATCTCATGGCAATGGACGCACGCCGCCTTGCAGATGTCAGCAGATGCCGGGAGATATTGATGGTTGGTGGAGGGTGAGTGGAATGTTTTAGAGAGAACAAAATATGACGTCAGTTGTCGTTTGAAAAGATATGGGCGTTTTTTTTTCGAAGGAAAGTTAACAAAACATTTTGGAGAAAGTTGAGAAAAGTTAGCAAGATATTGTGGAGAATTTAAAAGAAAGTTAACAAGATATTGTGGAGTAGGTAAAGGAAAGTTAACAAAGATATTTTGGAGAATTTAAAAGAAATTTAACAAAGATATTGTGGAGTAGGTAAAGGAAAGTTAACAAAGATATTTTGGAGAATTTAAAAGAAATTTAACAAGATATTGTGGTAATTGTAAAGGAAAGTTAACAAGATATTGTGGAGAATTTAAAAGTTTTGAATGCAAAGAAAATAAATGTTTTAATTGTTGGCATATGTGTCTGGAGTAGCATTCGCAACAGTTTGGGTAGGTGGATAAGGTGACATATCACCAATGGCGTAGCTATGGTTGGTGCTGCACAGGGGGGAACCGCCCCTCCCACCCCTTTCCTACGCCACTTCTCATGCCCCGACTGCAGCGCTTTGTAGACGCGTTCGTCTCCGTCCTCACAGAGTAACACTTGCGGGATAGTTATGGTTGTTTCAGATATAATGTTCAGTATCACGAATCCCATTTAAGATAGTATTAATTTAATAAACTACGCCGTTAAACCCTATGGGTTTAGCAAGATGTCCCTTAGTCGATTTAACGCAGTGGGGCCGGAGTATACGTATAATGGAATGCAGTCGTATGATGAAACCATCAAGTCATGATTCGGTAGCAATATATCAGATTGTTGGCTGAATAGCTTGGTCAGTGATGTCATGTGATAGTCAGGAGTGAATAGTTTAGTGAAAAATGTCATATGATAGTAAGGACTGAATAGTTTAGTCTAAGGTGTCATGTGATAGTCAGGACTGAATAGTTTAGTGAAAAATGTCATATGATAGTAAGGACTGAATAGTTTAGTCAAAGATGTCATGTGATAGTCAGGACTGAATAGTTTAGTCAGTGATGACAGGTAATGGTCAATCAATGATACAATAATCTAATTACGTAACAATACCTGGGAGGGAATGATAGAATCATCTAGTTACGTAACAACAGCTGGGAGGGAATGATACAATCATCTAGTTACGTAACAGCAGCTTGGAGGGAATGATGTATCAATGCATGTATCTTTCAGTAAAATAACATTTATATTTCACTCGTATACAGCAAATCAATTCCGTTACAATGTACTTAAAAGTTGCAGGCGGCAGGGGTTTTACGCAAATACGCTTAAAAATATAAATACAAAAATGATAATAATTAAATTGTTTATAGGGTGGGCTGTACCAAGATGTACCAGGCTGTGCAGGGATGTACCACGCTGTACCGAGCTGTACGAGGCTGTACGTCCTGAATATTTTTATAAACAAACCGAAAATCGGTAACCCGTTCAAACTTGACCGGAAATGAGAAACCAGCGCCATCTTGTGTTCACCGTGAGTGGTCTCCGCTTAAGGGGGAAGCTGAAGATGTTAATGGCTGGGAGAATGACTGAGGGGGGAAATCGTATGGTTAGAAGGGGAAATCTTATGGTTAGAAGGAGGAAAACATGGCGGGGACCAGAAAGAAAGCTTCACACTAGACAAGAAAATGGACAAACGTGTGTTTCTAGAGCTTTTCTTTTTGTACCGCTAGATAAAATTGGTAACTGTCTGTGGAATATTATAGGAAATGAAAGTGGAAAAACAGAAATAATGATCTCGTGGCTTGGGACAAACAGAAATAATGATCTCGTGGATTGGGACAAACAGAAATAATGATCTCGTGGATTGGGACACACAGAAATAATGATCTCGTGGATTGGGACAAACAGAAATAATGATCTCGTGGATTGGGACAAACAGAAATAATGATCTCGTGGATTGGGACAAACAGAAATAATGATCTCGTGGCTTGGGACAAACAGAAATAATGATCTCGTGGATTGGGACAAACAGAAATAATGATCTCGTGGATTGGGACACACAGAAATAATGATCTCGTGGATTGGGACAAACAGAAATAATGATCTCGTGGATTGGGACACACAGAAATAATGATCTCGTGGATTGGTACACACAGAAATAAAGAGCTTGTGGATTGGGACACACAGAAATAAAGAGCGTGTGGATTGGGACACACATAAATAAAGAGCTTGTGGATTGGGACACACAGAAATAATGATCTCGTGGATTGGGACAAACAGAAATAATGATCTCGTGGATTGGGACAAACAGAAATAATGATCTCGTGGATTGGGACACACAGAAATAAAGAGCTTGTGGATTGGGACACACAGAAATAAAGAGCTTTTGGATTGGGACACACAGAAATAAAGAGCTTGTGGATTGGGACACACAGAAATAAAGAGCTTGTGGATTGGGACACACAGAAATAATGAGCTTGTGGATTGGGACAAACAGAAATAAAGAGCATGTGGATTGATACAAATTATCTTGAGAAACTTCGACTTAAACATTGTAAATAGTTGCTCTGGTCTAGGTGAACCATCGTAGGTGAAATTCTGTGCAATGGTTTTTAGAGATTTATTTCTTGTGAAGAGCTTTGAGGTTTTCCTCTTTAAGCCTGAGTTTGAAAACATATTTATATTGACTCCCAATGTGTAGCCCTTAATATTTAAGAAAAAAAAAAAAAAATTAAAAGACATTATACGCAATCTCCACACCATCTGTTTATAAAAAAGACATTGCACCCAATCTCCACATCAAAGTCTATAAAAAGACATTGCACCCGATCTCAATATCATAGTTTAAAGAAAAAAGTGGGAAAACTATTAATAGGCCAGACGTTGGTGTAATAGGGGTCCTTCTTCAGACAGCCCAGCACTTGACACTTCCGGGCGAGTTCACTTCCGTCTTCACCGGTGTTCCTCTACTATTTATGAGGGTGTAGCGGTGTGAACATAAAAACGTATCCAGGACATTTGTGAATGATAAAATATTTAAATGGTGTTTCTTAAAGCTGTGAGTAGATACATTGGGTAGAAAACATATCTAAAAAAATACGTTTTTAATATTTGAGACGACGAAACAAAATAGTGACCGTTAAAAATGTACGACGTCACAAACCGAGGGGCGCCAGACAGCAGTCTGAACAACAGAAAGGGCCACATAATCTCTCTGGAATTATATGTCGTGCGTGGAAGCATTATTTGATGGCACGTAGCTGGGAGTCTTGTAGGATTTACAACTTGTCTGCGACGGATGAAACAAATCTATATTCTGTATAATGTGTACATGTGGGTGTACAGGGCGAATCTAGCAACCATATTCTATTCTGTGTACAATCGCACCGTAATGATCGCGGACCATAATTATTGGAACGCTGGTCTAGATTATGTTCCGTAAGTTTTGAATGACGGGGGCATAACAAGCAACAATAATCTATTCTATGTACATTCAAAGAGGGGGAGAATGCAAATGTGGAAAAAAACTGGCGTAGCCACGCGTCTGGAATAATATTTACAAAACCTTACTTCACTACTAGGAACCAGCTTCCATCGTAACAACAAAACCTTACTTCACTACTGGGAACCAGCTTCCATCGTAACAACAAAACCTTACTTCACTACTGGGAACCAGCTTCCATCGTAACAACAAAACCTTACTTCACTACTGGGAACCTGCTTCCAAAGTAAAAAGCCCCTTTTCATTTTACTTACTATTCGTTCTAACTAAAACTCTTCATGGAATGAGCCCACTACAAAATCTACAACCAAACTGAATTTCTGGCTTCACAGTTACTTAAATTGGATGTTAAAATGTTGTTTTGTCTGCTTGCTGGTTTGTTTTGTCTGTTTGCTTGCTGGTTTGTTTCTCATCAAACGTCCACTCAAAAATCGAATGTTGTTTTGACTGTTGTTTTATACCTCAACAATTTCCCGATATCAAAAGAAGAATTCAAAATTCACGAAACATTCCAAAAAATTAAATAACAAACTGTCTGATTGTAACTTAATTGTGTTCTTGTCAACTTGTATTCAACACATTTACCCGGAGACTGCCTGCTCTTAATTAGATTTTGAGACAACTTCTACCAGGGGACAGAAAAAAAAACGACAGATCATCTCCCCCTTCTTAAAATTCCCGGTACATTTTTTTATCTTTCATTTATCTCGGGGAAAGTCCTGGTAGACTTCCTATCTTAAAAATACATCTGCTTATTTCAACGGGGGAAAATACACAGCTTGAACGGCATAATTGTTGAATGGCTTCGATTCCTTTGTGTTCAGCTGAAGCCTGCACTGACCGAACTTGGGTCTGCACGGGTTTCGATTCCGTTCTCAGTTTGTGGTGCAGCAACACGGAGACACCCGCGTAAGGAAATGGGAGTGGTCCGACTCCGGTGGTACTTATTTTTAAAGGACGGTTGTTTTAGTCTATAATATAAATACAAATTTTTTTTTAATTCTTGAAAATACGTCATATGTCTATGTTTATGTTTATTCGGAATTGTTTAGTTGGTCTACTGTAAATGGATGCAAACATTCATCAATTATGTAAAACGTTTTAAGTTCTATAGATATTCTGGAGTGTTCCAACAAATCTTCCACAATTCATAGCGGTACATTTACCAAAAGAACTTTTTTCCTCTGCTGTATTTGTAACTAAACTGTGTTATTTCCATCGCCACACAAATGTGTCATTTCAATCATTCCATCGCCACAAAAATGTGTCATTTCAATCATTCAATCGCCACACAAATGTGTCATTTCAATCATTCCATCGCCACACAAATGTGTCATTTCAATCATTCCATCGCCAAACACATGTGTCATTTCAATCATTCCATCGCCACACAAATGTGTCATTTCAATAATTCCATCGCCACACAAATGTGTCATTTCAATCATTCCATCGCCACACAAATGTGTCATTTCAATCATTCCATCGCCACACAAATGTGTCATTTCAATCATTCCATCGCCACACAAATGTGTCATTTCAAGCATTCCATCGCCACACAAATGTGTCATTTCAATCATTCCATCGCCACACAAATGTGTCATTTCAATCATTCCATCGCCACACAAATGTGTCATTTCAATCATTCCATCGCCACACAAATGTGTCATTTCAATCATTCCATCGCCACACAAATGTGTCATTTCAATCATTCCATCGCCACACAAATGTGTCATTTCAATCATTCCATCGCCACACAAATGTGTCATTTCAATCATTCCATCGCCACACAAATGTGTCACTTCAATCATTCAATCGCCACAAAAGTGTGACACTTCAATGGAGACGTTAAATCCACATGATCCACATGATCCACTAGATTCTCAGTTCTGGGCAATAACATGGGAATTCTTGTGGGGAAAACATCCACACTCTAAGGATGGAAAAAGTAGTTCTTTCAGCCTCTGTCCTCCTTGTTCTCACCCCCCCCCCCCCCCAAATCTTGACCGATGCGTTTATGGTCAGGGACGAATCAACAACTACCACCGTGAAGTCGGGGTTCAGTCGTCCATGATGTCAGAGAATCGTCGGCCTGAGAAGACTGTCTCGCTCATTCCTATTCTGCTATTTTACTTTAGAGCCGCCCATGTCAACGTTAGCGATGAACGTAGCTTCCAGGCCGTCTGCATGTATTAATCTAAACGTTCATGTATCCTAGGACATTTACGCATGAACGTTCCAACACGTTTCACACGGAATTATTTGTTCACATACGTGTTCTTAGAAATACGTGTTATTAGAACACAATGACAAATCATTGGTATTTGTTGTGGAAACAAAAGTTGTGACGTGTCCAATAAAATTGTACTTTCATTTTAAACATCAAACTTAACATCAGTCACAGCAGTTCGAAATTATGACGTAAACGGCTGTTTACCAGCCCTGAGTAGTTAAAAACTGGGTACCTTTATTTTATTCCCTGCAAACAGCTCGAAAAGAACCACTCCGGTTCCTAATACGGCCATTTATTTCCGGGGTTTCCGGTGCCCTTTGCCCCCAAGTTGCCCATCACGAGGAGAAGAGCACCCGAGGCTACGGCGAGTTTGGAAATGTCAGCAAGTCACGGAGATGGTCTTTAATGGACAGCAGAACTTGGGGGCGGGCGGGGGCTAGGGCTTATCCTGAGTGACGAAGAACTCAAGTTGGGAGAACATGCCGGGGTGTACTTATATAGATGACCGCGCGTGGAGCTTAACTTAGGGCAGTGTGTGGCAAAATGGGAGATGGCATTACTGAGACGTGTGATAAAAGGCGAGAAATGGGGATGGGGCGCTGGAATTACCCCAGGAGACGCTGGAATTGTCCCTGGGTGGCTGACCCAGTTGTCTTATATAGCGCTCACCGCGCTGTACATAAAAATATTCGCAAAAGAGACATACTCGTGACAATAAAATAAAATACATTAATATAATAAAGAACAGCTGTACCGTAACAAAACAAAAACAAATGCATATTCAACCCATCCACCCCAGAACTTTTACATGGCAAGCCATGGACGGCGGCCAGCAGCATCGTTTATCGGTCAGAGGGTGGGGGGGGGGATCAGTCGGGTTAGAAGAGTTTAAAGAGATGTGTTTTGAGTGCAGTTTTGATGGCCTGGGTGGTTGGTATATTGCGGATGTGTAGTGGCAGAGAATTCCATTATTTTGGGTGCGCAGAAAGAGAAAGATCGTTCACCATATGTTTTAGTACGTGTCTTAGCAACGGACAGATATTTCTAGCATCTTATTGCAATCAATGTCATTAGAGCAGTCACCAATCCCTGCTCCAATTAAACTGTACATAGACATATATTACATGACTTACATTTTATATGTGGGAACATATATGTTATATTATGGGTACCTGCCTATTTTTTTGTTCTAAATCTGGTTTCACCTGATTTGCATATTAATCCAGAGGGTGGGGCTACATGTCATTTGTATTTCATTTCTATCTGTCATTTGATGGCAGAGGCGTCACTAAGTCTGGTGTCACCAGTGGGGCCCGCAACCATCTAGTGACGCCACTGGTTTAGGCACGTCTTTTCGTGGGGATTTTATTTTAATCACGATCGAAACCACAGAGGTGTCACCCTAAGAGCAAAATGTGTCACCCTATGTGCAAGATGTGTCCCCCTATGTGCAAAATGTGTCACCCTATGTGCAAGATGTGTCACCCTATGTGCAAGATGTGTCACCCTATGTGCAAGATGTGTCACCCTATGTGCAAATTGTGTCACCCCCTATACAAACTGTGTCGCCTTCCTGTACAAACTATGTCAAACCACGTACACACTGTGTCACCATGTGTACACAACTAGAAACATTTTTTTTACCTGAATCCTGGGCGCCGTAGTTCGCGGGGAGCGGGTGGCGTTAGGTGGTGTCATCATGATGGCTTGTTTAAGGAGATCACAGCAATGTGGGTCAGGAGGTCATGATGAAGGTCAAAGCACATAAAATCGTTGCTGGCGCCACCTGGAATCAAAGGTAAATATCATTAAAGGGATATCAGCTTAAGATGTCATGGACAGCATATGGGATTCATTAAAATGACAATTTAACTGCCAAATGAGCGACAAAACACACGTCATCACATCGTCACGTCACACGTCATCACATCGTCACGTCACACGTCATCACATCGTCACGTCACAAGTCATCTATCCACAACAAGTAAAGGGCGATTTAATAAAATCTTATTTTGATGACTTTTTTGTGGGTAAAGCAGTTGAATATTTACATTTCTCTAAATATGTTTTGATAGTTGACCTGGCTTTGTATTTCGTTGGTTGTCTCCTTTGAGAACCTTTGTATATAGAGGTGAATACCTCAATGTCTGCTGGAACATCCGTCTGACCATCTAACACAGTAGTCAGTGTCTGTTGGAACGTCTGTCTGACTATCTAACACAGTAGTCAGTGTCTGTTGGAACGTCTGTCTGACTATCTAACACAGTAGTCAGTGTCTGCTGGAACGTCTGTCTGACTATCTAACACAGTACTCAGTGTCTGCTGGAACGTCTGTCTGACCATCTAACACAGTACTCAGTGTCTGCTGGAACGTCTGTCTGACTATCTAACACAGTACTCAGTGTCTGTTGGAACGTTTGTCTGACTATCTAACACAGTACTCAGTGTCTGCTGGAACGTCTGTCTGACTATCTAACACAGTACTCAGTGTCTGCTGGAACGTCTGTCTGACTATCTAACACAGTACTCAGTATCTGCTGGAACATCTGTCTGACTATCTAACACAGTATTCAGTATCTGCTGGAACATCTGTCTGACTATCTAACACAGTACTCAGTATCTGCTGGAACGTCTGTCTGACTATCTAACACAGTACTCAGTGTCTGCTGGAACGTCTGTCTGACTATCTAACACAGTACTCAGTGTCTGCTGGAACGTCTGTCGGACTATCTAACACAGTACTCAGTGTCTGCTGGAACGTCTGTCTGACTATCTAACACAGTACTCAGTTTCTGCTGGAACGTCTGTCTGACTATCTAACACAGTACTCAGTGTCTGCTGGAACGTCTGTCTCTCCATCTAACACAGTACTCAGTGTCTGCTGGAACGTCTGTCTGACTATCTAACACAGTACTCAGTGTCTGCTGGAACGTCTGTCTGACTATCTAACACAGTACTCAGTGTCTGCTGGAACGTCTGTCTGACTATCTAACACAGTACTCAGTATCTGCTGGAACATCTGTCTGACTATCTAACACAGTATTCAGTATCTGCTGGAACATCTGTCTGACTATCTAACACAGTACTCAGTATCTGCTGGAACGTCTGTCTGACTATCTAACACAGTACTCAGTGTCTGCTGGAACGTCTGTCTGACTATCTAACACAGTACTCAGTGTCTGCTGGAACGTCTGTCGGACTATCTAACACAGTACTCAGTGTCTGCTGGAACGTCTGTCTGACTATCTAACACAGTACTCAGTGTCTGCTGGAACGTCTGTCTCTCCATCTAACACAGTACTCAGTATCTGCTGGAACGTCTGTCTCTCCATCTAACACAGTACTCAGTGTCTGCTGGAACGTCTGTCTGACTATCTAACACAGTACTCAGTGTCTGCTGGAACGTCTGTCTCTCCATCTAACACAGTACTCAGTATCTGCAGGAACGTTTGTCTGACTATCTAACACAGTACTCAGTATCTGCTGGAACGTCTGTCTCTCCATCTAACACAGTACTCAGTATCTGCTGGAACGTATGTCTGACTATCTAACACAGTACTCAGTGTCTGCTGGAACGTCTGTCTGACTATCTAACACAGTACTCAGTATCTGCTGGAACGTCTGTCTGACTATCTAACACAGTACTCAGTATCTGCTGGAACGTCTGTCTGACTATCTAACACAGTACTCAGTGTCTGCTGGAACGTCTGTCTGACTATCTAACACAGTACTCAGTATCTGCTGGAACGTCTGTCTGACTATCTAACACAGTACTCAGTATCTACTGGAACGTCTGTCTGACTATCTAACACAGTACTCAGTATCTGCTGGAACGTTTGTCTGACTATCTAACACAGTACTCAGTATCTGCTGGAACGTTTGTCTGACTATCTAACACAGTACTCAGTATCTGCTGGAACGTCTGTCTGACTATCTAACAAAGTACTCAGTATCTGCTGGAACGTTTGTCTGACTATCTAACACAGTACTCAGTGTCTGCTGGAACGTCTGTCTGACTATCTAACACAGTACTCAGTATCTGCTGGAACGTCTGTCTCTCCATCTAACACAGTACTCAGTATCTGCTGGAACGTCTGTCTGACTATCTAACACAGTACTCAGTGTCTGCTGGAACGTTTGTCTGACTATCTAACACAGTACTCAGTATCTGCTGGAACGTTTGTCTGACTATCTAACACAGTACTCAGTATCTGCTGGAACGTCTGTCTGACTATCTAACACAGTACTCAGTGTCTGCTGGAACGTCTGTCTGACTATCTAACACAGTACTCAGTATCTGCTGGAACGTCTGTCTCTCCATCTAACACAGTACTCAGTGTCTGCTGGAACGTCTGTCTGACTATCTAACACAGTACTCAGTATCTGCTGGAACGTCTGTCTCTCCATCTAACACAGTACTCAGTGTCTGCTGGAACGTCTGTCTGACTATCTAACAAAGTACTCAGTATCTGCTGGAACGTTTGTCTGACTATCTAACACAGTACTCAGTGTCTGCTGGAACGTCTGTCTGACTATCTAACACAGTACTCAGTATCTGCTGGAACGTCTGTCTCTCCATCTAACACAGTACTCAGTATCTGCTGGAACGTCTGTCTGACTATCTAACACAGTACTCAGTGTCTGCTGGAACGTTTGTCTGACTATCTAACACAGTACTCAGTATCTGCTGGAACGTTTGTCTGACTATCTAACACAGTACTCAGTATCTGCTGGAACGTCTGTCTGACTATCTAACACAGTACTCAGTGTCTGCTGGAACGTCTGTCTGACTATCTAACACAGTACTCAGTATCTGCTGGAACGTCTGTCTCTCCATCTAACACAGTACTCAGTGTCTGCTGGAACATCTGTCTGACCATCTAACACAGTATTCAGTGTCTGCTGGAACGTCTGTCTCTCCATCTAACACAGTACTCAGTGTCTGCTGGAACATCTGTCTGACCATCGTACACAGTACTCAGTGTCTGCTGGAACGTCTGTCTCTCCATCTAACACAGTACTCAGTGTCTGCTGGAACGTCTGTCTCTCCATCTAACACAGTATTCAGTGTCTACTGGAACGTCTGTCTGACCATCTAACACAGTACTCAGTGTCTGCTGGAACGTCTGTCTGAATATCTAACACAGTACTCAGTGTCTGCTGGAACGTCTGTCTGACTATCTAACACAGTACTCAGTGTCTGCTGGAACGTCTGTCTCTCCATCTAACACAGTACTCAGTATCTGCTGGAACGTCTGTCTCTTCATCTAACACAGTACTCAGTGTCTGCTGGAACGTCTGTCTGACTATCTAACACAGTACTCAGTGTCTGCTGGAACGTCTGTCTCTCCATCTAACACAGTACTCAGTATCTGCTGGAACGTTTGTCTGACTATCTAACACAGTACTCAGTATCTGCTGGAACGTCTGTCTCTCCATCTAACACAGTACTCAGTATCTGCTGGAACGTATGTCTGACTATCTAACACAGTACTCAGTGTCTGCTGGAACGTCTGTCTGACTATCTAACACAGTACTCAGTATCTGCTGGAACGTCTGTCTGACTATCTAACACAGTACTCAGTATCTGCTGGAACGTCTGTCTGACTATCTAACACAGTACTCAGTGTCTGCTGGAACGTCTGTCTGACTATCTAACACAGTACTCAGTATCTGCTGGAACGTTTGTCTGACTATCTAACACAGTACTCAGTATCTGCTGGAACGTCTGTCTGACTATCTAACACAGTACTCAGTATCTGCTGGAACGTTTGTCTGACTATCTAACACAGTACTCAGTATCTGCTGGAACGTCTGTCTGACTATCTAACAAAGTACTCAGTATCTGCTGGAACGTTTGTCTGACTATCTAACACAGTACTCAGTGTCTGCTGGAACGTCTGTCTGACTATCTAACACAGTACTCAGTATCTGCTGGAACGTCTGTCTCTCCATCTAACACAGTACTCAGTATCTGCTGGAACGTCTGTCTGACTATCTAACACAGTACTCAGTGTCTGCTGGAACGTTTGTCTGACTATCTAACACAGTACTCAGTATCTGCTGGAACGTTTGTCTGACTATCTAACACAGTACTCAGTATCTGCTGGAACGTCTGTCTGACTATCTAACACAGTACTCAGTGTCTGCTGGAACGTCTGTCTGACTATCTAACACAGTACTCAGTATCTGCTGGAACGTCTGTCTCTCCATCTAACACAGTACTCAGTGTCTGCTGGAACGTCTGTCTGACTATCTAACACAGTACTCAGTATCTGCTGGAACGTCTGTCTCTCCATCTAACACAGTACTCAGTATCTGCTGGAACGTCTGTCTGACTATCTAACACAGTACTCAGTGTCTGCTGGAACGTCTGTCTCTCCATCTAACACAGTACTCAGTATCTGCTGGAACGTCTGTCTCTCCATCTAACACAGTACTCAGTGTCTGCTGGAACGTATGTCTCTCCATCTAACACAGTACTCAGTGTCTGCTGGAACATCTGTCTGACCATCTAACACAGTACTCAGTGTCTGCTGGAACGTCTGTCTCTCCATCTAACACAGTACTCAGTGTCTGCTGGAACATCTGTCTGACCATCGTACACAGTACTCAGTGTCTGCTGGAACGTCTGTCTCTCCATCTAACACAGTACTCAGTGTCTGCTGGAACGTCTGTCTCTCCATCTAACACAGTATTCAGTGTCTACTGGAACGTCTGTCTGACCATCTAACACAGTACTCAGTGTCTGCTGGAACGTCTGTCTGAATATCTAACACAGTACTCAGTGTCTGCTGGAAGGTCTGTCTCTCCATCTAACACAGTACTCAGTGTCTGCTGGAACGTCTGTCTCTCCATCTAACACAGTACTCAGTGTCTACTGGAACGTCTGTCTGACCATCTAACACAGTACTCAGTGTCTGCTGGAACATCTGTCTGACTATCTAACACAGTACTCAGTGTCTGGTGGAAAGTCTGTCTCTCCATCTAACACAGTACTCAGTGTCTGCTGGAACATCTGTCTGACCATCTAACACAGTACTCAGTGTCTGCAGGAACATCCGTCTGACCATCTAACACAGTAGTCAGTGTCTGTTGGAACGTCTGTCAGACTATCTAACACAGTAGTCAGTGTCTGTTGGAACGTCTGTCTGACTATCTAACACAGTAGTCAGTGTCTGCTGGAACGTCTGTCTGACTATCTAACACAGTACTCAGTGTCTGCTGGAACGTCTGTCTGACTATCTAACACAGTACTCAGTATCTGCTGGAACGTCTGTCTGACTATCTAACACAGTACTCAGTATCTACTGGAACGTCTGTCTGACTATCTAACACAGTACTCAGTATCTGCTGGAACGTTTGTCTCTCCATCTAACACAGTACTCAGTATCTGCTGGAACGTTTGTCTCTCCATCTAACACAGTACTCAGTATCTGCTGGAACGTATGTCTCTCCATCTAACACAGTACTCAGTATCTGCTGGAACGTTTGTCTCTCCATCTAACACAGTACTCAGTATCTGCTGGAACGTTTGTCTCTCCATCTAACACAGTACTCAGTATCTGCTGGAACGTCTGTCTGACTATCTAACACAGTACTCAGTGTCTGCTGGAACGTCTGTCTGACTATCTAACACAGTACACAGTATCTACTGGAACGTCTGTCTGACTATCTAACACAGTACTCAGTATCTGCTGGAACGTTTGTCTCTCCATCTAACACAGTACTCAGTATCTGCTGGAACGTTTGTCTCTCCATCTAACACAGTACTCAGTATCTGCTGGAACGTTTGTCTCTCCATCTAACACAGTACTCAGTATCTGCTGGAACGTTTGTCTCTCCATCTAACACAGTACTCAGTATCTGCTGGAACGTTTGTCTCTCCATCTAACACAGTAGTCAGTGTCTGTTGGAACGTCTGTCTGACTATCTAACACAGTAGTCAGTGTCTGCTGGAACGTCTGTCTGACTATCTAACACAGTACTCAGTGTCTGCTGGAACGTCTGTCTGACTATCTAACACAGTACTCAGTATCTGCTGGAACGTCTGTCTGACTATCTAACACAGTACTCAGTATCTACTGGAACGTCTGTCTGACTATCTAACACAGTACTCAGTATCTGCTGGAACGTTTGTCTCTCCATCTAACACAGTACTCAGTATCTGCTGGAACGTTTGTCTCTCCATCTAACACAGTACTCAGTATCTGCTGGAACGTTTGTCTATCCATCTAACACAGTACTCAGTATCTGCTGGAACGTTTGTCTCTCCATCTAACACAGTACTCAGTATCTGCTGGAACGTTTGTCTCTCCATCTAACACAGTACTCAGTATCTGCTGGAACGTCTGTCTGACTATCTAACACAGTACTCAGTGTCTGCTGGAACGTCTGTCTGACTATCTAACACAGTACTCAGTATCTACTGGAACGTCTGTCTGACTATCTAACACAGTACTCAGTATCTGCTGGAACGTTTGTCTCTCCATCTAACACAGTACTCAGTATCTGCTGGAACGTTTGTCTCTCCATCTAACACAGTACTCAGTATCTGCTGGAACGTTTGTCTCTACATCTAACACAGTACTCAGTATCTGCTGGAACATTTGTCTCTCCATCTAACACAGTACTCAGTATCTGCTGGAACGTTTGTCTCTCCATCTAACACAGTACTCAGTATCTACTGGAACGTCTGTCTGACTATCTAACACAGTACTCAGTGTCTGCTGGAACGTTTGTCTGACTATCTAACACAGTACTCAGTATCTACTGGAACGTCTGTCTGACTATCTAACACAGTACTCAGTATCTGCTGGAACGTTTGTCTCTCCATCTAACACAGTACTCAGTATCTGCTGGAACGTTTGTCTCTCCATCTAACACAGTACTCAGTATCTGCTGGAACGTTTGTCTCTCCATCTAACACAGTACTCAGTATCTGCTGGAACGTTTGTCTCTCCATCTAACACAGTACTCAGTATCTGCTGGAACGTTTGTCTCTCCATCTAACACAGTACTCAGTGTCTGCTGGAACATCCGTCTGACTATCTAACACAGTACTCAGTATCTACTGGAACGTCTGTCTGACTATCTAACACAGTACTCAGTATCTACTGGAACGTCTGTCTGACTATCTAACACAGTACTCAGTATCTACTGGAACGTATGTCTGACTATCTAACACAGTACTCAGTATCTACTGGAACGTCTGTCTGACTATCTAACACAGTACTCAGTATCTGCTGGAACGTTTGTCTCTCCATCTAACACAGTACTCAGTATCTACTGGAACGTCTGTCTGACTATCTAACACAGTACTCAGTATCTACTGGAACGTCTGTCTGACTATCTAACACAGTACTCAGTATCTACTGGAACGTCTGTCTGACTATCTAACACAGTACTCAGTATCTACTGGAACGTCTGTCTGACTATCTAACACAGTACTCAGTATCTACTGGAACGTATGTCTGACCATCTAACACAGTACTCAGTATCTGTTGGAACGTTTGTCTCTCCATCTAACACAGTACTCAGTATCTACTGGAACGTCTGTCTGACTATCTAACACAGTACTCAGTATCTACTGGAACGTCTGTCTGACTATCTAACACAGTACTCAGTGTCTGCTGGAACGTTTGTCTGACTATCTAACACAGTACTCAGTATCTACTTGAACGTCTGTCTGACTATCTAACACAGTACTCATTGTCTGCTGGAACGTTTGTCTCTCCATCTAACACAGTACTCAGTATCTACTGGAACGTCTGTCTGACTATCTAACACAGTACTCAGTATCTACTGGAACGTCTGTCTGACTATCTAACACAGTACTCAGTGTCTGCTGGAACTTTTGTCTGACTATCTAACACAGTACTCAGTATCTACTGGAACGTCTGTCTGACTATCTAACACAGTACTCAGTATCTACTGGAACGTCTGTCTGACTATCTAACACAGTACTCAGTATCTGCTGGAACGTTTGTCGGACTATCTAACACAGTACTCAGTATCTACTGGAACGTTTGTCGGACTATCTAACACAGTACTCAGTGTCTGCTGGAACGTTTGTCTCTCCATCTAACACAGTACTCAGTATCTACTGGAACGTCTGTCTGACTATCTAACACAGTACTCAGTGTCTGCTGGAACGTCTGTCTGACTATCTAACACAGTACTCAGTGTCTGCTGGAACGTTTGTCTGACTATCTAACACAGTACTCAGTATCTACAGGAACGTCTGTCTGACTATCTAACACAGTACTCAGTGTCTGCTGGAACGTTTGTCTGACTATCTAACACAGTACTCAGTATCTACTGGAACGTCTGTCTGACTATCTAACACAGTACTCAGTATCTACTGGAACGTCTGTCTGACTATCTAACACAGTACTCAGTATCTGCTGGAACGTTTGTCGGACTATCTAACACAGTACTCAGTATCTACTGGAACGTCTGTCTGACTATCTAACACAGTACTCAGTATCTACTGGAACGTATGTCTGACCATCTAACACAGTACTCAGTATCTGTTGGAACGTTTGTCTCTCCATCTAACACAGTACTCAGTATCTACTGGAACGTCTGTCTGACTATTTAACACAGTACTCAGTATCTACTGGAACGTCTGTCTGACTATCTAACACAGTACTCAGTGTCTGCTGGAACGTTTGTCTGACTATCTAACACAGTACTCAGTATCTACTTGAACGTCTGTCTGACTATCTAACACAGTACTCATTGTCTGCTGGAACGTTTGTCTCTCCATCTAACACAGTACTCAGTATCTACTGGAACGTCTGTCTGACTATCTAACACAGTACTCAGTATCTACTGGAACGTCTGTCTGACTATCTAACACAGTACTCAGTGTCTGCTGGAACGTTTGTCTGACTATCTAACACAGTACTCAGTGTCTGCTGGAACGTTTGTCTGACTATCTAACACAATACTCAGTATCTACTGGAACGTCTGTCTGACTATCTAACACAGTACTCAGTATCTACTGGAACGTCTGTCTGACTATCTAACACAGTACTCAGTATCTGCTGGAACGTTTGTCGGACTATCTAACACAGTACTCAGTATCTACTGGAACGTTTGTCGGACTATCTAACACAGTACTCAGTGTCTGCTGGAACGTTTGTCTCTCCATCTAACACAGTACTCAGTATCTACTGGAACGTCTGTCTGACTATCTAACACAGTACTCAGTGTCTGCTGGAACGTCTGTTTGACTATCTAACACAGTACTCAGTGTCTGCTGGAACGTTTGTCTGACTATCTAACACAGTACTCAGTATCTACAGGAACGTCTGTCTGACTATCTAACACAGTACTCAGTGTCTGCTGGAACGTTTGTCTGACTATCTAACACAGTACTCAGTATCTACTGGAACGTCTGTCTGACTATCTAACACAGTACTCAGTATCTACTGGAACGTCTGTCTGACTATCTAACACAGTACTCAGTATCTGCTGGAACGTTTGTCGGACTATCTAACACAGTACTCAGTATCTACTGGAACGTCTGTCTGACTATCTAACACAGTACTCAGTATCTACTGGAACGTCTGTCTGAGTATCTAACACAGTACTCAGTATCTGCTGGAACGTTTGTCGGACTATCTAACACAGTACTCAGTATCGACTGGAACGTTTGTCGGACTATCTAACACAGTACTCAGTGTCTGCTGGAACGTCTGTCGGACTATCTAACACAGTACTCAGTATCTGCTGGAACGTTTGTCTCTCCATCTAACACAGTACTCAGTATCTACTGGAACGTCTGTCTGACTATCTAACACAGTACTCAGTGTCTGCTGGAACGTTTGTCTCTCCATCTAACACAGTACTCAGTATCTGCTGGAACGTTTGTCTGACTATCTAACACAGTACTCAGTATCTACTGGAACGTCTGTCTGACTATCTAACACAGTACTCAGTATCTACTGGAACGTCTGTCTGACTATCTAACACAGTACTCAGTATCTACTGGAACGTTTGTCTGACTATCTAACACAGTACTCAGTATCTACTGGAACGTTTGTCTGACTATCTAACACAGTACTCAGTATCTACTGGAACGTTTGTCTGACTATCTAACACAGTACTCAGTATCTACTGGAACGTTTGTCGGACTATCTAACACAGTACTCAGTATCTACTGGAACGTTTGTCTGACTATCTAACACAGTACTCAGTATCTACTGGAACGTCTGTCTGACTATCTAACACAGTACTCAGTATCTACTGGAACGTCTGTCTCTCCATCTAACACAGTACTCAGTATCTACTGGAACGTTTGTCTCTCCATCTAACACAGTACTCAGTATCTACTGGAACGTCTGTCTGACTATCTAACACAGTACTCAGTATCTACTGGAACGTTTGTCTCTCCATCTAACACAGTACTCAGTATCTACTGGAACGTCTGTCTGACTATCTAACACAGTACTCAGTATCTACTGGAACGTCTGTCTCTCCATCTAACACAGTACTCAGTATCTACTGGAACGTCTGTCTGACTATCTAACACAGTACTCAGTGTCTGCTGGAACGTTTGTCTCTCCATCTAACACAGTAGTCAGTGTCTGCTGGAACGTCTGTCTGACTATCTAACACAGTACTCAGTGTCTGCTGGAACGTCTGTCTGACTATCTAACACAGTATTCAGTATCTCCTGGAACGTCCGTCAGTCCATCTAACATAGCACACCTATGTATATATTTGACCTAATTTATGACGACCTTGTCTTCTGTCGATTTAGTCAACTGGAAAATTTGACTTAAATAATCTGTAGTATCCGCCATCTTTTTCCCCTTTCTTCTTAGTTATGAAAACTATTAATCGATTGGATAATAGTATTTAAATGTTTAAAGATAATTTACCGTATTTATCGGCGTATAACACGCACTTTTTCTTCCTGAAAATATGGTGCAAATGATGTATGCGTGTTATACGCCGATATTATGTTAAGTTTTTTTCCTAAAATTTCCTTTTAAAATGAGGTGCGTGTTATGTGCCGGTGCGTGTTATACGCCGATAAATACGGTAATTCCATATTACACACACACACACACAATATGGTTGAAATCACGTGACATGTATCCTATTCTGCGTGTGTCTCACAATGAACTAAATATTTGAGACACGCTCTCTAAAAAAAAATAATAATAGTAAAGACAAACAAATTCAGATTGCTCGTTTTCGCCCCCAGTTGATTCCCAGTTCGATTCCATTTCAAAGAGACGATCACTGGGTCATTTACAGGTCAATGTGAGCAAAGGTCGAGAGAGGACCTTCTGGTTACCGAGTTTGCTCCCTTGGATTTAAAGGGTGTGAAATGTCAGACCCCAGACATTCTATCGCCGACTTACCGCCCCTTGGGAAAATTATGGCGCACTTGCAAGAACAGATCACATTCCGCCCCATCAGAAGCCCAGTAATCGATGGCGCCCTTGTTGTCTAGGACGATGTGTCCGGAAAAAAATGACAACATATCCGAGTATGGACGCTAAATTTTTTTTTTGCGGACCACAAAACAAAAATGAACTTTGACAGCACTTTACAAATTGTTTCGGGGCATTTTGGTTGTGGAAGATGTTTTAATAGAAGTCAAACATATTGTGACTCTTGCCTCAAAGACAGATTTTTGAAAACCTTGTACAGGTCGCCTAAGGGTTCCACGACCCTTAACTCTAAAATGACACGCACACAAAAAAAAATGAAACCAGTTTCAGTTGTTTCAGTAATCTTACTGTCATCTCTTTCCAGCAGTTTACTGAAGTTCTGTCCGGCTAGTCAACTGCTGGCTACAGTCGTAAGTTTCAACACACAATTTTGGAAACGTTTTGCATTTATAACAGAAAAAACATAACAATCCATAGAGTAGTGTTTCCTCATAGAAGAATCTTAGAACAATCCATAGTGTAGTGTTTCCTCATAGAAGAATCTTAGAACAATCCATAGAGTAGTGTTTCCTCATAGAAGAATCTTAGAACAATCCATAGAGTAGTGTTTCCTCATAGAAGAATCTTAGAACAATCCATAGAGTAGTGTTTCCTCATAGAAGAATCTTAGAACAATCCATAGAGTAGGGTTTCCTCATAGAAGAATCTTAGAACAATCCATAGAGTAGGGTTTCCTCATAGAAGAATCTTAGAACAATCCATAGAGTAGGGTTTCCTCATAGAAGAATCTTAGAACAATCCATAGAGTAGGGTTTCCTCATAGAAGAATCTTAGAACAATCCATAGAGTAGGGTTTCCTCATAGAAGAATCTTAGAACAATCCATAGAGTAGGGTTTCCTCATAGAAGAATCTTAGAACAATCCATAGAGTAGGGTTTCCTCATAGAAGAATCTTAGAACAATCCATAGAGTAGTGTTTCCTCATAGAAGAATCTTAGAACAATCCATAGAGTAGTGTTTCCTCATAGAAGAATCTTAGAACAATCCATAGGGTAGTGTTTCCTCATAGAAGAATCTTAGAACAATCCATAGAGTAGGGTTTCCTCATAGAAGAATCTTAGAACAATCCATAGAGTAGTGTTTCCTCATAGAAGAATCTTAGAACAATCCATAGAGTAGTGTTTCCTCATAGAAGAATCTTAGAACAATCCATAGAGTAGTGTTTCCTCATAGAAGAATCTTAGAACAATCCATAGAGTAGTGTTTCCTCATAGAAGAATCTTAGAACAATCCATAGAGTAGTGTTTCCTCATAGAAGAATCTTAGAACAATCCATAGAGTAGTGTTTCCTCATAGAAGAATCTTAGAACAATCCATAGAGTAGTGTTTCCTCATAGAAGAATCTTAGAACAATCCATAGGGTAGTGTTTCCTCATAGAAGAATCTTAGAACAATCCATAGAGTAGGGTTTCCTCATAGAAGAATCTTAGAACAATCCATAGAGTAGTGTTTCCTCATAGAAGAATCTTAGAACAATCCATAGAGTAGTGTTTCCTCATAGAAGAATCTTAGAACAATCCATAGAGTAGTGTTTCCTCATAGAAGAATCTTAGAACAATCCATAGAGTAGTGTTTCCTCATAGAAGAATCTTAGAACAATCCATAGGGTAGTGTTTCCTCATAGAAGAATCTTAGAACAATCCATAGAGTAGTGTTTCCTCATAGAAGAATCTTAGAACAATCCATAGAGTAGGGTTTCCTCATAGAAGAATCTTAGAACAATCCATAGAGTAGGGTTTCCTCATAGAAGAATCTTAGAACAATCCATAGGGTAGTGTTTCCTCATAGAAGAATCTTAGAACAATCCATAGAGTAGGGTTTCCTCATAGAAGAATCTTAGAACAATCCATAGAGTAGGGTTTCCTCATAGAAGAATCTTAGAACAATCCATAGAGTAGGGTTTCCTCATAGAAGAATCTTAGAACAATCCATAGTGTAGTGTTTCCTCATAGAAGAATCTTAGAACAATCCATAGAGTAGGGTTTCCTCATAGAAGAATCTTAGAACAATCCATAGAGTAGGGTTTCCTCATAGAAGAATCTTAGAACAATCCATAGAGTAGGGTTTCCTCATAGAAGAATCTTAGAACAATCCATAGAGTAGGGTTTCCTCATAGAAGAATCTTAGAACAATCCATAGAGTAGGGTTTCCTCATAGAAGAATCTTAGAACAATCCATAGAGTAGGGTTTCCTCATAGAAGAATCTTAGAACAATCCATAGAGTAGGGTTTCCTCATAGAAGAATCTTAGAACAATCCATAGAGTAGGGTTTCCTCATAGAAGAATCTTAGAACAATCCATAGAGTAGGGTTTCCTCATAGAAGAATCTTAGAACAATCCATAGAGTAGGGTTTCCTCATAGAAGAATCTTAGAACAATCCATAGTGTAGTGTTTCCTCATAGAAGCGTCTTAGGTGATGCGAACCAATGAGATTATGGATAGTTAAAATTCAATTTAAAATGTACATCGTCAAGGTAGGGCCTTCGAGACGTTGTCTAACAATGCGCGCGAGTACAGTATATAGAGAAGGTTTTGTCATACAATATGTACATGTACAGAATATAAGGAAGATTTTGTCATACAGGAAGTGTACTTAAAGTAGGAAGTGTATTTAAAGTTGGAAGTGTATGTATGTAAAGTGGAATTGTGCGTAAAGTAGGAAGTCTTCGTAAAGTAGGAGGTGTAAGTAAATTAGGAAGTGTCTCAATAATGCAGTGCACCAGACGTAACATCGATCAGGCGGGGATCTTGTCACACCCGAGATGATTACACCGGAACAGAGATGAGTACTGGGCCCTTTTCTGTAACATTACGCTATCCCATTCTAGTCTTCACACTGTGACACATTGGAATACCTGTAAATTGTGGAGTGCAGGAGAGGTGGATTTCATAACATAACTTTATTATTTAATATGTGCTTTGGGGAAGGGTTGAGTGTCTTAGAATGGCCACGCCTCTGTGAAATTTAAAGTTGAAATAACAGGCTATTCAGAAGGTGATACAAAAGTGTTGAATGTATGCACTGTCTAAGTTTATTTTGACTCTTTAGTTTTGTTTAATTATGACCATACTTGGAAAAGCTCTCCCGTTTGTCTCTGAACACTGGTCCTAAATGCAATTACAATAAAGGCGTGAGCCTCAAAGAAACCTGATCACGTGATTAAACTTTCTCTCGCAAACAAACTAAGTCATCTGACTTTCTCATTTCAGGGACACAGAGGTCATCGAAATGGGGGAGAGGGTGGGTGATGGGGATGTAGCGGTGAGAGGTCAAAATATGGCATTGAAATACATATTTTTTTAATTAAAAATTTGCGGGTTGGTGAGATGTTTATTTTGTAAATTTTTCCTTTTTTAAGATGGGTGTAGAAGGTGAGGAAAGGAAGCGATGACAAGCTCCGACATTGGTTCCTTCACAAATCATGCCAATAACGTTATCTGGTCACCGTCCTGATAAATAGCTCAAAATTCCGGTCATAATAAAGTCATGTCATGGAAGCAACTCAGGGGATTTGTCTGTTGGATGTCACGATGCATTGGGGTTGTTTCAGTGTTAATATTTGTCAGAAATGTATTGGTTTTATGTCACCATGTCAATGTATTAGTTGTATGTCAACGTGTCAATGTATTAGTTGTATGACACCAATGTCAATGTATTAGTTGTATGTCAACATGTCAAAGTATTAGTTGTATGTCACCATGTCAAAGTATTAGCTGTATGACACCAATGTCAATGTATTAGTTGTATGTCAACATGTCAAAGTATTACATGTAGTTGTATGTCACCATGTCAAAGTATTAGTTGTATGTCAACGTGTCAATGTATTAGCTGTATGTCATCAATGTCAATGTATTAGTTGTATGACACCAATGTCAATGTATTAGTTGTATGACACCAATGTCAATGTATTAGTTGTATGACACCAATGTCAATGTATTAGTTGTATGACACCAATGTCAATGTATTAGTTGTATGTCAACGTGTCAATGTATTAGATGTATGTCATCAATGTCAATGTATTAGTTGTATGACACCAATGTCAATGTATTAGTTGTATGTCAACATGTCAAATTATTAGTTGTATGTCACCATGTCAAAGTATTAGTTGTATGTCAACGTGTCAATGTATTAGTTGAATGTCATCAATGTCAATGTATTAGTTGTATGTCACGTTGTCAATGTCTTAGCTGTATGTCACCATGTCACGTTGACAAAGAGAACTTTTAAAGTGACGTAATGAGTACACGGTGGATGTCGACAGGCCAAGATGGAACTCATGGTGTCAGTTGACCAAGGGGGTTGGGGCTGCACGGTGGGGCGGCATGACAGGGCTGTTGTGTAAGACTCATGGCAAATAGGGCAACTGGGCATTTTGTCCACTTCACCTTTTATGTCTTGGGGGTGTTGCCCTTGTCGATAAATTACATGTTGAAGTGGATGCAATACGAAGTCAGGACTCAATGAAGGGAAGAGATGTTTACTCCGACCCGTTGGGGTTCTAGGTCGTCAGACAGGGGAAGAGTTGACAATGGGTGGACGGGATATTTGGAGACAATTGGATAACAATGTCTAGTGGATGGGATAGTTGGAGAAAATTGGATAACAATGTCTAGTGGACGGGACATTTGGAGTCAATTAGATAACAATGTCTGGTGGATGGGATATTTGGAGACAATTAGATAACAATGTTTAGTGGACGGAATATTTGGAGACAATTAGATAACAATGTCTAGTGGATGGGATATTTGGAGACAATTAGATAACAATGTCTAGTGGATGGGATATTTGGAGATAATTAGATAACAATGTCTAGTGGACGGGATATTTGGAGACAATTAGATAACAATGTCTAGTGGAAAGGATATTTGGAGACAATTAGATAACTATGTCTAGTGGATGGGATATTTGGAGACAATTAGATAACAATGTCTAGTGGACGGGATATTTGGAGATAATTAGATAACAATGTCTAGTGGATGGGATATTTGGAGACAATTAGATAACCATGTCTAGTGGATGGGATATTTGGAGACAATTAGATAACAATGTCTAGTGGATTGGATATTTGGAGATAATTAGATAACAATGTCTAGTGAACGGGATATTTGGAGACAGTTAGATAATGTCTAGTGGATGGGATATTTGGAGACAATTAGATAACAATGTCTAGTGGATGGGATATTTGGAGACAATTAGATAACAATGTCTAGTGGGCGGGATATTTGGACACAATTAGGATACAACACAGTGCAGTCATCTAAACGCACCCCCTCTGATGGCAGAATAAACCTGGGGTGGGGGGGGGGGCACAAATGCTATCCTCCTAGTTCCTCCTAGGCTTTGATTAACCGTCTGAGAAATGTCTTGGCTGGTAATTTAGACATGGGTGATAGATGACCGACTGAGTATCCGGTGTGGAGGGGGGAGGGTGGAATCGGAGTTCGAACATTTATGGGGGGGGGGGGGGGATGGAGTGAGGTTGACCAAGGGCACTTTTTCATTGAATAAACATTGAATGGCTGGGAGTGGAATGGCTAGACTATTGTGGCTTGGTCATTATTCTTGTAAGGTCATCATTCTTGTAAGGTCATCATTCTTGTAAGGTCATCATTCTTGTAAGGTCATTATTCTTGTAAGGTCATTATTCTTGTAAGGTCATTATTCTTGTAAGGTCATTATTCTTGTAAGGTCATCATTCTTGTAAGGTCATTATTCTTGTAAGGTCATCATTCTTGTAAGGTCATCATTCTTGTAAGGTCATTATTCTTGTAAGGTCATCATTCTTGTAAGTTTTGGCTTGTTACAGTTTGGCCGGTTCACATTTCTGTACCTAACTGTTTCTTATTCTTGACTTTAGATTTTTATTGGAACTTCAAGAGTCATCATCATCATGATCATGCCCCTTAGTCCTTGGACCGTTGGGGCGCCACAGCTGACATGAAAACTATGAGATGAAGTCAAATTCCATAAATATCGTCATGGTAAGTTTTCTAACTGGAGCCACTGGCACAAATGAATCTGCATATTATTTTTGTAAAAGCCCTTTTCAACAGGGCTTTTAGGCTCATGGTGGCCCAAAGGGACACACGACCAAATGGACACACGCCCAAAGGGACACACGCCCAAAGGGACACACGACCAAAGGGACACACGACCAAAGGGACACACGACCAAAGGGACACACGACCAAAGGGACACACTCCCAATTTGACACACTCCCAAAGGGACACACGACCAAAGGGACACACGACCAAAGGGACACACGACCAAAGGGACACACGACTAAAGGGACACACGACCAAAGGGACACACTCCCAATTTGACACACTCCCAAAGGGACACACGACCAAAGGGACACACGACCAAAGGGACACACGCCTAAAGGGACACACGCCCAAAGGGACACACGCAATGAAAACTCAAGAAATTGACGGTCTTGAAGCGGGCACACGTAAAAAGAACACACACGAATTGGACAAACATATAAAGGGCACCTTGTCAAAGTACGCGGCCACGCATCACAGAAATTTTGTGGATTAATTCGCAGACCGTTGAGAGTGATTCTTGTCTAGCTGATACAACATTTCTGCTAGGGCCTTAAAGATCAGTGGAGTATGACTTTAGGGGTCAATGGAGTTTGGAACACATTTAGAGAAATGGATCAGGGGTGTGTGGGTCATAGGTCACAAAAGGGGGGGGGGGGGAGACAGCACTCTGTTCATCGAGTCTCACAATCAATATCTTAAAAGGAAGGAACTATAACTCGTGGATGTATTACAGTCGTGTCCCCCTTGCACACCATAAGCTACGCCGTGCCAAACTTAGACTTGTCTTTTATTGTCTCTGATCCAACCAAACGGCAGATTTGTCTTGAGTCGCTGAGACAAAAGATCGCTTTGATAAACCAAGGCCCTCATCAGATCATTTATAATTGGAGTTGAGGCCGCTAAGCCTTCTCTAACGGCTTTTCTATCCCGGGGATAGCAAGGAGATTAGCGAAGATTATAGAGGAAAGAAAATAGGAGGTTAGACGTAATGAAGTTCGGAGAAAAATAAAGAAAGGTAGAATTAAGGAAGTTCAGAGAAGAATAGAGTAAGGTATTAAGGAAGTTCAGAGAAGAATAGTCAAAGGTGGAATTAATGAAGTTCAGAGAAGAATGGAGAAAGGTGGAATTAATGAAGTTGGCGGTGGGATAGTGAAGAGGAGAATTGGTGAAGGTGGAAGTAGGAGAGAAAGATCCATATTTCTTTTAAGAAATAAAACCTTTACATGCAAACATCTTTACATGCAACAATCTTTATATGCAACCATCTTTACATGCAACAATCTTTATATGCCACCATCTTTACATGCAACAATCTTTATATGCCACCATCTTTACATGCAACCATCTTTACATTTCATCATCTTTGCATGCCACCATCTTTATATGCAACCATCTTTACATACAACCATCTTCATATGCCACAATCTTTATATGCCACCATCTAAAATGTAACAGTCTAGTAGAGATTCCGCAAGAAGTCTTAGTGCAGTGACGTCACTTCTTAAACAACTGTGTGCTGGCAGATAGTAGGACATGAAACAGTGTGAAGTAGTGTAAAACGTTTCGTCCGATTTACCTTACTGATATTATTATGGTGTAGAGTTCTGTGCTTTTTGTGTTTTTGTATTTAGAGGGCCGGCTCCTAACTTATCGATCCTATGGATGGTCAGACAATGCATCGTTCTGCCGTGCTATCTGGAACTGTCTCAGCAATGCAATGGCTCTGTTTCTACATGATGTTGACACTAGAACGGAAGATGTTTAGGAACGGACATGTAAGAAATGTGTGCTTTGTCAGTCAAAGATGTGCTGAGGAAGAAGACACTTGAGCACTTCTCCGTAAGAGTAGTTAGTTGAGCACTACTCCGTAAGAGTAGTTAGTTGAGCACTGCATCTTAAGAGTGCAGATAATGCTCGACTACGACCTATGCACCTTACGACCATTCGACTTTACGACCACAATACATAGCCACAATCACAATCACTAGCCATATTTGATTTCAGATTTATGTCTGCCTCAATTATCAGTCAAACGACGTTGTCTGCAATCATCATACAAATGGTCTAAAATGAACGTTGAAAATTATGATTTATAACAAATAAACAAATATAATTTAACTTAAATATTTTTATAACATCACTTCACATTACAGTACACATAGCGTACTCAACATACAACCAAATCGTGATAAGACCGGTCTGTCGAAACCGATCGTGGTCGTTAGTCGAGCACTAGCTGTAGTTAGTTGAGCACTGCAACTTAAGAGTAGTTAGTTGAGCACTGCAACTTAAGAGTAGTTAGTTGAGCACTGCAACTTAAGAGTAGTTAGTTGAGCACTGCAACTTAAGAGTAGTTAGTTGAGCACTGCAACTTAAGATTTGTTAGTTGAGCACTGCAACTTAAGAGTAGTTAGTTGAGCACTGCAACTTAAGAGTAGTTAGTTGAGCACTGCAACTTAAGAGTAGTTAGTTGAGCACTGCAACTTAAGAGTAGTTAGTTGAGCACTGCAACTTAAGAGTAGTTAGTTGAGCAAGATATCCTCGAATCATTTAAACTTGACAAAAACGGTTAGGGATATAAGTAAAGATTCATTTCGCATCAAATGACAGGGTACATTGAAGTTTATGGCCTCGCGAAGTCAGGGACTCTCAACCAATTTGTTCCATTGACCCCTTTTTGCTAGTCAGATGAAGGTCATTGACCCATACCTATAAATAAAGTTTCTAAATGCGTGTAACAAAATGACTAAGGAAAGCCCGCTAGTGGACCCCTAAACTTTTCTCTGACACCCTCCCCCCCACCCCCACCCACCCACAACCCCCCCCCACCCACAACCCCCCCCCCCCCCCAAAGGCTCAGCTCACACGATCGAGTTTTCGATCAAACATTTGATGCGATATTTGTATGAAGCCTTGTCACAACTTGCAAAGTACTATTAGATCAAATTCAAATTTCTGTCCACACAAGAAATAGAAACCACGCACAAAATAGTGCGTTCATACAAAAATTTGACGCGAATCTGAAGCTAATCTGATCGTGTGAACTGACGCTTAGGCAAACAATGCCGCTCAAATATGTGCATCACATTCTGTGAGTTACTGAGTATCTGGAACATATTTTTTTCCGCTCGGCCTACCAAGGTCAAGGTCGAAGGTCTAATGAGCTCACGGTGTGAATCATAACAGGAAGTCGTGGATGCGTGGTACACGAGAAATGCTCTTAGGTCGGCGGGGTGGGAGGGGTGTGGGTGGGGATGTGGTTGCACAAAGCCCTTCATTAGCGTTAATTGATCATTGGGTTGCGGGTAGCGGGGTTTGGGGGGAGTGAGTTGGGTGGTGGGCTGGGGGAGTTGGTGTTGGGGAGTGGGAAACTGTCACATAATATAACGGAATATTAACCAGAGTGGACATGAATGAACGTGACATGGACCTGTGTTTGGTCACGACCACACAGGTATGACATTGTTTGATCAATGGTTCTCAATTTATTGGAGTCCCATATAATATTAGTTGATTTGATGTGTTTAAGAAAACAGTGCTGAGAAGTTCTCTAAATCCTTTGACTGGCATCAAGTACACAAAGGTAATAAACAGTTTCCTACCTACTTGCTTACTTATGCCTTTTACCCCAGTCTGGGGGCACAGGCCGTCTACAAGAATTTCCAGTTACTTCCAGGTGTATCCCACTCTTTGTATCTCCATGTAATCTTTGGCCTTCCTCTCTTTCTTTTTCCCCTGTGGATTCCATATTTGACATTTGCAGGTGATGTTATCTGGGGGCCCTATCCTCCATCTTTTCCTTATGATGTCTTCAGCAATAGGCTCCTTGTATACCCTTTCAAGTAAGTCTTTGTTGGTGATGGTGTTTGGCCATTTGATATTCAGTGCCTTTCTAAGGCAAGTGCTTATGAAGGATTCTACCTTCAGTGTAATGATCGCTGTTGTTCTACAAGTTTCGGCTCCATAAAGTAGGACAGTTTTGACATTTGTGTTGAAACTTCTAACTTTGGTTTGCAGAGTCGGCCCCTTAGACTCCCATATTTTCTTTGCTGCCCTAGCCTTTCCAATTCTAGCTTTGACATCCGCTTCGGATCCACCATTTATGTCAATGGTCTTGCCCAAGATTGTGAAGGCTTCACGTCTTCCAGTGCATTTCCTGCCAGAGAGAGATGTGCTCTTGGTTGGCTGGGCTTACATTCATGACCTTCGTCTTGCTTTTATTTATATTGAGTCAGAGCTGTGCTGAAATGGTGGCGACATCTTTTTAGTCTTTTCCTGCATTCGTCGCTGGTTGTGGCGGATAGAACGTCGCCTACGAGTAGGCCTCCACCATATGGCCACAGAAACAATGTAAGAGCTAAAACTCCGTACAGTCTCCTAGCCCCACATGGCTGATGTTTAGAACTCCGTACTGTCTCCTAGCCCCACAAGCCTGATGTGTAGAACTCCGTTAATATCTCCTAGCCCCACAAGCCTGATGTGTAGAACTCCGTTAATATCTCCTAGCCCCACAAGGCTGATGTGTAGAACTCCGTTAATATCTCCTAGCCCCACAAGGCTGATGTGTAGAACTCCTTAATGTCTCCTAGCCCCACAAGGCTGATGTGTAGAACTCCTTAATGTCTCCTAGCCCCACAAGGCTGATGTGTAGAACTCCTTAATGTCTCCAGGCCCTTCAATGCTGATGTTTAGAACTCCGTACTGTCTCCTAGCCCCACAAGGCTGATGTGTAGAACTCCTTACTGTCTCTTAGCCCCACAAGGCTGATGTTTAGAACTCCGTACTGTCTCCTAGCCCCACAAGGCTGATGTGTAGAACTCCTTACTGTCTCCTAGCCCTTCAATGCTGATGTTTAGAACTCCGTACTGTCTCCTAGCCCCACAAGGCTGATGTGTAGAACTCCGTACTGTCTCCTAGCCCCACAAGGCTGATGTGTCGTGTCAAGTCAAAAAATCAGGAGACTGTTAAAAATGTTCAGTATTCTTTACTTATTTGTATACTGTGTCGACCACAGTCCACGATAATGACTTACCAGCTAATCTGGTTTTACAATAGAGAGAACGAATCTCCCGTCTGCATTACGAAGATGAACTCAACTCATCAAAATATTAGCTCACTATTACATTAAAAGGACAATGTAGTTTGTCGCTCACCAAATGTAAACACCCCTTGTCCCCCCGCGTGTTGTTGTTTATTTTCCAACACACCGCCGAGTCATTACGTCATAGGTCATACGTCATAGGTCATACTTCATAGGTCATGGGTGGCTGAGTCAAATTCTTGTGTTAAAATGGGAAATTACTAAAGAAAAAAAGCACCATCGCTCACTCACATACAATGGCAATCAGAGACTGCACTACGTCACGTGATCTGACTGTGACACGGGTTAAGAGACAGAAGTACATTGTCATCTCCAAGGCTATGTCATCAAGTTGTTTCCTAGATGTCCACTGTATCCCGTTCCTCTTTTTGACTGTGGATTTTTTTCATTATCCAGTCAATTGCGAGGATGAATAGAAATTGGGGGCAAGAGACGCCCTTGTCTGACTCCACAAGAGACATCCTTGTCTGACTCCACAAGAGACATCCTTGTCTGGCTCCTGTTTCGACTTTAAAGTCATCTGCGAGTCTACCTTCGTGGACCACACTGCATGTCATCTGTGAGTCTACCTTCGTGGACCACCCTGCATGTCATCTGCGAGTCTACCTTCGTGAACCACCCTGCATGTCATCTGTGAATCTACCTTCGTGGACCACCCTGCATGTCATCTGTGAGTCTACCTTCGTGGACCACCCTGCGTGTCATCTGCGAGTCTACCTTCGTGGACCACCCTGCATGTCATCTGCGAGTCTACCTTCGTGGACCACCCTGCATGTCATCTGCGAGTCTACCTTCGTGGACCACCCTGCATGTCATCTGCGAGTCCACCTTCGTGGACCACCCTGCATGTCATCTGTGAGTCTACCTTCGTGGACCACCCTGCATGTCATCTGCGAGTCTACCTTCGTGGACCACCCTGTATGTCATCTGCGAGTCTACCTTCGTGGACCACCCTGCATGTCATCTGTGAGTCTACCTTCGTGGACCACCCTGCATGTCATCTGTGAGTCTACCTTCGTGGACCACCCTGCATGTCATTTCTTGAAAGGAACTCTGATTCATCCAGACTAGTTTCCTGGTACCCCGTAATGTCTGAGAATTTTCCACAATACTTTGACGGTCCAGACGTCAACGCCGATGACGAAGGCAAGGAAGCATAGATGGGTGGAATGTAAGAGCCATGTACGAGACAGGAATTTCAGCACAAGTGGCGACAGAAGTTGGAACGAACAAACCAACACTGTTTAGCGTGTGTGAAACAAGATGGGCACAAGCTGGACACAAGATGGACACAAGCTGGACACACGATGGAATCAAGCTGGACACAAGATGGACACAAGATGGACAAAAGAAGGACACAAGCTGGACACACGATGGACACAAGACGGACACAAGCTGGACACAAGCTGGACACACGATGGACACAAGATGGACACAAGCTGGACACAAGATGGACACAAGCTGGACACACGATGGACACAAGATGGACAAAAGATGGACACAAGCTCGACACAAGATGGACACAAGCTGGACACAAGATGGACACATGATGGACACAAGATGGGACACAAGATGGACATAAGACGGACACACGCTGGACACAAGATGGAAGCAAGATGGACACAAGATGGACACAAGATGGACACACGCTGGAAACAAGATGGGACACAAGATGGACACACGCTGGACACAAGATGGGACACAAGATGGACACACGCTGGAAACAAGATGGGACACAAGATGGGACACAAGATGGGACACAAGAGGGACACACGCTGGACACAGGATGGACACAAGATGGACACAAGATGGACACAAGATGGACACAAGCTGGACACACGATGGACACAAGATGGACAAAAGATGGACACAAGCTCGACACAAGATGGGACACAAGATGGGACACAAGATGGGACACAAGAGGGACACACGCTGGACACAAGATGGACACCCGCTGGACACAAGATGGACACACGCTGGAAAGTTATACTCTGGGTCGCAAGAAGCACTACTTATACTCATGGCATGTTGGGAGAGGGTGGGGTTGGGTATGGGTGCAGTGGGGGGGGGCAGGGCTGACCCTATGCGAAACGGATTGCGGGGCCCTATGCGAAACGGATTGCGGGGGGCCCATTCTGGGTAGAGGATACGGATAATAAGTGAAAATTAATATTTTGTTTTAGAAAATAAATTCGGGGCGGGGCCTATGAAATTGCAAGGCCCATTGTGGCCGCATAGGTTGCAGTGGCCTAAGGCCGGCCCTGGGGGTGGGGGGGGGTAATTTACTTCTTCTTACTCAGTCACGCCAAATTTCAATGTGGAGGTTTAAACCAGTGCTCCGTTTAAACCAGTGCACCATTTTAACCAGTGCTCCGTTTTAACCAGTGCTCCGTTTAAACCAGAGCTCCGAAACTTTTCCCCAAGGCCAGTTACGGCCCTTTCAGAGCATAGATGCGACTCAATATTTGTATATATCTATAATGTCACGTGACTTCCTAAGCATTTTCTTCGCAGATATAATTGTTTAAAACGGCACCCCAACCAGAAAATGTATTGACTCCTGTCCTACCGCCCTATATTTTCTGTCTTTACTGCGTAACCCTTTTTATCCTATAGATCCTTTTTCTTATAGATCATTTAGTATCTTAGAGATCATTTTTTAATTTTATAGATCACTATTTAAATCTTATAGATCATTTTATCATATCGATCAATTCTTAATCGGATAGATCATTTTTTATCTTATAGGTCATTTTTTAGCGTATAGACCATTTTTATCTTTATGATCTTTTTAATCTATAGTAATTTGCAATATATAACACACTTTGCAAAATTTAAAGTGAATCCCATCTCATGCGAACAACCTTTATCCTCCACACCATCCCGTCTCCTGCGCACCATCCCTTCTCCTGTGCACCATCCCTTCTCCTGCGCGCCATCCCTTCTCCTGCGCACCATCCCTTCTCCTGCGCACCATCCCTTCTCCTGCGCACCATCCTTTCTCCAGCGCACCATCCCGTCTCCTGCGCACCATCCCTTCTCCTGTGCACCATCCCTTCTCCTGCGCGCCATCCCTTCTCCTGAGCACCATCCCTTCTCCTGCGCACCATCCCTTCTCCTGCGCACCATCCTTTCTCCTGCGCACCATCCCTTCTCCTGCGCGCCATCCCTTCTCCTGTGCACCATCCCTTCTCCTGTGCACCATCCCTTCTCATGCGCACCATTCTTTTCGTTAATTTTAAAGGCACATATTTTAGAAGCTTGAAATTTGTCTGCCCGCATGTCAGTTTTAATAGATGGGAACTTATTCATCTAGGCCAGCGGTTCTCAACCTGTGGGTCGCGACCCCTTTGGGGGTCAAAAGACCCTTTCACAGGGGTCACCTAAGACCATCGGAAAACACTTATACTCTACAGTTATGAAGTAGCAACGAACATAATTTTATGGTTGGGGTCACCACTGCATTAAGGGGTCGAGGCATTAGGAAGGTTGAGAACCCATGATCTAGGCCAACATTTCAGAATTTTGTCTATCCTAAGGTTGATGTGTAAGATGGTTCTAGCACACATATCACATGACTCATTCTCACTTACACACAATACACAACAATTACAAACCCCTACATTACAACATGTTTCATGTCTACAATCTGGTCCGGACATGGTCTCTAAAAATCATGGTGTCCCCCAGAATAACGGCTGTGCCCCCCTGGTCGCTATTTAAGTCGCTATATGACCGTGGGAAAAGTTTTATTGGAAATGGGAATGTGTACGCTAAATATTAAAAAAAAAATTGTTAAAGATAACGATTTTTGAACATATTTACAAATACACAAATTATAATTATTTGATTCACGGCATATGCCTCACCTTATAAAGATCTTATCCGCTGACGTCATCGAAAAGATTGTTCCAAAAATCCATGTCGTGAGGAATTAATTTCCAGCCATTACTGTATTACTTTGATTAATCCAGCAGTCGAGAATAATCGAAACAGGAAAATTCACAGCCGAAACTATGTCTTCTTTAATTCACATAATTCGCTCATTAAGAGTTACACAAGTATCACGTCCAACTAGTTACTCAAGTATCACGTCCAACTAGTTACTTTAGAGCTACATAATTATCGCTTCCAGATGTAACACTAAAACACAGAGAAAGATTAAACAAAATAAGGCTAATTTTTTTTAAGAAGTCCTAGTGCACAGATATTCAAACGAATTGGCTTTTTACTATATATTTATGTAATAGACAATTGTTTTTATAGAAAGAGTCCCAGCGAAATTACAGTTACAGCCACAGTTACAATTACACTTACACTTACATTGACACTTACACTTTAACATTTTTTTTGTTTTTTCGTTCATAGTATTAAAATGTGTCAAAATATTTGCCTTGAAAACAATTCCGTATTTATTGTTTGATGCACAATATTATATATATATAAACTTATTTGAATTATGTGGGTTAGGCCAAGACACATTTCTCATAATAAAACTGGGTAAATTTTTAGAAAGATAGCCGCGTCTTTTACCATGGCCGCCATCTTGTTTGCCCCGACCCGCGAACTTTTACGTGTTCAAGGGTCGGGACAACCAAGATGACGGCCGTGGAAAAATAAAATAACTCATGTTTTTTGCTAAAATTACGAATAAAAAGTTTTTTAAAATGAAAAAATGATCTAAATCTATCCCTCACCCTAAATTCCTCCTTAACAGGGTTTTGACCCTCTCCCTAACAGGGTTTTGACCCTCTCCCTAACAGAGTTTTGACCCTCTCCCTAACAGGGTTTTGACCCTCTCCCTAACAGGGTTTTGACCCTCTCCCTAACAGGGTTTTGACCCTCTCCCTAACAGGGTTTTGACCCTCTCCCTAACATGGTTTTGACCCTATCGGACCAGCGTTTTGACACTCTCGCCTTAGCCTAACGTGGCGCTGGGTTTTGACCCTAAAAAGTAGGAAAGTTTAAAAAAAACAAAGAAAAGTGGCCAAAATTAATTATAAAATAAAGAAGTAATGAAAACCCAACTTACATTTTCATGGAATACACTTTTACACACTTTATTTCAGGTTCCAACGAAAAGAATATCCAAAAATTAATGAAACAGGAATAAAACACGTGTGGTCATCATGGCAGACGACATAAAATACTAAATCAGCCAACCAATCAAATTTTATCATTATATTTAATCAACCAATAAAAATTTAATTAAAAAACATGCCATCGTAATTTAGGTAAAATATAACTCTAATAAAAAAAATAAGGGGAGTGAATCCACGCAAATGACGTCACGGCTACGCTTGTAAAAATCAGCCTAAAACTGTTTTAACGTTACATCATCTAGTCGAACGATGTCGGAACCATACCCACATTTAACGCATTGTAAACTAGACATCGTGTAACTGCAACTAACACAGGTAACATCAGGACATCAAACTGAACATTGGCGTGCTACTACTTACACAGGCAACGTCAGAGACATCATACTGAACATTGGCGTGTTACTACTTACACAGGCAACGTCAGAGACATCATACTGAACATTGGCGTGTTACTACTTACACAGGCAACGTCAGAGACATCATACTGATCTCTTACTGGAACACATGAACCACGTCAGTGAGCACAACTCACCAGTTTTTAGTCAGTTTTTTTTTTTTTTTTTTTTTTGGTGTTAACTTCATTGAGAAATGTCACAAATGTCGCCTGACGGTAAACAAAATTAATGAATTCACTGAAAAATGTTGACTTGATGTCCCGACGCTTAAGACTGGTCGCTGGAGCCTATGTCACATTTACGAGTTCGAAGCTACTTAGTCTTATGTGACTTGTTTTAAGTTGTTCTGCTTCCTGAGTATTTGGACGTCATAAGACAGATTTGTTTTGTCCGCTACGACAGCCATCGTTTGCATGAACAACTGCTCCGAAAATAAGGTAGACTTTTTAAATTTAAAAAAAAAATGTTTACTGTCATGAACTGTCATGTTAACATGATTGATGTCATGAACTGTCATGTTGACATGATTGATGTCATGAACTGTCATGTTGACATGATTGATGTCATGAACTGTCATGTTGACATGATTGATGTCATGAACTGTCATGTTGACATGATTGATGTCATGAACTGTCATGTTGACATGATTGATGTCATGAACTGTCATGTTGACATGATTGGTGTCATGAACTGTCATTTTGACATGATTGGTGTCATGAACTGTCATGTTGACATGATTGATGTCATGAACTGTCATGTTGACATGGTTGATGTCATGAACTGTCATGATGACATGATTGATGCGACTATGTGTTTACTTGCCGTCAAGTCTTAGACTACTTCCAGGTCGTGATTTTCGCCCCTAAATGTCCAACTGTCAATTATTTGTTTAAAATAATATCTTGGTAATAAGCGTTAAATAATCTAGTTGACTACACCAGCACACCACCAGCACACCACCAGCACACACTAACTCCAGCACATACTGACGACACCAGTACTTACTAACACTAGCACATACAAACATTAGCTCTTACTAACATTATCACATACTAACATTATCACATACTAACATTATCACATACTAACATTATCACATACTAACATTAGCACATACTAACATTAGCACATACTAACATTAGCACATACTCACATTATCACATACTAACATTAGCACATACTAACACTAGTTCTTACTAACACTAGCTCTTACTAACATTAGCTCTTACTAACATTAGCTCTTACTAACATTAGCACATGCTACCACTGGAACGAACCCTTGACACATCCTATCACGTTTATAATGACACTGTTTATTAGTGTTTATATCCAAACTTCATTGACGACACCTCGTATAAAGGGCTCGCTTCCTTGACACAGACAACGTACCAGGTGAGGCAGGCAGAAGAGCACGTGAATTAAAATTTATTTAAAAAAACAAAGAACCACCTTACAGTTCCCAGGTAGATCGATAGAAAATTTGCCATTGGGATGTACCGGACACACCAGGTGATGAGATGGACCAAGCTCACGAACAGCACATGCCACACAACGACAGCGACGACCGCACCATCAGCACCACCACCCGCTACAAGCCACAGCAACGCCGCGGGATGGGCGAAACAACAAGTAGAGCTTGGCTGTGCCGCGCGGACGTTGTCATGGTTACCAAACAATCAATGGCCGTCCCGGGCTACGGCGGTCGCTTTTCGAGAATTCCGGGAGCAGATGAGTTGACACTTCCGGTTTGGAAGAGAAACGAGTTTACAGCCGGTATTTAAACATAGACCCAGTCGCGTGGACCCTGCAACCCTTGTGGCTCCGGGAGGGGGGGGGGGTATTTAAGGGGCCCGAAGGTGTGATTTGGAAAAAAAACAAAAACATTTCACTATCTAGATTGAAAATGGAAAAGTGGCAGGTCGGCTTGTATGTACCCCATATAAGGAACCTCTGTATGAACTCCATATAGTGAACCTCTTTATGTACCCCATATAGGCAACCTCTGTTTGTACTCCATAGAGGGAACCTCTGTATTTACCCCATATAGGGAACCTCTGTATGTACAGATATAGGGAACCTCTGTATTTACCCCATATAAGGGAACCTCTGTATGTACAGATATAGGGAACCTCTGTATTTACCCCATATAGGGAACCTCTGTATGTACAGATATTGGGATCCTCTGTATGTACCCCACATAAGGGAACCACTGTATGTACCCCATATTGGTGGCCTCCAGATAAAGAATGGTAAGTCTTAACATTATAGTTTTGTTTCATCTTCAACATGTTTTCATTTCATTATGTTAACAGACATTTTTCTTAAAAAGTCGAAATATTTTTTGAAAGACTCAGTTGTAAATGGATTAGTGTAAACAAGAGCTCACCGACCTGTTTCTCACGTGCGGCACACCACAGTTTCTCACGTGCGGCACACCACAGGCGTTTCCGGGAATTCCGCGGGACCACCACCAGTAAAAGCGCGCCAAACTGTAGACTACCAAACAACGTGACGTAACGAAAGGCTGCAACTAAAAGCTCAGGTTAACAGCATACCCTGGGGCGGTGAGGGAGTGGGGGTGCCACAGCCGGAACGAATTTATGTTTATGTGTGGTGGGAGCTGGCCTGGGTGACATTGTGCCTTGTTGGGGCGCTTAATAATGCCCTGCCTCCCCTTCCTGAAAGCCTGAAAAGCGCTCTCCCCCCCCCCCCCCGGGCCAAATGATTTTCCTAACTTTACTTTAAATGAACAGGATGAAGTGGCCTCAGTTCATTACTTTATCCAAGCCCCTCCCCCCCTCCATGCTATTAAGACGGCCCTGCCTCAGTCCCTGCTATTTGGGCCCCACCACACACACACAAACACATGTGTCCCCTACACACACAACCACATGTGGCCCCCACAGACACAACCACATGTGTCCCCCACACAAACAACCACATGTGGCATACACACACACACAACCACATGAGTCCCCCCACACACACAACCACACACAACCACATAATCCAAGTAGCCTAGAAACATCCCCTTACGTTATCTATATTAGATCTGTAGATATGGAATCCAATCTACGAACGTGCGTTTAGTTACGTGTGACTTGTTTACGTGTGACTTGTTTACGTGTGACTTGTTTACGTGTGACTTGTTTACGTGTGACTTGTTATCACTAATTAAAGTAGCACCTACCTAAAAATAGACCTGTCACCGTAATCGATTTTGAAGAGCCTGAATCATAAAAAAAAGCTTTTTGATTTGAAAAAACATAATAAAAAATCTTGTTTAATGAAATCGATAAAGCGTAGCCGAACAATTTTAGCCCGGTTGTACAGGTTTTTACCTCCCCTTTACATGCTTCAGTAGGCAGCAGATTAAAGGTGACATTTTACGCGTGGATTTATCTCCCTTCTCTGGCTAAAGGTTAAATTAAGAAGTAGGCCTAATGATATATGTGTATGGTTATCTTACTGTTAGGTGAGTGGTATCAACATGAGTGGTATCAACAAAGTGAGTGGTATCAACATGAGTGGTATCAACATGCGTGATATCAACATGTGTGTTATCAACATGAGTGTATCAACATTAGTGGTATCAACATGCGTGGTATCAACATGCGTGGTATCAACATGAGTGGTATCAATAACATGGGTGGTATCAACATGAGTGGTATCACAACATGAGTGGTATCAACATGAGTTGTATCATCATGAGTGGTATCAACATGAGTGGTATCAACATGAGTGGTATCAACATGAGTGGTATCAACATGAGTGGTATCAACATGAGTGGTATCAACATGAGTGGTATCAACAAAGTGAGTGGTATCAACATGAATGGTATCAACATGCGTGATATCAACATGTGTGGTATCAACATGAGTGTATCAACATTAGTGGTATCAACATGCGTGGTATCAACATGCGTGGTATCAACATGCGTCGTATCAACATGTGTGGTATCAACATGCGTGATATCAACATGAGTGGTATCAATAACATGGGTGGTATCAACATGAGTGGTATCACAACATGAGTGGTATCAACATGAGTTGTATCATCATGAGTGGTATCAACATGAGTGATATCAACAACATGAGTGGTATCAACAACATGAGTGGTATCAACATGAGTGTTATCAACAACATGAATGGTATCAACATGAGTGGTATCAACAACATGAGTGGTATCAACATGAGTGGTATCAACAACAAGAGTGGTATCAACATGGATGGTATTAACAACATTAGTGGTAGCAACAACATGAGTGGTATCAACATGAGTGGTATCAACAACATGCGTGGTATCAACATGAGTGGTATCAACAAAGTGAGTGGTATCAACATGAGTGGTATCAACATGCGTGATATCAACATGTGTGTTATCAACATGAGTGTATCAACATTAGTGGTATCAACATGCGTGGTATCAACATGCGTGGTATCAACATGAGTGGTATCAATAACATGGGTGGTATCAACATGAGTGGTATCACAACATGAGTGGTATCAACATGAGTTGTATCATCATGAGTGGTATCAACATGAGTGGTATCAACATGAGTGGTATCAACATGAGTGGTATCAACATAAGCGGTATCAACATGAGTGGTATCAACATGAGTGGTATCAACATGAGTGGTATCAACAAAGTGAGTGGTATCAACATGAGTGGTATCAACATGCGTGATATCAACATGTGTGGTATCAACATGAGTGTATCAACATTAGTGGTATCAACATGCGTGGTATCAACATGCGTGGTATCAACATGCGTCGTATCAACATGTGTGGTATCAACATGCGTGATATCAACATGAGTGGTATCAATAACATGGGTGGTATCAACATGAGTGGTATCACAACATGAGTGGTATCAACATGAGTTGTATCATCATGAGTGGTATCAACATGAGTGATATCAACAACATGAGTGGTATCAACAACATGAGTGGTATCAACATGAGTGTTATCAACAACATGAATGGTATCAACATGAGTGGTATCAACAACATGAGTGGTATCAACATGAGTGGTATCAACAACAAGAGTGGTATCAACATGGATGGTATTAACAACATTAGTGGTAGCAACAACATGAGTGGTATCAACATGAGTGGTATCAACAACATGCGTGGTATCAACATGAGTGGTATCAACATGCGTGGTATCAACATGAGTGGTATCAACAACATGATTGGTATCAACAACATGAGTGGTATCAACATGCGTGGTATCAACATGCGTGGTATCAACATGCGTGGTATCAACATGCGTGGTATCAACATGAGTGGTATCAATAACATGGGTGGTATCAACATGAGTGGTATCACAACATGAGTGGTATCAACATGAGTTGTATCATCATGAGTGGTATCAACATGAGTGGTATCAACATGAGTGGTATCAACATGAGTGGTATCAACATGAGTGGTATCAACATGAGTGGTATCAACATGAGTGGTATCAACATGAGTGGTATCAACAAAGTGAGTGGTATCAACATGAGTGGTATCAACATGCGTGATATCAACATGTGTGGTATCAACATGAGTGTATCAACATTAGTGGTATCAACATGCGTGGTATCAACATGCGTGGTATCAACATGCGTCGTATCAACATGTGTGGTATCAACATGCGTGATATCAACATGAGTGGTATCAATAACATGGGTGGTATCAACATGAGTGGTATCACAACATGAGTGGTATCAACATGAGTTGTATCATCATGAGTGGTATCAACATGAGTGATATCAACAACATGAGTGGTATCAACAACATGAGTGGTATCAACATGAGTGTTATCAACAACATGAATGGTATCAACATGAGTGGTATCAACAACATGAGTGGTATCAACATGAGTGGTATCAACAACAAGAGTGGTATCAACATGGATGGTATTAACAACATTAGTGGTAGCAACAACATGAGTGGTATCAACATGAGTGGTATCAAGAACATGCGTGGTATCAACATGCGTGGTATCAACATGCGTGGTATCAACATGAGTGGTATCAACAACATGATTGGTATCAACAACATGAGTGGTATCAACATGCGTGGTATCAACATGCGTGGTATCAACATGCGTGGTATCAACATGCGTGGTATCAACATGAGTGGTATCAACATTAGTGGTAACAACTGCGTGGTATCAACATGCGTGATATCAACATGAGTGGTTCACTACTGGATCTGTCCTGAAATATTATCTTTAGACGTTGTAATATTTTTGTCTTTTTTATGAATGACGTCAGAAAGAAATGGTCCCCCCCCCCCCCATCCCCCTTTTCCAAACCAGCATAAACTTTTCACAACTTTGACAACGTTTAAATGTGTTCTGTTCTTTGTTGATGTCACGGACCTCTGTATATCACATGTCACGGACCTCTGTATGTCACATGTCACGGACCTCTGTATGTCACATGTCACGGACCTCTGTAGTCACATGTCACGGACCTCTGTATGTCACATGTCACGCACCTCTGTATGTCACATGTCACGCACCTATGAATGTCGCATGTCACGGACCTATGTATGTCACGGACCTCTGTATGTCACATGTCACGGATCTATGCATGTCACATGTTAAATGTCACGGATCTATGTATGTCAATGTCGCATATCATACATCTATGTATATCACATGTCACATGTCATACATCTATGTATGTCACCTGTCACCTTTCATAAATCTATGTATGTCACATGTCGTGCATCTATAGTTATTTAACAAAAAGTTTAAAGGAAATGATTATCGGTGTAACTAAAGGTAGAAAAAAATGGTTGGTGGGGGTTGTGGGCGGTGTGGACGTCATTCCATTCTGAATACTGGATTTAGCACCTTTGATTTAGTGTTAAGTGTTTTTCATTGACCTGACACACACTCGGCAATTATGAGATGTCGTTTTCATTCCCCTGTGACGGGTAGCAAACACACTCTGGACATAGGATTCTGCTCAGCTTCGACTGAGAGGATTATCTGCTGTCATGACAGCTGGTTGTTTAAGACGAGTTGTTGTGGGAGTGTCTTTGACATTTCTCACAAATATTTTGCTTCGGGTGTGTGTGTCCTCCTTCTTCTTTAAAACCACCCCCCACACACACACACAACTCTACATGTTTTATATTGATCGTGCTGAGGGAAAAGGGCTGTCACACAGCGAGCTTCATGCGTGACATCTGAACTCCGGTAAACAGGTTGATTTTTGTTGGAAAGGAATTTTTTTTAATGTCACTGTCTTGTCCAATCTTCGTTCTGGGGCTGCACACAACACATAACTGGGTCTATACGCCACACAGAACTGGGCCTGCACACCACACAGAACTGGGTCTATACACCACACAGAACTGGGTCTGCACAGGACACAGAACTGAGTCTGCACACCACTCAAGACTGGGGCTGGACACCACACAGAAATGGGTCTGCACACCATACTTAAATGGATCTACACACCACACAAGACTGGGGGTATACACTACACAGAACTGGGTCTATACACCACGCATAACTGGGTCTGCACAGTACACAGAACTGGGTCTGCACAGTATACAGGACTGAGTCTGCACACCACTCAGAACTAGGTCTGCACACAAAACAAAACCGGGGGCTGCAAACCAAACATAACTGGGTCTGCACACCACACAGAACTAAGTCTGCACAGTTACCGCACACTACACATAACTTGGTCTGCACACCACACAGAACTGTGTCTGCATACCACACAGAACTGTGTCTGTACACCACACAGAACTGTGTTTGCACACCACACAGAACTGTGTCTGCATATAGTACGGACTGTTATTAATGGAGAATTTTATCTTTAAGTCTTTGGATCGTTCCAAAAACAGTCCATAACAAAGGACGATACCAAAGTTTAAACACAAAAACAAGGAATTTCTCTCATCATTCAATCTTCTGACTTTTATACTCAGTTTCAAACGGTTCCAGAAACGCCGTATGCATTGTTTTGCATTCCAGTTTATTCTAGATTATTCTATAATTTTCTGACTGGAACGGACGATACTAAGCTGTGTTGTAAACAAGGTTAAATTTCGCTAGCCACACCTCAAAACGGCCTCGACTGCAAGAGGTCATGCACGGGGAAAGCGGGGACAGCGTGCATTAAAACACGTCATCGACATAACACATACCACACAGAACTGGATCATGGGCCGTCCTTTCGCCTCTGGCATGTGTGCGCCTGTGAGTCTTTTCCGTAGCCTGGTACAGGAAGGTATTGCTATTTTCGTTATACTGCGACTGTTGCTTCCTAAGTCTTTGTTATGAAATGAAAGACATTGTCTTGTCGGTCGACGGGGGTTTTTGTACAACGTCATCTCTAGTCCCGGAATCTGGCAACTGCCTGTTCCCATCAGTGGGGTATTTCTCGACAAAAACGGTTGACGAAGGCAATGGAGTCTCACTACGACATGGGGCAGTAGATATCGTTGCATGTTAGAGAAAAGTAGATATTGACTCTTCTTTTATTATAACACTTGGACCCACCGGGTACTTCCTCAAAATACCCGGACCCGGTGTAAATAACTGATTAAGTCCTGGTTTTATTTATTTTTTAACCGAATCTCAGGTCGAAGTTTAACGAAGCATTTTGTTTGGATTTGACTTGTAAAGAAAAGCTTCGATGTGGGATGAGGTGGGAAACGTGGGATGAAGTGGGGCGAGGTGGGATGACGTGGGGCGATTGCCAGTTCGACGCGTCCCGTCTTATCAGTTTATCAATACAACAAAAAGTTTGGTCACTTGGCTCTAAGACTTAGAATTTGGTCAATTGGCTCTAAGACTTAGAATTAGGTAACTTGGCTCTAAGACTTAGGTCATTTGGCTCTAAGACTTATAATAGGTCACGTGGCTCTAAGATTAGAATTTGGTCACTTTTCTCTAATACTTAGAATTTGGTCACCTTGATAAAGAGGACACATGATGTTTTGGTGGCACCTAAAAATGGGTCCATCTTGCAGATGTGCCCCATGAGGTTTGGGTAGCAATACGAAATTGTTCTCTGTGAAAGGGGTAAACCACTGGGTTGAGGGGGTTGGGGGTATTGAATAAATAATGTCAAGATAGAATAAGATGGTTGCCTGTGATAAGACTGCAAGGATTATCTAGAGACCCGGAGACAGAAGACTGCGGTGATGGATGCGACAAGCAGATTCTCTGAGCGGAATATTTTTATTTCTTGAAATAACCGAGCGGATCTCACACGAGTTCCTCCAACCCCCAAACTGATTTCTCAGCTCGGGGGTTCTTCGTATCAAAGATAAATTCTTGAGGTTCCTTAATGAGAGTTTAAAGTAAGCTGTAGTCGTTTTTATTAATGTTTTTACGCCATTACTTCAAATGTGCTTAATACCTGCAATTGGTTGGGGACGGGGGTGAGGGGTATATGGGGGGTAGGGACGTGGAGTGGGGACATGGGGGTGTATTATGAAATAGGAATTCTTTACAACCTTGAGTTTAAAAGTCGAATGGAAATATTGTAGGCCCCGAGAAAATAAATGATTTGAGGGAGGGGAGTTAGAATGGGTGGGGGTGAGCCTGGATTTGAGTCTCAGGCCTTCCATAAATTGCCGCCTCTGCTGTGAGTTCCTCAATGCGCATTATGAACTGTTGCGCCCTGGGGGTGACGGTGCAATTTGTCCGGACTTTAAGATAACTTCGCAAAATTTAACGCTATAATAATAATAATAATAATAATAACATTGCAGTTGTGTTTACGGGCCATTTTGTATCAAGCGGACAAGGAGTTTTATGGAAGGATCTGTCTTGTAAGCAGGAGCAGAGATGAAGGCTTAACACTCTGGACCTTAGAGCCTTTCACATTTGATATGATTAAAAATAATGTTTCTAGCACCGCAAAGTTCACAAATCTCCCTCAAGCCGATGAGAGCTGTCACACAGTTGAGCATGACAACTCTATCAATGCATTCAGGCATGACAACACAATCTTCAAAGATGTCAGAATGGCAACAACGGTCATCACAATTGTCAAAGATGTCAGCATGACATCACAATCATCATAATTGTCAAAGATGTCAGCATGACAACACAATTATCATCATTGTCAAAGATATCCGCATGACAACACAATCATCATCATTGTCAAAGATGCCCAGCTGAGAAAAGTACATCTTCAAGAACTACTCCGCTAATTTCGCCCACGCATGACAGCCCGACAATCACTGCATCCATCTTGGGACAAGGAGTCCCATCACTGATACAGTCTGACCGACACCTTTGTGTCCAGGGAAGAGATATGGATGGAATGCAAATAGTTTTATGGGACGCAAGCGCACATTCCCCAAATGGAAAATAGATTGGGCTGTCAAACAAGTGATATAAATCATTTTCTGTGTTATGGTTGTGGAGGCCGGGCGTGGTTTTTAAGGAAAATGCAACTCAGCCGTTTCTTTAGACTAATGATAAGGCCGCGATGCGGGAGGTGGGGGGAGAAAGGGGGTTGCGCCCTGGGGGTGGGGGCCGAGACGTTTCTTTCGAAATGTACTCATTTTTATGCACGGACAAATTTATAGTTTGGTTTAAAGACGGTTTTATGATATGGTGTTATATCTATTATTTGATTAACCCTTCATTTTTTTTTGATCATCATTCATTAGGGAGATAGTATATCGCGGTTTACGCTGGAATTTAATATAAAGAGTTTTTCATAAGCGCTTCCTTTCTTTCTTCAACATTTCTTTATCTTAAAATACAATTTTCTTTTTTTTTAAACTATTTTTGGCAGAGGGATTTCCACCCACAACCCCCCAACCCCCAAGATGGGTTTCGTATTATGTATACGTTAAGTTTTCAATCTAAGTCACGTTGTTTCTCTTCCAGGCCTGTTCTAGCATGTGTGCTGACCAAGTTTTAGCCGTGGCAAGCAACCTTTACCTTTTGTTACTGACGTCACCAATTAACTTGGTGACACGTGCTGCCAAACCACCCCCCCCCCCTTTTTTTTTTCACCCACATCCCTTGATTGAGAAAGTTTGTTTACATTTCCAGAAGTATCTACATGGAGGAAGAAATACTCTATGACGATTAAATTTCGAGACTTTCTCTTCTGGAGGGTTCTGGCTCCTTCACCATAAATCTGAAGGTCGACTGTGACCGGCAGACTTACTTACGAGACTTATCAGACTTTCGGGAGCCCTACAAGACTTTCTAGATATGTTACTGTGTGTGTGCGTGTGTAAGTGTGTGGATTAATAGGTGTGTAACTAATCATAAGAGTGTTGGACTGCGATAAAACTTTAAAAGTAGATTATTTAAACTGCAACACTTTGTGTCAATAAAACAATATAAGTACAGCGTGAACATACAGAGTACAATATAAGTACAGCGTGAACATACAGAGTACAATATAAGTACAGCGTGAACATACAGAATACAATATAAGTACAGCGTTAACATACAGAGTACAAATTATTCTCTTACTCTATTCTCTCATTTCAGGTCGAATACATGTATATATATATATATATATATATATATATGTATATATATATATATATATATATATATATATTATATTATATGAATTTAATTTATAATATATGAATGTTTTTTTGTTTTGTTTATTTTACCGATGAAGGAATTTGCCGTAAAGTCTATATTGTAACGTGATCAATGTCTATTGTAACGTGATCAATGTCTATTGTAACGTGACCAATGTCTATTGTAACGTGACCAATGTCTATTGTAACATGACCAATGTCTATTGTACTATGACCAATGTCTATTGCAACTTGACCAATATCTGTTGGAACGTGACCAATGTCTATTGTAACATGACCAGTGTCTATTGCAACTTGACCAATATCTGTTGGACCATGACCAATGTCTATTGTAACGTGACCATTGTCTATTATTATCACCAATGATTATAATTATCACCAAATGTCTATTATTGTCATGAATGTCTATTATTGTCATGAATGTCTATTATTGTCATGAATGTCTATTATTGTCATGAATGTCTATTATTGTCATGAATGTCTATTATCACCAAATGTCTATTATTGTCATGATTGTCTATTATTGTCATGAATGTCTATTATTGTCAGGAATGTCTATTAATGTCATGAATGTCTATTATTGTCATGAATGTCTATTATCACCAAATGTCTATTATTGTCATGAATTTCTATTATTGTCATGAATGTCTATTATTGTCATGAATGTCTATTATTGTCATGTATGTCTATTATTGTCATGAATGTCTATTATTGTCATGTATGTCTATTATTGTCATGAATTTCTATTATTGTCATGAATGTCTATTGTCATGAATTTCTATTATTGTCATGAATGTCTATTATTGTCATGAATGTCTATTATTTTCATGAATGTCTATTATCACCAAATGTCTATTATTGTCATGAATGTCTATTATTGTCATGAATGTCTATTATTGTTTTTAACACGTATGTGTTGAGTAATGTTTCCTTTACGTCTGCTTTCTCTCTTTCCCTCCCCCTCTCTCTCCTTCTTACTATATATGTCTCTTACTTTCTCTCTATCTTACTCTCTCTCTCTCTCTTACTCTCTTATCTCCAAATCTCTCTTGCACTCTCTCTCTCTCTCTCTCTATCTTTATATCCATCTAGCTCCTTCTTTCTTAAGCTCTTACTTTGTCTCTCTATCTCTTTCACTCTCGCTTTCTCTCTCTCTCTCTCTTTGTGTGTGTGTGTCTATATCTAGCTCTATCTCTTTCCCTGGTTTTTCTTGTTTCTCAGCGTGTCCTCCAACTTACTATTCAATCTACCCTGGTTTTTAAAGTAAGGAGGTAATGGGCATTAAAGGCGAGGGTGGATCCTTATTCCACCACAAATCAACTCCCCTACTGAAACAAAAACTTCTCATCTATTATGAAGCTAATCTCTTTAGCTATTAGTCTCCCCAGCAGACGATACTAGTCCGTCCTATTACCATCAAATTTCTGCATGGCTAACATCACAGACTCCCGGCACGAGAAAGGGGAGGGGGCGGTGCACAGAAAACAGTTTTAAAAAAAAGATATCGTAGGGACGGTGGGGTATGATGGTGGGGTATGACGGTGGTGTATGATGGTGGGGTTTGATGGGTTTGGTATAATGGTGGGGTATGATATCGTAAGGATAGTGGGGTGTGATGGTGGGGTATGATAGTAGGGTATGATAGTGGTGTATGATGGTGGGTTGGGTATGATATCGTAGGGATGGTGGGGGATGATGGTGGGGTATGATAGTGGGATATGATGGCGGGGTATGACGGTGGGGTGTGATGGCGGGGTATGACGGTGGGGGTATAGCTGAGTATAGCAGGATATCTAGGCAATAGAGAAATGAACTGAAGAATGATGTTAATCTTTTGAATTATTCGTGACAATGACGTCACGGGTGATTGTCTTCTAGTAAAACGTCTAGGCCTTCAATGAATTATTTGGTGTATGTGCCTGAAGTTGGGTCAGAGAAGATTTGGTTTATGTGCCTGAAGTTGGGTCAGAGAAGATTTGGTTTATGTGCCTGAAGTTGGGTCAGAGAAGATTTGGTTTATGTGCCTGAAGTTGGGTCAGAGAAGATTTGGTTTATGTGCCTGAAGTTGGGTCAGAGAAGATTTGGTTTATGTGCCTGAAGTTGGGTCAGAGAAGATTTGGTTTATGTGCCTGAAGTTGGGTCAGAGAAGATTTGGTTTATGTGCCTGAAGTTGGGTCAGAGAAGATTTGGTTTATGTGCCTGAAGTTGGGTCAGAGAAGATTTGGTTTATATGCCTGAAGTTGGGTCAGAGAAGATTTGGTGTATGTGCCTGAAGTTGGGTCAGAGAAGATTTGGTGTATGTGCCTAAAGTTGGGTCAGAGAAGATTTGGTTTATGTGCCTGAAGTTGGGTCAGAGAAAATTTGGTTTATGTGCCTGAAGTTGGGTCAGAGAAGATTTGGTTTATGTGCCTGAAGTTGGGTCAGAGAAGATTTGGTTTATGTGCCTGAAGTTGGGTCAGAGACGATTTGGTTTATGTGCCTGAAGTTGGGTCAGAGAAGATTTGGTTTATGTGCCTGAAGTTGGGTCAGAGAAGATTTGGTTTATGTGCCTGAAGTTGGGTCAGAGAAGATTTGGTTTATGTGCCTGAAGTTGGGTCAGAGAAGATTTGGTTTATGTGCCTGAAGTTGGGTCAGAGAAGATTTGGTGTATGTGCCTGAAGTTGGGTCAGAGAAGATTTGGTGTATGTGCCTGAAGTTGGGTCAGAGAAGATTTGGTGTATGTGCCTGAAGTTGGGTCAGAGAAGATTTGGTGTATGTGCCTGAAGTTGGGTCAGAGAAGATTTGGTTTATGTGCCTGAAGTTGGGTCAGAGAAGATTTGGTTTATGTGCCTGAAGTTGGGTCAGAGAAGATTTGGTGTATGTGCCTGAAGTTGGGTCAGAGAAGATTTGGTGTATGTGCCTGAAGTTGGGTCAGAGAAGATTTGGTGTATGTGCCTGAAGTTGGGTCAGAGAAGATTTGGTTTATGTGCCTGAAGTTGGGTCAGAGAAGATTTGGTTTATGTGCCTGAAGTGGGTCAGAGAAGATTTGGTTTATGTGCCTGAAGTTGGGTCAGAGAAGATTTGGTTTATGTGCCTGAAGTTGGGTCAGAGAAGATTTGGTTTATGTGCCTGAAGTTGGGTCCGAGAATAAGATTGGGGGGGGGGGGGTAAAGAGACTGCGATTTGAACTGGATGAATCTGATTTGAACTGGATGAATCTGATCTGAACCGTATAAAGCTGATCTGAGCATTACCAAAAGTTCCGTTAACAATCTGGTTTCCAGTACATTCCAACTACTTGATGTCTGTGATCAAGTGTCCAGTAAATTCCAACTAATTGATGTCTGTGATCAAATATCCAGTACATTCCAACTAATTGATGTCTGTGATCAAGTGTCCAGTAAATTCCAACTAATTGATGTCTGTGATCAAGTATCCAGTACATTCCAACTACTTGATGTCTGTGATCAACTATCCAGTACATTCCAACTGATTGATGTCTGTGATCAAGTGTCCAGTACATTCCAACTACTTGATGTCTGTGATAAAGTGTCCAGTACATTCCAACTACTTGATGTCTGTGATCAAGTATCCAATACATTTCAACTTACTGATGTCTGTGATCAAGTATCCTGTACATTCCAACTACTTGATGTTTGTGAACAAGTGTCCAGTGTTAATTTCTACACAGCAGATGTTACTTCAAAATGAGATTACAAAATCAAACTAAACTTTTACAAATCTAAATTGATATCAAAAACAAGGTATTTGGAAAACCCCCTTATTATCATATCGAAAACGGAAAGAATGTTGGTACATTTTCAACAAGATGGCGGCCGCGATAATATTTCTAGATCCTTCGCTAGGAAACTCGTCAATGGAAAAGGCCTGGACTCTGTGTAAAGTAGTACTAACATTACAACGTTTGTACTTGATAGAATACTTGAAACACACAAACAGATATGTATAAAGTAGTACTAACATTACAACGGTTGTACCTCACAATAAAACAGTTGTATACATCATTAATGGTGACTTTGAGATCCATGACATTTTATCTCTCATCACTTTTAAGAAGCCATCATTTAGAAAATACTTAGGTAGTGCTGAATGATGAAGCGACATGAATCAGATTTTGGGGGATGTGGTGGTGGGGGGGTGCAACCCTCAGAGCGTGCGAGACCATGTTTTGTCAAAGTGAGCAGGGAATGGTACCCGGGGGAAACAAGCGGAAATAAACCCATCCAAAGAAGCCATATTGGGACGGACAGATCTGGGACAGTGAAGATGTCATGCGTTCACAAAAATGGGGGGGGGGGGGGGAAATGGTGTAGTAGGAATGAGACGAGGTATCTACTGGAGGTCCTGGTCTTGGAGATAGACTACTATTCTTTTTTATGTACGTGTTAGGGGAATGTGGGGGGAGTGGTGGGGAGCAACAAAATAATGTCTTAGGTTCAGAGCTTTAAACAGTGGAGTGTGACCTTACGAATAGCGCTGTTTTAATGAGGGGGGGGGGGTTGTGGTGGCGGAAGAGAGGTTTTTCCAAAGGTGTCTAACTAGGGAGTTCCACCTGCCTCAAATTGTATGGATATCTGTATCACATTGTATGGGTATCTGCATCAAAATGTATGGATATGCAATTCTAAATGAACACTAATTAAGTCATTATTGCCACTAAAGGAGTTCAACTCTGACTTAGTGCATCTAACTCTTAATAATGCATATGAAATCTTGCCAAAATGGACACGCGCTACAAAAAAATGTCCTACCCAAATAATTCTTCTTCCATATATTAAGGGCCCACGATCAATTTATTGATCATTATGGCTCCTATGAATGTAGATGGGATTTGCAATGTCTCTGTGCCTGGTGTTGATGAGAATATTTCACTGGTTACAAGAGTAACTGTGTGAGGGTATCATACACTAGGGGTTGGAAGGCCTGAGGCAATAGACGCAAATGAGTCAAGTGTTGTCGCCTCAACTGTTCCTTTTGGAAGCTTGTTCCAGTCCCTGATTGTCTTTGGTAGGAATGAGCAGTTCCTATACTGGCTTCTCGCTGGGATGAGCCGGAACTGCCTGTCATGGCCTTGTCGCTGTCTATGAGGGAGAGGGACGAGTTTCTGTTTAATGCCAGAGCAGTGGACTAGCCCATTATTTATCTTGTAAATCATGGAGAGCCTGGATAGTCGTCGTCGTTCCTCCAATAGTGACCAGCCCAGTGTTTCCAGCATGCTGCCAACACTAGAGTTATTCCTGTAGCGGTTCAGGACAAAGCGTGCTGCCCGTCGCTGTACTGCCTCCAACCTGTCGATGCTCTTCTGAGTGAATGGGTCCCAGACCGAATATGCATAATCTAAAAGCGGCCGGACAAAGGCTTTATATGCTCTTTCTTTCACGCCGGAGTTGCTGATCTTTAGATTGCGCCTTAAGAACCCCAGGGTCTTGTTTGCCTGGTTGCACACATTGTTAATATGCTCGTCCCAGCGGACCTCTCTTTGAATGGTAACACCCAGGTACCTTACGGAGGAAACTGACTCAAGCAAATGACCATGCAATTCATAGTGGTAGCGTAGAGGAGTACAACTTCTAGAGACTGACAGTGTCTGGCACTTGGCTGGATGAAATTCCATGTCCCAGCTCGCCTCCCACTCAGCTAACCGATTGAGATCCTCTTGTAGCTGGTCCTGGTCAGATCTGTTGGTGATCGTCCTATACACGGCTGTGTCATCTGCGAACAGTCTTGCGTGGGATGTCAGTTTCTCGGGTAGGTCATTGATATATGCTAGGAACAAACAGGGGCCTAGCACCGAGCCCTGGGGGACCCCTGACTTAACATTGACAAAGGACGAGCTTGCACCGTCCACCACTACTGATTGACATCTAATCTAGTAATTTTTTTCAATATTAAAAATTTTACAAATTTAAGACTCTGCATTAAATTATGCTCCGCCAACTCTGATAGTCACATTCAACTCGAATACTCACATTCCGCTCTGATAGTGACAACCAACTCTGACAGTCACAATCAACTATGCTAGCCACATTTAACTCTGATTGTGACAACCAACTGTGACAGTCACAATCAACTATGCTAGCCACATTTAACTCTGATAGTGACAACCAACTCTGACAGTCACAATCAACTCTGACAGCCACATTTAACTCTGATAGTGACAACCAACTCTGACAGTCACATTCAACTCGAATAGTCACATTCCGCTCTGATAGTGACAACCAACTCTGACAGTCACAATCAACTATGCTAGCCACATTTAACTCTGATTGTGACAACCAACTCTGACAGTCACAATCAACTATGCTAGCCACATTTAACTCTGATTGTGACAACCAACTCTGACAGTCACAATCAACTATGCTAGCCACATTTAACTCTGATAGTGACAACCAACTCTGACAGTCACAATCAACTATGCTAGCCACATTTAACTCTGATTGTGACAACCAACTCTGACAGTCACAATCAACTATGCTAGCCACATTTAACTCTGATAGTGACAACCAACTCTGAAAGTCACAATCAACTATGCTAGCCACATTTAACTCTGATAGTGACAACCAACTCTGACAGTCACAATCAACTATGCTAGTCACATTTAACTCTGATTGTGACAACCAACTCTGACAGTCACAATCAACTATGCTAGCCACATTTAACTCTGATAGTGACAACCAACTCTGACAGTCACAATCAACTCTGACAGCCACATTTAACTCTGATAGTGACAACCAACTCTGACAGTCACAATCAACTATGCTAGCCACATTTAACTCTGATAGTGACAACCAACTCTGGCAGTCACAATCAACTATGCTAGCCACATTTAACTCTGATAGTGACAACCAACTCTGACAGTCACAATCAACTATGCTAGCCACATTTAACTCTGATAGTGACAACCAACTCTGACAGTCACAATCAACTATGCTAGCCACATTTAACTCTGATAGTGACAACCAATTCTGACAGTCACAACCAACTCTGACAGCCACATTTAACTCTGATAGTGACAACCAACTCTGACAGTCACAACCAACTCTGACAGCCACATTTAACTCTGATTGTCACAAACCAAACATTGAACACATTTTTCGTTGACTTCATTTTTGTTAGGTCCCCAAACTTCCTCCTGGCTCCCTCCCACCATTGACTAATCTTGTTCTCCCTGACCTTTCCTCCCAGACACATGGGATTGGGGGAGTGGGATTGGGGGAGTGGACCAGTTCTATAGTTATTGCAGTGGTTCCATTGAATTACTCCCAGGAGTAGTTCCCCCTTCCATCCAGGAGGGAGTAACCCAGTGACTCATCTCATTAAACCATGTGGAGATAACCAATCAAAATAAAGGGGGATAACTCGTTGCAACAGTTAGTTGCTCTTTCTTACAGTGTACATCTCTTCTACATGGCTACGTACATCTTTCTCATGACTACGTACATCTTTCTCATCACTACGTACATCAGTCTAATGACTACGTATATCAGTCTGATGACCACGTATATCAGTATGATGACCACGTATATCAATCTGATGACCACGTATATCAGTCTAAAGACCACGTATATCAATCTGATGACCACGTATAACAGTATGATGACCACATATATGAGTATGATGACCATGTATATCAATCTAATGGCACCTGGCACCTGAGCAGAAGACCATTCTGTAGCTATCGGGCCTCCTTAAAACGTCTTTTGAGCCTCCTTAACGTCTTTTGGACAAGAGTGTGCTCCTAAATACCTGTCGTTATGTTTGTCCCCATCTGTTACTGGCGAAGTACCGTTCAGCTATGGGACATAACTGTCTCATTGCTTATGCAAGACTTTCATCCCGTGGACAAGACTTTCATCCCGTGGACAAGACTTCCATCCTCTCAGCAAGACATTCATCCTATCGGAAAGACGTGCATCTTATTATTTATTTATAAGCCAAGTCTTGATGGATCCAGTTTTACGTTCCAATTCCCCCCCCCCTTTTTTTTCTCCCTCAAACCCCATAGATCTATTTATCAACTAAGTCTATAGAGATCATCCCATCAAATCTATCTGCCAATATCCCAAGGCCATTGTGAACGATCACCTACAGTCAATGATATTGTCATCTCGTTCGCGCTGACTTATCAATGGATGCCCTGCTTATGAAAAAAATCAATGAATCACAAAATGAAATAGTGTGTGGGAAAGGGGGAACTACTAATCGTTTAAAGTTAACATTTGTCTCCTTCCATCAGACATTTTGAGGACGATGTTCATTCACTTTAGATGTATCTGAAGTTATTTTTAAAAATGCTTTCTGCCACCATTGTGAAGTTATAACGGGTAAAATAAATGTGATTGCTTTGAGGTGGAATATTTCAAGCATTTTTGCTGTGGTCTCTTTTAAATGTATCCATTAATTTTGTAACTGTATTGATTCAAGGCATATAAAAATAGGTTCAATGTGACTAAAATTAAATTAGAGAAAAAAAATCAAATCTATGCAATGTTGCCCACCACCGATGTGTTCTTTCCCACGATGTGAACATCTTCTAATGTGGCCATACATACTCGAGGTGGCCATCTCCTGATGTAGCCATACATACATAAGTTGGCCATCTCCTGATGTGGCCATACATACATGAGGTGGTCATCTCCAGATGTGGCCATACATACATAAGTTGGCCATCTCTTAATGTGGCCATACATACATAAGTTGGCCATCTCTTAATGTGGCCATACATACATAAGTTGGCCATCTCCTGATGTGGCCATACATACATAAGTTGGCCATCTCTTAATGTGGCCATACATACATGAGGTGGTCATCTCCTGATGTGGCCATACATACATACATGAGGTGGCCATCTCCTAATGTGGCCATACATACATGAGGTGGCCATCTCCTAATGTGGCCATACATACATGAGGTGGCCATCTCCTAATGTGGCCATACATACATAAGTTGGCCATCTCTTAATGTGGCCATACATACATGAGGTGGTCATCTCCTGATGTGGCCATACATACATAATTTGGCCATCTCCTGATGTGGCCATACATACATAAGTTGGCAATCTCCTGATGTGGCCATACATACATGAGGTGGCCATCTCCTGATGTGGCCATACATACATAAGTTGGCCATCTCCTGATGTGGCCATACATACATAAGTTGGTCATCTCCTGATGTGGCCATACATACATAATTTGGCCATCTCCTGATGTGGCCATACATACATAAGTTGGCCATCTCCTGATGTGGCCATACATACATGAGGTGGCCATCTCCTGATGTGGCCATACATACATGAGGTGGCCATCTCGTGATGTGGCCATACATACATGAGGTGGCCATCTCCTGATGTGGCCATACATACATACATGAGGTGGCCATCTCCTGATGTGGCCATACATACATAAGTTGGCCATCTCCTGATGTGGCCATACATACATGAGGTGGCCATCTCCTGATGTGGCCATACATACATAAGTTGGCCCTCTCCTGATGTGGCCATACATACATAAGTTGGCCATCTCCTGATGTGGCCATACATACATGAGGTGGCCATCTCCTGATGTGGCCATACATACATGAGGTGGCCATCTCCTGATGTGGCCATACATACATACATGAGGTGGCCATCTCCTGATGTGGCCATACATACATAAGTTGGCCATCTCTTAATGTGGCCATACATACATGAGGTGGCCATCTCCAGATGTGACCATACATACATAAGTTGGCCATCTCTTAATGTGGCCATACATACATAAGTTGGCCATCTCCAGATGTGGCCATACATACATAAGTTGGCCATCTCTTAATGTGGCCATACATACATAAGTTGGCCATCTCTTAATGTGGCCATACATACATGAGGTGGCCATCTCCTGATGTGGCCATCTTCCGACTATAGCTGCCAACGATTGCTGTCATAGCTCACGTCTGGGCTGTTTGAAGTATTCTACTATACACTAGTGCAATGCTCCACAACCATTGAAACTCTCTAAACATTGGAACTCTCTAAACATTGAAACTCTCTAAACATTGAAACTCTCTAAACATTTAAACTCTCTAAACATTGGAACTCTCTAAAAATTGAAACTCTCTAAACATTGAAACTCTCTAAACATTGAAACTCTCTAAACATTGGAACTCTCTAAACATTGGAACTCTCTAAACATTGAAACTCTCTAAACATTGAAACTCTCTAAACAGTTTTTGCTCAACATCTCTAGATATCTTTGGGCATCGAAATCGAAGGGGGATAATTATTTCATTCAAAAACTGTACTTTAAGGTTAGAGATTGGATCTCTCCCGCAAAAGTTTGGGTTTTCCATAAGGGCAATAACAATAAAAACACTCCGTTGAAACGGATTTCTGTCTGATTTCTTTAGGGATGAAAATATTGATTGAAAATCCCAAGTCCATGCCAGCAAGGGATTGTCTCCCCTTTGTTGTTTGTGCTGATTTTTATAAGCAAGTCTGTGCTTTGTGTTGTGTTGTGTTGTGTTGGTGTGGCTCGGGGTTTGATTTGAGTAAGTGGGAGTACATTGGGATGAAAAGGATAGGGATGTCTCTCCCTAAATCCCACTCTTTCTCTTTCTGTCTATTTGGTCAGAGTTAGGGTAACATTTGACTACTGTACGATGAGAAGATCACATTCATGCATAAGAGAATACAAATAACTATTATTTAATGTTAATAAAATTAACTAAGTATATGGTGTCTGGGACTTTGATAGTCTCAATGGGGTTTGGGACTTTGATAGTCTCAATGGCGTTTGGGACTTTGATAGTCTCAATGGCGTTTGGGACTTTGATAGTCTCAATGGCGTTTGGGACTTTGATAGTCTCAATGGCGTTTGGGACTGTGATAGTCTCAATGGTGTTTGGGACTTTGATAGTCTCAATGGTGTTTGTTACTTTGATAGTCTCAATGGTGTTTGGGACTTTGAAAGTCTCAATGGTGTTTGGGACTTTGATAGTCTCAATGGTGTTTGGGACTTTGATAGTCTCAATGGTGTTTGTTACTTTGATAGTCTCAATTGTGTTTGGGACTTTAATAGTCTCAATGGTGTTTGGGACTTTGATAGTCTCAATGGTGTTTGGGACTTTGATAGTCTCAATGGTGTTAGGGACTTTGATAGTCTCAATGGTGTTTGTGACTTTGATAGTCTCAATGGTGTTTTGGACTGTGATAGTCTCAATGGTGTTTGGGACTGTGATAGTCTCAATGGTGTTTGGGACTATGATAGTCTCAATGGTGTTTGGGACTGTGATAGTCTCAATGGTGTTTGGGACTATGATAGTATCAATGGTGTTTGGGACTGTGATAGTCTCAATGATGTTTGGGACTTTGATAGTCTCAATAGTGTTTGGGACTGTGATAGTCTCAATGGTGTTTGGGACTGTGATAGTATCAATGGTGTTTGGGACTGTGATAGTCTCAATGGTGTTTGGGACTTTGATAGTCTCAATGGTGTTTGTTACTTTGATAGTCTCAATTGTGTTTGGGACTTTAATAGTCTCAATGGTGTTTGGGACTATGATTGTCTCAATGGTGTTTGGGACTTTGATAGTCTCAATTGTGTTTGGGACTTTGATAGTCTCAATGGTGTTTGGGACTTTGATAGTCTCAAAGGTGTTAGGGACTTTGATAGTCTCAATGGTGTTTGGGACTATGATAGTCTCAATGGTGTTTTGGACTGTGATAGTCTCAATGGTGTTTGGGACTTTGATAGTCTCAATGGTGTTAGGGACTTTGATATTCTCAATGGTGTTTGGGACTTTGATAGTCTCAATGTTGTTTGGGATTTTGATAGTCTCAATGGTGTTTGGGACTTTGATAGTCTCAATGGTGTTTGGGACTGTGATAGTCTCAATGGTGTTTTGGACTTTGATAGTCTCAATGGTGTTTGTTACTTTGATAGTCTCAATGGCGTTTGGGACTGTGATAGTCTCAATGGTGTTTGGGACTTTGATAGTCTCAATGGTGTTTGGGACTTTGATAGTCTCAATGGTGTTTGGGACCGTGATAGTATCAATGGTGTTTGGGACCGTGATAGTCTCAATGGTGTTTGGGACTTTGATAGTCTCAATGGTGTTTGTTACTTTGATAGTCTCAATTGTGTTTGGGACTTTAATAGTCTCAATGGTGTTTGGGACTTTGATAGTCTCAATGGTGTTTGGGACTTTGATAGTCTCAATGGTGTTAGGGACTTTGATAGTCTCAATGGTGTTTGGGACTGTGATAGTCTCAATGGTGTTTTGGACTGTGATAGTCTCAATGGTGTTTGGGACTGTGATAGTCTCAATGGTGTTTGGGACTATGATAGTCTCAATGGTGTTTGGGACTGTGATAGTCTCAATGGTGTTTGGGACTATGATAGTCTCAATGGTGTTTGGGACTATGATAGTCTCAATGGTGTTTGGGACTGTGATAGTCTCAAGTTGAGTAATAATACAGAAATAGTTTGTGAGGGTAAAGCAATATGTTTAGTCTTTAATTAATTAGCACATTACAAATAAATATTTGAATATTTCTGCTCATGCCTTCATCAGTAAAACTGTTTGAATTTACGGTAAGTAAATATGTACCCTACCTATTAAATAAAAGGAAAGAAATAAACAAAAATAGTTATGAGGGATTTGATTGCATTTTAGTAAGACATTTAGGGTTCTAAAGGATTTGACTGTATTTTAGTAAGACATTTAGGGTAGTGAGGGATTTGACTGTATTTTAGTAAGACATTTAGGGTTTTAATAGATTTGACTGTGTTTTAGTAAGACATTTAGGGTTCTGAAGGATTAGGCTGTATTTTAGTAAGACATTTAGGGTTGTGAGGGATTTGACTGTATTTTAGTAAGACATTTAGGGTTGTGAGGGATTTGACTGTATTTTAGTAAGACATTTAGGGTTGTGAGGGATTTGACTGTATTTTAGTAAGACATTTAGGGTTGTGAGGGATTTGACTGTATTTTAGTAAGACATTTAGGGTTGTGAGGGATTTGACTGTATTTTAGTAAGACATTTAGGGTTCTAAAGGATTTGACTGTATTTTAGTAAGACATTTAGGGTTGTCAAGGATTTGGCTATATTATAGTAAGACATTTAGGGTTGTGAGGGATTTGACTATGTCTTATTATTGGTAAATAAAATACTGTTTGTTTCTTTTATGTTTGAAGAATGTATTATTTTTAATGAAGACTGAACAATTCAAGAACAAAATTATTTCCCTTTTTACATTTTTTAAATTTATTGTTCATAAAGGAAATAAATTGAAAGTCCTCACAATAAATCTCCAAAATGTTTCACAACTTTATATATATACCAAATAAATTGTCATATCAAAGGTCACAACTTAAGTATATTATAGAATTTAAATGCCCTGTTGACATATTGAGCACTATCAAAGTCACAAAACAGCCAATGACACACACCCCACCCCACACACCCCCACCCCACACATCCCACATCAGGCCCACCCCACATCCACCCCCACACCCGCCCATTTTTGCTTTTTCCAATCTCACTATTTCCAAACACACACACCTTTCCAAATTTAAACAACCTTTTCCCATTTCAAATATCAACATGTGGGAGATATGTCATCATCAGAACTACAACTAAGAACATTACGAGAATTCGTTCACATAGTAAAAACTTAAACAAATAATGGAACGTTACCATTGGGGATCAAACATTTCACTACTGTAAAATAACATCAGTTCAAAGTATCATTTAATGTTCCACTATCACAATAATAGTTTTGCTGATAAACACGGACGTTATGATCTAACATTGAGTAACTTATCAATAAAAAAAGAAACTGTTGCAATTTTTAAAATAATTTAAAACACACTTTTTTTTAAAAGCAAAATTCAACAATCACCTTAAAATCACCCATTTATAAAGTCAGCTTATTTGCCTAAAATAATATTCGGCAGAGCCAAATTTTAGTAAATGAAATTCTATGGCGCAGTAATGCTGTATTTTAGTATATACATTATTTATTTTTATAAAACTTCACTTTTAAAAAAATTGCATGAATTTTAGAATTGAGTAAAATAACTGAACAGTCAGTCAAATTTAATTGTGTTATGTTCCATGGGATATCTAACATCCTTATTGAACAAAATTTCCTTTGGACCGAGTCAATTAAATGAAGCCGAATTGCTGCTGTTAAAAATCCAAAAATGTGATCAAACCTTTAAGAAAACAAACTGAAAACATTGCATTCAAAAAGGACAATAATCAGCTTTTAATAAAACTGTTTTATCTCATAATTGTCTTGTTATTATCTAGCATTTGTTTTGTTATTATCTAGTATTTGTCTTGTTATTATCTAGCATTTGTTTTGTTATTATCTAGCATTTGTTTTGTTATTATCTAGTATTTGTTTTGTTATTATCTAGCATTTGTTTTGTTATTATCTAGCATTTGTTTTGTTATTATCTAGTATTTGTTTTGTTATTATCTAGCATTTGTTTTGTTATTATCTAGCATTTGTTTTGTTATTATCTAGTATTTGTCTTGTTATTAGGAATATCTCAGAAATTATTACAAATGTTCAACAGTTGAAAGTTTTGAACTAACCTTAAACTTTGCTAAAAAAATGGGCAAATACTTTTTTTAAAAAAAGAAATATCAAAAAATATATTATTATTATGATTATTATTATTATTACTTGTACAAAAATATGAAAAAATTGTATCACTGTGATTGCTTTTTTTCTGTAAAAGATCCCCGAAACAATCAATAAATTTGAATAAAGAATTTTCTAAATCAAATTAATCGCGCAATCAAGAACATCAATAGAAATTGTCTCTTTAGTTTCACTATGAAATTATATATCCCAGTAACATTAAAAATTGAAGGGGTGTAAACTTTTTAAAAATTTAATTTAAGTGATCCTAAATTTCTTTACACAATTTCAAGGTCAAAATACTACAATGTGTAATAAATAAACAAGACTATTCCTTTTTTTTTTAGTTGGGACATAGCATAAACAATTGTTTTTAGTTTGTACATACTATAAATATATTATCAAAACAATCATAAATGTAAATAAATAAATAAATATAAATATAATATATATATATTAGGCCGACACATTAAAAAGGACATGGATAAGCCATTATAATATCCTGAAGCATCTGCTTCTAATAATTTACATATTATTAAAACTAAACAAAATATTAAAATCATGTCGTAAATAAATAAAAGATTGGATTTAACTTCCGGAATCCACCGGGTGATACATTTAATTAAAAGTTTGATGATACAAAAAAAATTGTAATTTTTTCCCCAATAACATTTGTAAATTTAATTAGGTTGGTAATTTTAAAAGATTGTTTGAAAACAATAAATATAATTAATTAACTATTTATTAATAAAAATGAAAAAATTTGTGTCAACAGAAGAGCAATGTGATAAGTCACAGACAAGTCATAAGTCACAGACAACTCATCTTCAGTCCAGATTTGACACAAATATATTGAAAATCAAATCAGCGCAAAAAAACTGCCTTTTATTCTATGAACTAATTCTAAAGATGTTGGACTGCGGTTAAGCTTTTTAAAGCAGATTAAATTGTATTGCTCTTACTAGATGACTTGTATGGCGTTTGCATCCATGTTATTTTAGCATTATCACTGCAGCAATCTGTGATCTGTTTCCGACTGCCAAATATCACTAGATGGCTTGTTTCAACATTATTAAAATTCTACTTCATTCATGGGATTAAAATAATTGCTCGGATCTAAGTAAAGGTCAAGGTTTTCAGCAGTCCAAAGAAACACTTTGCATTACACTTTGACATGGGTTAGCTAAATAGTTCATAGTTCATAGTTCATTTGGGTCAGAAATAAGCTAAAATGATAGTAGATAACAGACCCAGGATCTGAACCAAATTAAATTTTAAATCATTTAATAAGGGCCAATTATTCATTTATCTGGTGATGGTGTGGTCATGTCTAAGGACAACACCAGCATGGACAGCGCTAAGATGGACAGCAATAAGATGAACAGCACTGGGGTGGACAGCATAGGGAAGATGAAACAGCAGAAGACCCAAAGTGAACTGGCACAAAATGAAATACAAATTTCTGTAGAATAGAAGCACAACCCTGCGGACAATCCTCATGGCACCAGTCAGGGCATGAGGACTGAATGAAAGAAGGATGAGAGCCTCATAATTAATCAGTTAATCACTAGGGAAAATTAAAATGTCTGATTTCCAAAAATCATAATTTTACAATCGGAAAATCAATTTTTTTAAAATAAAAACTTCAATCAGAGCTTGAGTAATAGTCAGCATCACCCATCTTATTTCCTTGTTCAGAAGAGTCTGAGTCAGACTCGAGATTGATAAGAAAACATTGCTGCTGGGGTCTTGTACTGAGAGGCTTCTCTGGGGCTTTCTCTGGGGGTTTCTCTGGGGCTTTCTTTGCCAGCTTGGTTTGCTGTTCTTTGCCCCAGTCTCCCAGACTCGGCAGCTGTTGTCCTGAAGCCGAATGCTTTATTAAACTTGACATTGGGGTTGAGGCCAATTTGCTGGACAATCTTTCAGTTGGGGGAGCAGCCCTATTAAAACAATTTTTTTTAAAAATTAGCACTTATTCAAATTATAACTTTCAGTACAATTAAACAAACATTTTTTTAAACTGTTTAAAAAGCTTAAATGTTCAAATTTTATATAGGGCTATTAGTTATTATTTGGGATGAAGTTTTATTAAAGACAATTTTTTTTAACATCAATAAAGAGTTTTTTTGGAGTGCTTAATTTGTAATTTATGGACATAAATAGCAAATATTTAATTTTAAAGTTAAAAATAAACAGCCAGTAAATATCAGCCAGTAAATATCAGCCAGTAAATATCAGCCAGTAAATATCAGCCAGTAAATATCAGCCAGTCAATATCAGCCAGTCAATATCAGCCAGTCAATATCAGCCAGTCAATATCAACCAGTAAATATCAGCCAGTAAATATCAGCCAGTAAATATCAGCCAGTAAATATCAGCCAGTAAATATCAGCCAGTAAATATCAGCCAGTAAATATCAGCCAGTCAATATCAGCCATTAAATATCAGCCATTAAATATCAGTCAGTCAGTCAGTTTGAAAGTGTTGGATGCTTTAAATTTCTACAAAGATTTGTGGGTTTTTTTTTAAGGTATGGCAAATTGAAAACTCTAAGTTCAAATACAGGTTTTACTACGAATCACAATAATGCTCTGTCTAATATTCTGAGAACCACTGTGACAACTGCTTCCAAACAGTTTTTGATCAAATTTACAAGAGAGGCTCACCAGTGCTAGCAGTAAAATGGTGTTCAATCTTTAATCATTACCTTTCCACTCAATCTTAAATCATTACCTTTCATTCAATCTTAAATCATTACCTTTCAATCAATCTTAAATCATTACCTTTCATTCAATCTTAAATCATTACCTTTCATTCAATCTTAAATCATTACCTTTCATTCAATCTTAAATCATTACCTTTCTGTGGCAGGGTTATTGATGGAAGACTTTAATTGCATCATTGCTTTTCTCACTTTTTCTTCTGGGTGCAGGACGTCATGCAGCATCTAACAACAACAAACAAAAATATCTAACTCATTTTAGAGCAGTACTGTGCCCTAATTATCAGCTTGATGTTGACCTAGTTTTGTGTCCCAACTATCAGCTTGATGTTGACCTAGTTTTGTGTCCCAACTATCAGCATGATGTTGACCTAGATATGTGTCCCAACTATCAGCTTGATGTTGACCTAGTTTTGTGTCCCAACTATCAGCTTGATGTTGACCTAGTTTTGTGTCCCAACCATCATCTTGATTTTGACCTAGTTTTGTTTCCCAACCATCATCTTGATTTTGACCTAGTTTTGTGTCCCAACTATCAGCTTGATGTTGACCTAGCACCAATAATGAAAGGCTAGAGTTATAAAACCCATTGGGATTGTGGTCAAGAAACTAATGAGAGATAGCAAAGCTAGGCCTGGCCAAGTAAATGATGAGATGTATGAAATAGCCCTGTGATTTTTAACTGATGATCTCATTTACTTTATTTGTATTACATTCTGCTATGTCAGTAGTTCAATAAATTCAATTTTAAATCAGTTTTTACACTTTGTGTCCTGGTTATTAAAATCAAATAGAAAATCTAATGTACATTATGTTTAATAGAAAATACAACAAATATATAATTTCCATCTTATGGGTCAGCTAATAATTCAAATAAATTTCACCTTTCTTGGATTGTCAAAAATGTGACAATACTGGCATGACTGATTGTATTGTCTTTGTCAAATTCAATTTTTTTTTTTTTTTTAAAAAAAGCTTACATTTAACAAAAATTAACATAAAAATTAATGTGTAAAGTAGAATACTCTTATAAAAAAAAAAAATTTTTAAGTGAGTCAATATGTTTTTTTTTTTTTTTTTTTGCAAAACAGCCTGATCACTCACCTCGTCGTCATCTGAAGTGATAACTTTTGTTGCCCTTTCAACTGAATTCTGCAGAACCTCACACTGCATCTTCAAAAATGAGACAGCATTTTCGTCGTTGACTATCATTCTCTTGAATGAATCCACCACATGCTTGGCTCTATCGAGGCTGTCCTTGTTGGCTCTCTGCTGACTTAGGGCGCGCCTGCTTTCGTTAATCTGTTCTCTCCAGTGGACCGGCACCGCCACTTCGTACAAACTGCGAAACTCCTCCAGCTTTTTGAGATATTCCGATCTCAAACGTTTGAGAAGTTCAGTGGTAAACTCGTCCTTTTGCTGTTTGGTCAGCCCGTTATTTATTTTCAACACTGCTTTCTTTATTGGTGTCAGCTGGTCTTCTGAAGCTCCTTCACCAACAGACAAGATGGCGCCGAGCATGAAAGCGCACTTCAGCTGGAATGATAAAACCGTCAACTCGTTTTTATTTTGTACATTCTCACCATCAATGACACGGAATTCGTCCAGGAAAGAAATACCTCCGATGTCATTCTGTGACAGTTGGAGTTCCCGCTTGTCCTCCTTGCTGACCTCACTTTCTTTTCTGAGTTCCCTTTTGATGGCCTCTCTGTTTTTAGCCCTGGCATTGATAATGTCTTGATAACGTCTCATCTCCACTATGGGCTTTGAACAAACGGGGCACTCGATATTCTTAGAGCCTTCTGGGTCAAAATGTTTAACATAGTCGTCAAACTCATCTACGTAATAAACATGATGGCAGCCGGGGACTTTTATGACAATCTTGTTCTCGCCTTGATCCATGCTTTGTACTTGCTGTTCTGGAACAATGGCTTTGTTATCTCTGTTGATTGGTAGAGATGTGACTTTCTGACATACGGCACATACACAGCCTTCCCCACACAGCCCCGCACACTTATGTGTACACGAATGCATCTTATCTTTGCATTCTTTTTTTTTGGGCTTGCCAGAACAGACGTGGACTTTTTTATTGCATCTCTCATTACACTGAGGTTTGCTGCAAATTTCTGAACAAAGCTTTACGCAACCATTGTGGCTGCATTTGTTCTTGCAGGGTTCTTTGCATGGAATGCATTCATGGCCACACATCTGTTGAGACTTTCCTGTGTAACAAGCTCCGTGGACACATTTTGCTGGACAAGGTTTTGTACACGGCAGACAGGCCACTCCACAAAAACCTTCACATTTATGACCGCAAGGAAGGAGTTTCTTGCATTTTTCTTTACATGCAACATGCACCGCTCCCCCGAGACAGTCTGAGCACGTCCCTTTGCATTTGTGACCACAGTCCAGCTGTGCATTGCACTCTTTTGGACACGGTATTTGGTTCTGCTTTTTTCCACAAGCAATACTGGAAACATGACCACATGGCCACACATGCTGTAACTGAAAAGTGCATTCACTGTGGCGACCATTAATCCTACAAACGCCACACTTGCCCGGGCACTGATGCTCGCAGCCGAGCAGACTGGAACACTGCTGTGAGCACACTGCTTTAATGGGTGCCGTATGGCACCTCACCAGATCCTCATGTCCGCACAACGGAATCACCTTTTTCACCATTTCCTTGCAGTCTCCACATTCTTGGAAGCATTTCTTGGAGCAGCTGTGGCCGTCAGGACAGGTCTTAGCACAGGGTTTGCTGCATTTATAACTCGTGTGCTCCTGGTCGTATCCATGGCATTTACGGGCACAAACGTGGCCACAGTTCAATCTGTAACTGCATGGGCGGCCGCAACCACCTTCGGGGCACTTGTTTTCAAAGTCTTTGTAAGAAACGATGGCCTCTTGAAACTCCGGGTGGTTCTGGCAGCACACTGGGAGCCCATTTCCTATTATGTTATCATCTTTGGCAGTTGCAACAATCTTTTTCCACAGATCACTTTGTGTTTCTAAGGACTCAAAATTCCCAATGACAAACAGACCTTTCTTTGCTCTTGACAGCGCCACACAAACTCTGTTGTCCACCTTGAGAAACCCAACATTGTTCTCGACATTACTCCTCACCAAAGACAAAATGATGATCTGATTCTCTTCTCCCTGGTAGTTGTCCACGGCCGTGACTCTCACGCGAGCCTCAAACTTCATCTCTTTCATTGTCTTCTTGATGGCAAAAACCTGGCCTGTGTATGTAGCCAAGATGGTCACCTCGGATGGATCGTATCCCTGGAGCATAAAGTATTTGCACAGACACACGACGTACTTGGCCTCGTACAGGTTTGCTTTGCTCTTGGTGTCATCAACTTTGGTTTCTTTTTCTTTGTGATCAATAAAGAAAATATCTTTGGACAAACCACGTACATGTGCGTACTCAAAAACTGATTTATGATTCTGTAGTTTGGGATAAATGTGCTGCATTATTTTGGAGATTTCCGGACGCATTCTGTGTTGTTCTTTCAGTAAAATGTGAGGTACTTCATTTTTTATCAGCCTCTCAAAGAGAGAGATTTCAAGACCAAATTTCTTAGCCAAAAGATAGACCGTTGGGTTTGGACGCAACTGTTGGTGATCGCCAATCAATATTAAGTGGTTACATTTCTTGTTGAGAGCTGTCACAATGTGAGACTCCAGAACCTCTGCTGCTTCCTCCACCACAATGATCCTACAGCCCAGAGCCTGGAGTACAGCCCTGTGTTTGGCAGCACCAGTGGTTGTCATGCCGATGACTTTGGCCTTCCTCAACAAAAACAAAGTTTCTTCTCTGTTGATTTCCTGCTTACGAGCAAAGGCTGCAGTGTAACGCTCGATGTATTCTTCCATCTGCGACGTCATTTGCTCTTTGTATTTTTTAATCCAGCAGTTGTACAAGGCGTATCTCTTATTCAGATCTAAGGCCCAGACATCTGTTATCCTGTCTTCTTCTATGTCTGTCATTGGCTTGATGGCTAACAGCTTGTGCCTGATTTTTCTAAAAGTGAGGGGTTTGGCATGGCTGACAGTTGTCCACTCATCGCCAGCCTCACTCTCATTCACAGGCAACGTGTCCTCTTTAATTCCTAACATTTCCACTCTCTGTATTACAGAAGCCATCGAGTTCCTCGCCAGCTTCACTTTGGCGTCATAGTTAGGTCCTCCCTCTTCATCCTCGTCATCATCCCCGTCGTCGATCATTCGTTCATCTTGGGCCAGTTTGGACACCTCAGCATCATCAAATGTGTCTTTGTCCACCTCTTCGCCACTAAAAAGATTTGACAGGGTCTGAATGTCATCAAGCTGACTGTGAAAATCCTTGTGCAGGCCAAGGAGCCAGGCTTCTACAAGGTGATCGGTAAACTGTGCCTTTTTGCCTCTTTCAACCATCTTGTAAATTGCTTCAAAAAATGAGTCTGTCAAATATTCTTGCAAAACCCACTGGAGAAGCTGGTCTGGGATGATAGCAGTGAACGAAAGCTGAAACATACGCTCTAGATTTTGTATTTGTCCGTGAATGAACTGATTTTGATACTGCTGAGACAAATACGTCATTTCCTGATACAGTGCATTCCTGTACAGCATCACACAATGCATATAAAGGCTGGCCCTCTGAACAATGTCCATTTTCTCAGTGAGGTACAAGTTTTCTGAAACTGTTGTCCACTTCAGCACCAGCTTGGTCAGGTGCTGTTTGATCATCTGTGGTATGATGGCCTGAGGTGTTTCATTCGAAGCGTTCAGCCACTGACGCATTTGTGATTTTTGTTGCCGGCCTCTGCCAAGACTTGCGTGATGTCTCTCCAACATGAACTCTCTCAAGACTTCTTCATCTTGAATCTCTGTCTCCAGGTTATTCATGATGGTATTCTTGCCACTTATCTCCGCTGACACCTCTTTCAGTTCTCTCATGCATTCAGACTTAGAATTTCTTACAGACCGGTCAGAAAATGCTTTCTCAGATCTTAACTTAAGCTTCAGGTTTTTAATGTTGAATTTCTCGAGCTGTTCGGAACTGTTCTTTCCACCAACACGCACAATGCCGTCAGGACAGAACCGCAAAACACCTTCCAAGAACTGGTCCAGGGCATGATTCGTGTAGCAAACAACAAGAATGGGGTCAGAGATGCTGTCCACACTTCCAGCCATGACCTGCTTGTTTTTCAAAAGAACCTCCATTACTTTCAGACCGACGTAGGTTTTCCCAGTTCCTGGGGGTCCTTGAATGACGGACATTTCTTTAGTCAGTGCCAGGATCGCAGCCTCTCTTTGGGACTCATTTAAACACATCGCGTCAGCCTGTGGCCACTTTATTGTAGTTAGTACAGGCACATCTACGCTCTCGCCTGTCAACATCAAGGGTGAGATGTTGTACATCGGTATGCCGTGTACAATCCCGCCAGACGGCAGCAGATATTTTGGAGGTTTTAATTCCTTCTTGCACTTGATAATGTAGTCCTGTAACGGAAGATTTGTTGACATCTCCTGAAGTCCTTCCAGGACGTGGCAATAGGACTCAAAGTAAGCCGTTGTCTCTGCCATGATGAATACGTCACTTGACGTGGAATTGAACACAATGTCATGACCGCTTTTAACATTGACGGAAATGTTTCCTTTAACAAGCAGTTTGACATCTCTGTGCGCCACTGTGGCAAACACAACATTCTTGAAATTGTCTTTGGACAAGCACACAAGCGATCCAAATATCAAACGTTTTGAGCTCTCCCACTTTACGTTTTTCAGCTTTGAAACATCAAACTGAAGGATGTGGTCGATCCCATCTCTACTGACCATCCCAGCAATATGCACATCAGAGTAGAACCTCAGGTCGGAACTCCAGAAATCTTTTTTAGAACCATTCTTGATAAACTCGTTGATCCCCTGTCTCAGGGGAAGAACAAAATCCTGTCTCATGAGACGAAACTGGACATCGAGATAGTGTTTAGCATCGTCGTACACTCCTTTGATGATAGCTTTTCGAACGAATGGCCGGGAATCCTCCTGTAAATCCAAGACTGTGGGAATTACTGAAATATCCATAAAATTATCCGGGGGTTGTTCGTCATCTCCGGCTTTAAGAAATTTTGCACCCCTTCTGCCTTGTTCCCTATCCATCTCATTGTTTCTGACAGTCCTTGCTTTAATAGTTAACTCTCTAACGGTGTCCATCAGCTCACTGCTACAACTAACACTAGGAAATGTGCTGGCGTTCTGAAGTAGGATGCTCGTAGCTACCATACAACTGCTAGCATTAAGGGGAAGTTTGTCCAATATTTCCTTCAAAATATTTGTGATCCACATAAACACATCTTTAGCCTCGACCCACGAATTTCCATTTTGTGATTTGTCTACGAAAAAGAGAACTAAGTGAGTTTCAAAGAACTTTCCTCTGCATAAGACGTCCAACAACTTTTGGATAGACCCCTTCTGGTGCTGAGCTGTCAGAGCGTGGTTTACAGCTTTGACCAGCAGAAAAAACCAATCTTCTTTGATCGAGGCTTGTGAGAGGAAAAGCTCAATTTGCTTGCACTCAGCGCACATGAATAAGATCAATGAGCCAGCATCTTCTGTCTCAGCCCATGTCTTCAGCCGAGCAAAGGTCATTGGTTTTGGTGTGTAGTCCCCAGGCCCACTCCTACCATGACCTCTGTTGTCCCTACCGTCAACATTTCTGTTTTCACCTAGTCCTGTATTGTCTTGAAAGCCTGCTCCTCCTCTTCTCCCGTGGAATCCACCACCCCTTCCCCCTCCACTGCTGGAATCTCTTCTGTCGCCTCTATGCTGACCTTGACCTCCTCCACCTCTATGCTGACCTTGACCTCCTCCACCTCTATGCTGACCTTGAACTCCTCCACCTCTATGCTGACCTTGACCTCCTCCACCTATATGCTTACCTTGACCTCCTCCACCTCTATGCTGACCTTGACCCCTTCCACCTCTACTACTGTGACTTGAATCAGAAGACACGGAAGAAGAACTGGTGAATAAAAACAGTAATTTAACTTTTTGAACATTAAAATTTTCATGCAAATATTTTACCATTTTTTTTCCCCTTCAAACGCATCCAAAAATGAAATTAAACAGCATGATTTCTTACCGTGGTCGGTTTCTGTTTGTTGCTCCATCAAGATCATTGCCAAAGATGACAGGCATAACACGTGGCCCGCCCCGCCTACCCCTGTGTGCACCTCTGCCTGCCCCTCTGCCTCCTCCTCTTGGGCCAAAGCTATAAGATATCAACAGATTAAAAATTAATCCAAACAAAGTCTCAACAGATGAAACAAATATAGTGAAATAATAAAAATATCATGAACATAATGAATTTGGTTTTTTTCTTTGGTTTTTTTAGTTTAAAGTAACTATTTTTTTATTCGGTCAAATCTAAGGTTAAATTTCACAGCACATTGCCTGTTAAATAAGAAATAATTTATTTTTTTTACATTGAACAAAAGGTTGTAATTTACACAACTTTTCTAAGAAAAAAAAAAAAAGTTGTGTAAATTACAACCTTTTTTTTTTTTAACAAAAGGTTGTAATTTACACAACTTTTCTAAGAATTTTATTTCTTTTTGAGAGTGCACTTGATTTCCAGCATTTATTCTTTACCTATTTACAAACCATAAATTGAAGACCAGAGTGCTAAATATACTTAAGTCAAATTTTTGTCAAAATCAATCTGAACTGTGACCTCTTCATATCCGGTTTAGCCAAGAAGGGTAGAGTAGAAAAAGTGCTTAAGCGTATTTTTGCAGTTTTGAGAAAAATGAGTTTAAAGTTTTTAAATTCTTATTTTAATACCTTAAAAGCTGCTTGAGGTAACTCTGAATCAAACACTTAAGTACATTTTTCATGGACGATATTTACAGAAATTATTGAGAGGAAGTAATCAAATATAATGCCGGTCTTAACTCATTTTTGAAAAATTGTAACATTTTTCTACTCGGCCCTTCTTTAAAATGTGCCTATGTCCCTAATATAAACAAGAAAACTATGAAAACTATGACAATTTGTAGATGAAAAGAATATTTGAACTTAATTATCTTAAAATGGTATTTTGTGACTTAAAAAGTACTTTAGCACTAAGGTCTTCAATTTATAGGTCAATTTAAATAAAGTTTTTTAAAACAACAAAGAGAAGAAAAACTCCATGTTGACGCTATGAAATGTTTTTGGTAAATTCAAATAGATCGTAACCCGTTTTTTTACCGTGGCCGTCAACTTGATTGCCGTGACCCTTAAGAATAAAACTTTAAATAATAATGAAAAAATGTCCTAAATGTATCCCTAAACCTAACCTGAACCCTAAATCTATCCCTAAACCTTACCTGAACCCTAAATATATCCCTAAACCTTACCTGAACCCTAAATCTATCCCTAAACCTAACCTAATGAAATGAAGTATGATCTATCTTAATTAGCCATGTCTTTTTATCTGAAGTGGAATTTTTATTTTAACCACTGATGTATGTTTAACAAATACAAATATTTCAGAAAGTAGGGCAGAAAAGTGACATATATTTTACTGTGGCTCCTACTTAAGGGTATTTTATGCAAAGAGATCGAGATGAATATCCTAAATTTTCCACGAATGCAAATACTTACCTCATTTAAATGTTTAAAACAGATGAATTTTTTGTTTCATTACTTACAGCTTTCAAATCAAGATAAGATAATTATTCAAAAATAAGTTGGAAAAAGATGGCTAGCTTCAAGCTTGCAATCTTTAGATTAAAGACAAGTTGTTTTTTTTCAATTTCATTAGTTTTTTCATGTGTTTTTTTTTTAAATAACAAGCAATACGTGGCTCTTAAATTATGTTTTAATGTATGATAGGGTAAAGAGTAAAGATAGTAGTAGTAGGCCTAAGAATAGGCATTTTGAACAAATTTCACTGAAATTTTCATAACATTGAGACTATTGACGATTCAAAAGAATTTCTAAAGATATAACATGGTCTCACTCAGTTTTTATCATTCCCCCCCCCCCCACAACCCCCATCCCACATATAAATTATATTGTAATAACATTTAAAATATGAAAATCATTAAAGAATTTAGTTACCATTGATTTATTTCTTTAATTGATTTCCTGTTAACAAGGGGGAAAACAATACAAGTCATGCCAAGCAAAATTAAACCAGAAAAATATCTATTGCTGCTAATCGAAATGAATGAAAGCTGTTTTTTTTTAAGGCAGCAATAACTGGCAATGGCAGCAGTACAGCTTTCTGGGTCTTACACACAACAGAAGGTGCTTTCACCACTGGTTAAGAACCACTGTTCTGAGGAAATGTTTCTGGCACAGGTGCAGTAATTTGATATCCATGGGCATGGGAGATGGATTTTTTAAGGGTTTTTAAAAGACAGTAATGGACAGAGGGATTTTTTATAAGTGTGTGGGGGGGGCAGTTATTTGTGACGTTATATTCAAGGGTAAGTCTAACTTTTTATGGAGGAGGGGGGAAATCACAAAATTTGCGTGACATCATTTATGGATTGCCCCATAGACACAAATTAATATAATCCAAAATACCCAGAGTGGGAAAAAATGGAATATATAACTAATGAAACAAGATATATTTTGGCTTGAAAAAAAAAGTCACTTATATATTATTGTAGTAAAAATACTAACACAGAATCCTCTAACCACATCTTAGCTGATTTCATTATTTTGTTTTTCATTTTCTTATTCATCTCAAAATTGGTACATCATAATCCTGATAATTTATGATTGATAATTTTAACATAGATAAACTCGAAGTGGGAAGATGTCGGGGCTAAATTTAAATCATTTATAATTTAAAGAAAGTTGATGGCATGCTGCAGGCCATATTTTTTTCTTGTCAACAAAAACTAAATTATTGAAAAAATGACAAAACGTAGTGCAAGGAACTCATACTCATGTCATATTTAAGGAAAATAAAAGGCTCACATTAAATTAAATTAATTAATGATTATGGAACTTTCTTTGTTCAATAAGCCTAATTACTTACTAATTAGTAATTACTAATTACCTAACTTGGAACTTGGCCTGATTAAGAAAATTTTTAATATATTCTGATTGAAATGTTACCAACTTACTGAACTTACTCAAACTCAAAGGCTCCTGACATATTCAAAAAACGTTTGGTCAAACACTTTAAATTTAAAAGACCATTTTTCGTTTGTATTTCTCTTTGGGCTTGGGTTTTTCACAGACTTTTCACAATCACTCCCTCGGCAATCGACACATCTTCTTAGTTCTTAGTCTTAGTACAATTAATGGCGAGATTGTTGGCGTGATGAACATGACATAACAGTTTTCTGTCTGCTGTCAACACACACAGCACACACTGCACAGAGAGATTAGAAAAAGTATTGTTTCAGTTTCGTTTTTATTTTAAATATATTTAAAATTAAAATGAATTATGGGTAATCACTCCTTCTCAGTCAATGAATTAAATTATGATATACTCTGACATTCGCATTACATACTGGCATAGTTTTAAAATATTGAAACACTAAACAGAAATGTACCAGTACCGGTACGAAAGCTCCTTTTCACACTTTTTGTTTTTGTAGAAAAATATGTTACACAGACAGCGTTATCCTAATACTATGATTTGATAAATCATTTCACTCGTTATTATTGCTGATTGTGCAAAAGGAAATGGAACTTAATCATGCGATGAATCTTCCTTAAACAAACACTTTTAACAGTTTCTCCGGAGTTCCGACTAATCCTTAACTTGACCTAGTTTCACTTTGCGTATTAACTATTTCCAAGAAACATGGCACGTCATTGTCGGTTGCTGTTGGCAACAATCCTAAGCGATTAATTGAAAACTGAACTGAATCTGATACTGAAATAACTGCCTAAGCCTAATCGGCTTATTGACAGTGACAATGTGAAAAAGATGCATTGTCTTGTCCATTACTTTCTAATGCAACGATATTAAGATTTAAATAGGCCCTGCGCACAGAATGATTGATTAGATCAGCGGTTCTCAACCTATAGGTCGCGACCCCTTTGGGGGTCGCGCGACCCTCTCTCGGTTGTCGCCTAAGACCATCTGAAAAAACATATACTCTACTTCTACAGTTATAAAGTAGCAACGAAAATAATTATGTGGCTGGGGGGCCGCCACAACATGAGGAACTGTATGAAAGGGTCGCGGCGTTAGGAAGGTTGAGAACATCTGGATTAGATAGTGACATTAGTGACGGACAGTGTTGTCTGTACTCAGATAGTGATAGTGTAACTAACTCAACTAACTGAATAGCCTTCTGGTAACTGGCCCTACTCGTCATAGCTGTAGTATCTTCACTCAAACTGGGCTCGTGCTTTTTTGTTGTTAGTTTATTTTATATCGGTATTTTTATTTTTTTTATTTATTTATTTTTTACAACTTAATAAATTTCATCATACAAACGCTATTAAACTACAATATAAATTTATAATATTAATATACAGGCAAACTTTCAATCAAAGTCTAAGGTCTCCACCAGTGATTCCCAAAGTGGTCTAACTTGCAAGGGGGCCCAAGGCAGTGATAAAAAAAAATTGGGGGTCCATGAAATGAAAATGGGGGTCAACATGTAAGCAGGTCGTGACTTCTATTTTGGCATTCCATGAATGGAATAATTCTCATACACAGATAATACCTATTTACTTACATAATATTACCTTATAATTTAGTATAATATAAGACATATATCTTCTTACATAAATTATACAAGTACCTATGAAGTAAAAATTTTAAAAACATAAATGTTCATGAAACGTGATGAACATATAATTTTCATATTAAAATTTAAGTAATCTAGGTATATTATCTGATATATGAATCTGTTTAAGAATTAATTGCTTTTCCATCCTCATACCCAGGGCCGGATTTACAATTTTAGGGGCCCTAGGCCAAAAAAAAATTTGAGTCCCCATTTTGAAAAATAAACATTTTGATAAGTTTTTGCTCAGGAACCTCCTCTGAGTCAGCCTGCTCTGTGGACACACTGCTCTGGTGGAACCCTGATCTGGTGGAACCTTGCTCTGGTAACTAACTTAGATCTGTTATTAAACGATATGATCGTTCTGTCAAATTTACTACTTTCTATTTGGTGTCATAAACCCCCCCCCCCCCCCCCCACTTGTGATGGTGTCAACAGGTGCGGTCCGCACACCCGTGGCCATAATGAAATTATTGCTTATGCCCAAAACATTCAGTGACGCGAAAAGGGCATTTCAAAGTGTTCACGACGAGCCAGTAAAAAGTAGCGTCCCTTTGCAACAAAATACCTTAGCGAGCAATGATTTGTCACTTTATATAATCAAAATGCAACACAGAGAAATCAATGATTTGACCAAAAAGACAGGTCCAAAGTTGATGTTGTGGTTTCAAAAGTTCAAAGAAATCCTTGTGTTCCTTAATGAGTAAATGATTAGATCATATTGTTTAAAATTATTTTGTAATTTGTATTTTTTATTGTATTCTCCGTAGATATGGATTCAATAAACCATTTTGAATTGATTTTCTCGTGGTATCGGCGGCCGCCACAAATAGATTTCGGGGTAATAGCTAAAATTAAAAAAAGCTCAAGGACCCGTGGTCTAGGTTCTCTAAAACATCCGTAACTTTAAAATGGCTCTGCCATGGGCACCGAAGGCATATTTTAAAGGGGTTGGGGGGTCAACTTACGACATTACCAATACTGACAAACAAATGTTTGCACACAACTGGACGTGAACATAATGATTAATTAGGACTTGTGAAACTTGCAGACAAAATAGTTCTTTGTTTGACCTCCAGTTTATTACTGACATCACTTATCATCCAACAAATTCTTCCGACCTTCACTGACATCAAACCCGCCCCCTAGTGACATCACTTATCATCCAACAAATTCTTCCGACCTTCACCCGACCTTCACTGACATCAAACCCGCCCCCTAGTGACATCACTTATCATCCAACAAATTCTTCCGACCTTCACTGACATCAAACCCGCCCCCTAGTGACATCACTTATCATCCAACAAATTCTTCCGACCTTCACCCGACCTTCACTGACATCAAACCCGCCCCTAGTGACATCACTTATCATCCAACAAATTATTCCGACCTTCACTGACATCAACCTCCCCCCTCCCTAGTGACATCACTTATTATCCAACAAATTCTTCCGACCTTCACTGACATCAACCCCCCCCCCCAGTGACATCACTTATCATCCAACAAATTCTTCCGACCTTCACTGACATCAAACCCCCCCCCCCCTAGTGACATCACTTATCATCCAACAAATTCTTCCGACCTTCACTGACATCAAACCCCCCCCCCCCTAGTGACATCACTTATCATCCAACAAATTCTTCCGACCTTCACTGACATCAAACCCGCCCCCCCCCCCCCGAAAAAAAGCATCCATTTGCTTTTCCTTCAAAGTCTCCCTTTTATATTATTGTGTGTTTGTGTGTGTGCGTGCTTATTTGTTTGTGCATGTATATAAGATATCTATATATATATATAGAGAGAGAGATGGAGAGATGATAGATAGATAAATAGATAGTATAGATGGAGAGGTCGATATGGATGGATAGATTAGATTACATTAGATAGATAAATGATAGACAGATTTGTTAGATAGATATGTAGGCTTTACATATTGAGGGGCGACAATTTTGGCCAGCTGCAGTGTTTTTCTTAGGAGATGGCGGCAAAAATGTGGGCCATTATTGTATGGGAATCAATCAAGACAGTGGGTGCCTGCTCTTGAGGAATGAGCCTCTCGGGGGCGCCCACATGGGGTTTGCCTCTTCGTGGCAGACTACTAGGAAGGCACTGACCTTCCGAAGCTATAAGCCCCGGCCGACCGCACGACTCCCAACGCAACGGGAGTAGTAGCGTCATAACTTGTTGCGGTTGGTATGTGAGGCTTGGGTGGTGGTTAAAACCCATGCCGATGATTTTAGGTACGCGGCCGTGAGAAAGCCGCTCCTAGGCAACCGTTTCGTCCCAGCTTTCCGTCCCGACCGAAGGACTATCTGGGTGGTGGGGGCGGTAACGCAACACCTTCTCTCCGGAGTGGAAGTAAACCCGCCCAGACCCGACGGGAAAGTACGCTGCGAACGCTTTAAAAGCAGCGTTTTCGGTCGACCGGGCGTTCCCCAGGCCAGGGGGGAGGCTTCCGGCGTGCTTCCGCACGGTCTGACGGCCGGGGTAACCCGGCGTCGGCCCGTGTGGGGGTGCGCCGGGGGGGGGGGCGGTATTAAGAGCTCGCGCTCGACGGCCCACCGACACCATTTCCCATGTGACATTTTCAGTAGGAGACAACTGGATTATATACAATTTCTCTTCAGAACTACACATTCACACGTTTGTTGGTGTTTGACAGTAAACAGAAGATCAGCCCAAAGTCGTAATTTTTTAATGAATTTCTGAAAATAGTTTTTCTTTAATTTGTGCCAATAATTGATTTATTTAGATTAGAAGACAATTGTAACAGCAATTATCGATTAGAAAAATGGAAATTGGACCAGGTGATGAGATTACAAAGCAGAATCATATACTTAACACAAAGACAATAAATTATGTAAATGCGATTTGAAACAGTTTGAAATAACTTTTTCCACAACAGGTTTAAAATAAAATAAAGACATTTAATCTTATCACAAAATAAAGACATTTAATCTTAGCACAAAATAAAGACATTTAATCTTAGCACAAAATAAAGACATTTAATCTTAGCACAAAATAAAGACATTTAATCTTAGCACAAAATAAAGACATTTAATCTTAGCACAAAATAAAGACATTTAATCTTAGCACAAAATAAAGACATTTAATCTTATCACAAAATAAAGACATTTTATCTTATCACAAAATAAAGACATTTAATCTTAGCACAAAATAAAGACATTTAATCTTAGCACAAAATAAAGACATTTAATCTTAGCACAAAATAAAGACATTTAATCTTAGCACAAAATAAAGACATTTAATCTTAGCACAAAATAAAGACATTTAATCTTAGCACAAAATAAAGACATTTAATCTTAGCACAAAATAAAGACATTTAATCTTAGCACAAAATAAAGACATTTAATCTTAGCACAAAATAAAGACATTTAATCTTAGCACAAAATATAAAGACATTTAATCTTAGCACAAAATTGTGGGTTTTTTAAAGTTGTTTTGGAGGTAAAAAAATAACTTGTATTTTCTTTTTTTTAAATACATAATAGGCAAAAAAGCAACAACAAAAAATAAACAGTTGTGCCATTCCATAAAGCTGTGGAAAAAATGAAGTGAGTGACTTTTATTTTTAAACATGAAGATTATTTATAACTCAAAACAGTCCCTTTTTTGTTTACAATTGGAATGTTAACATCTCATCAATGAATTCACTGCATCATGTCAGAGTTAGGAACGTTTTAATGATGGTCAGTTCAATTAAATTAAAATCATTAATCATGTCTATATCTCTCTTCATAAATGATGTAACCATCTTGTATGGGGAAAAAAATCAATACAATTAATTTTAAGATAGTGTACCAGTGATGAAATCATTAGAATAAAAAAACAAGGTGGACAACAACTTTATTTTTAAATCAGGAGAGTTACCTGAGATAAAGTCACATGCGTTGTTTCCCCTCACCATGTTGTAAAGCAGTCTCATCAGTCTAAAAATTGCACAGGATTGTGCAGCAAACTCTGCATAGTGCAAATATCAACATTGAAATACACATGTATATTTTTTTTTAATTTTACAACATTGCATCAGTGACATTAAGGCATATGTAAACTATAATGAGTTGAGGCTCCTTGGTCAAAAGAGAACAGTCCAATCATCTAAATACATGTTCCACTAGGACAGTTATTCTCAACCTTCCTAATGCCGCGACCCTTTAATACAGTTCTTTATGTTGCGGCGACCCCCAACCACAAAATTATTTTCTTTAGTACTTCATACTTAGACTTGTATAGTATATGTGTTTTCCGATGGTCTTAGGCGACCCCTTGGAAAGGGTCGTTTGACCCTCAAAGGGGTCGTAACCCACAGGTTGAGAACCACTGCACTAGGATCTTCACAGTAACGAGTTTGAATCTTTGATATATTCTGTTTAAATAACACAATTTTTTTCTAAAATAGAGTTAATATCTTAGTAATCTTAAATCAAAAATAAAATATGAACACATCCTTGCCAAGTTGGGGTGGTCCTTAAATCATCATGGCGTGATAAGACTTGGCTCATGGAATGTGTCAAATACTGACTGTACAGAGTATTAAGCTTTGTGTATTGCAAATATACTTTCATAAAGACATATTGAGTATTGGTTTTAGTTAATGTTAATATAACAATAAATAATCACAAATGCAATGTAAATGATATTTTACAATTTTAAAAATCAAAAATATTGGCAACTTTATCAGTTTGTTGTAAACTTTAAAAAAACATTGAAATATATTTTAAAAATGTATAGAGGAGGACGCAGTATGCACCTGTGAAAAGATTCGGACTAGTACTTGACCTAGGAAATGAAAAAACTCCATCCATAATGCGGATAAAAATTTCAATGTAAGCTTCTGGATTAAACTGGTTGAGATTATTTTACAAATCTTTACAGAGCTTTCAAAATCCTGATTTATTTTAAATGTCACTATATATTAACATTTTAATAGGTCCTCAAATAATATTTAAAATAGTTATGAAACATTTCTTTTTCCAGGAATGTTTCAAATCTGAATTTAAAAAAAATATAAATCTAATGTTTATAACAAAGAATGAAATGTTTATTTTGACTTTTTAAAAAAGTCATATTGAAAGAGAGTGTATTTTGTTGAAGAATAAACGAACATGGACATTTTAATAATTTTAAAATAAATAATGATTGATTATTTTAGAATAATTAGAGAAATGAAAAAAATTATTCTTCCAAATCTGAATTCTATTTTGTTTAAATGACATAATACAATAACACAAAGCAATGACACATGGCCCCCATTCTACTAAGGCAAAGAAACAGCCCCCAAAAAATTCAAATAGAAAATCCCTCCTCTGACATATTTTTTTTGAAAACTTAAATAAGTTTTTGAACCTTTGAAAATTATTGACCTATGCTTCATGCCTCACGTTAAGACCTTAAATTTAAAGCATCCGTCTCTCAGAAGTTCTGTATAAATTAAGAATTCTAATATAAATAATTTGGAATGTTCAAAACTATTTTTAAAACTCAAAAATTTTAAAGGAGAGAAGTTTAAATCAACATAGTCTCCATTCAAAATAATAATAATTTTAATGATTAAAAATTAAAGCAAAATAAGATAAATTGGGTTCAGAACAAAGGCGATGAAGGGGAACACTTTGGTAAGTTGACCCTGATCCTAGCTTTGGTTACTCTTATAAATTTGTAGACTCCATGATGAAAACTAAGGCATTCATGTCTATGTTTGGCCTGGCATCATATGATTAATAAATGGACTGCATTCAAGCTGTGTAAATAAAATAGTAGAATAAGGTATGTTGAAGCTTGAATCAAAAAGTTTTTTTTTTACTGCGCTCTGCTTCTTGTCGTATTTTCATTTGTATCGCCCGCTGAATAAGGCTCTAAGCTGAAACATTCACAACTTATTGTCCTGTCTTTTGATTCAAACTTCAACATACCTTTTTTTTTACTATTTCTCACCTGTTTACCCTAAAACATTTAAAATCGTACAATACATTATCATAATAGTAAAAAAAATAAATATACAGTATATATATAATGTATACACCTCAAAATCGTATATTGTACGCAAAAATCGTAAGAGTAAACAATGAAATGCTATTTCATCCTGTGATTCAGTTATAATACAGGGCCTAGCATCATGTGATTCAGTTATAATACAGGGCCTAGCATCATATGATTCAGTTATAATACAGGGCCTAGCATCATGTGATTCAGTTATAATACAGGGCCTAGCATCATATGATCCAGTTATAAAATTTTAAAATATGTAATAAACTTTGTGAAGGAAATATTGGTGATAACTGATTGATACATATTACAAACATAACTTGAATTAATTTTTTTTTTTGGACAAATTCAATTAAAAACAATTAAATATAATTTGCCAAGATTTTTAAAAAAATGCTTTAAAAATTGTGCTCTAATAAAGTAAATATATTAATATTGATCAACATGCCTAAAGCATTGTTAGGCTATATTTAAATTGGGTTATACATTTTAAAAAAAATTTTGAAAGGCATTTAAGACAGAAAATTGAAAATCGAAGATAAATATTTATAGAGATTAGCATTAGTAAAACTTAGCTCAAAATTTAATATTTTTGATATTTTTATCCCACAAACCAAACTCAAAATAATAGGACTTATAACTTAAGTTTTAACCGTATGAAATAAGTTATTAATTTTTTAATACATCATTAGACAATTGCAATTTTCTTTCAAAGTCAAAATACATTGAAATTCCAGCATGCTGAAGTAGAGGTGTAGTTCAATTTGGATTACATTAAGTAAAGAAAAAAAAAAAATTAAACTAAATGATAAAAATTTGAAATTCATCAAAGAAAAAATGCAACTATACAAATTATGATGAAAGTTTTGTATGGAATACGTGATGTTGAAACATTTTCATTAAATAACCTTTTAAAAGTTTTGATGTTTAAAACACATATAAAGTTGAGTGTTACAAAAAAAGTAAAATCTGATATTTGTAAACATCTGTGGATAATCAGTTTTGAGGCCAGAATGAAAAAGGCAAAGTTACAGAAGATTGTTGGCAGAATGCAATAGTTGATTTAGGAGATGTGCTAGAAAGTGACATTGATATTAAGTGGGCCCTTGCTTAAAGTTGTGCTTTGAAGACGAATGGTCTATTTTATTTGGGATTGTGTCCTAAAGGTAGACTGTCAGTTTCATTTGGCGCTTGTTTGTTGTCATGTCCAGAAGATGGATGGGCAGTTTTATTTTGACCTGGTTTGCTGTCATGTCCTGAAGATGGACGGACAGTTTTATTTTGACCTGGTTTGTTGTCATGTCCTGAAGATGAATGGGCAGTTTTATTTTGACTTGGTTTGTTGTTATGTCCTGAAGATGGACCGGCAGTTCTATATTGGCCTGGTTTGTTGTCATGTCCTGAAGATGGGCGGGCAGTTTTATATTGGCCTGGTTTGTTGTCATGTCCTGAAGATGGACAGGCAGTTTTATTTTGATTAGTTTTGTTGTAAAGTCCTGAAGATGGACTGGCAGTTTTATTTTGACCAGTTTTGTTGTCAAGTCCTGAAGATGAATGGGCAGTTTTATTTTGACCTGGTTTGTTGTCATGTCCTGAAGGTGGACGGGCAGTTTTATTTTGACCTGGTTTGTTATCATGTCCTGAAGGTGGACGGGCAGTTTTATTTTGACCTGGTTTGTTATCATGTCCTGAAGGTGGACGGGCAGTTTTATTTTGACCTGGTTTGTTGTCATGTCCTAAAGGTGGACGGGCAGTTTTATTTTGACCTGGTTTGTTGTCATGTCCTAAAGATGAATGGGCAGTTTTATATTGGCCTGATTTGTTGTCATGTCCTGAAGGTGGATGGGCAGTTTTATATTGGCCTGATTTGTTGTCATGTCCTGAAGGTGGACGGGCAGATTTATTTGGGTACAGCTTGGACAAGTATCCTAAAGATGGGCCAGCAGTTTCATTTGTGGCTGGTTTCAGGGTGTTGCCAGAAAGCTCCACTAAAGATTCTTCACAAGGTCTAGAGATTTCTGGTAACAGATAATGTGAGTTACTAACACCTTTCTTGTACATGCTTAGGAGATCTTGCATCAAATGAAGAATATTGAGTTCCTCTATTCCCTCAGTATTTTGTGAGTTATTACTCAATATGTCAGAAAGCATCTGAAATTAGACAAAGTTTTACATAATTAATGTTGTTTTTCTAGATAGAATAAGTTAATTTGTCATCACAATCAGGGCTGGATTTCCAATTGGGTCAAGCTGGGACATGACTTAGAGCACAGCAGCCAGAGGGCGTTTATACAGAACAAATAACAACCAAATATGTACAACGTTTTCAGCATTATTTTGAATATATAACTAAATGCTGTAGTTGTGAAGATTTGAATGCAAAATAAAATGTGGGGTCAAAGGTTATATAGATAGTATTGTGATTATGTTTCAAAACAACAAACCTCATCGTCGCTGGAGAAAATAATCCTCAAGCAGCACTTGTATGTGTCTTCTATGACAGAGGAAACTGTGCATGAATACGGGGACCCATTTCTACTTTCTTTAAGAGACAAAATGAGAAGATGAGCTTCTTCCATGATTTTTAAGTCTGGCCGGGGGCGACTTAAATCATTTGTGACTTTGTCAAACTTTTCCAGTAGTTCTTCACGCAGATGGAGTGTCTCGATACAGGTCGACATGAGCAATCGCAGCAGTTCCGTTTTATAGTCACATTTCTGTTGTTGTGAAACATTTACATGAATTTGGAGGAGGGCATTTTTTATCTTCTTGAGTTCAAGTGCACTGTCGTGATCAAATGAATGTATCTCATTAAGCACAAAAGCACATTTGAGTTTAAAAGATACTGCCTGGAGTTCTACTCTGTTGGATAAACCATTCACTTTTACATCATGGAAATCTTGAAGGAAAGAATATTGTCTGATTGTTTCGCTTGAAGCTGATAGTTCAGCTTGATCAATATGTGAACTCTGACTCCTGGCTAGGAGCATCGCTTTTTCTTTATCCCTCATTTCAGACCTCTTCTTGTTGATTTTTTCATACCGCATGCACTTCATGATTGGTTTAGAACACTCTGGGCACAAAATATACTGCGTTCCGTTGGGATCAAAATTTCTCACATATTCATCCAGCTCATCTATGTCAAATATGTGTGAGCATGAGGGAATCTTCAATACTGGTCGATTAGTTTCCTTTTCATTTCCTAAATTTTCCATAACACATCCATTGATTGTTAAAGTTTTAGCTTCTCCTTTTATCTGTCTCATCTGACAGATATTTTCACAAGTAGCACACACACAAAGTTCACCACAAACACCAGAGCAAACATGGCCACATTTCTTACTCTCTTTGTCCTGGGGGCTATTTCTCTTATTAATTTTTCTCAAACATTTCTTGGTGCAAATTTCGAAGTCACAAAATTCCCCGCAGAACTTAGAACACTTCCTATGAGAACATTTGTAGCTACATTTTTTCTTGCAGGGGGGACAGGGAAGGCTGCACAAGTGAGGAGGTTTCTTCTCCCCACCGCAGTGCGAATGTCTGCATTCACCAACGCATGGCTCTGAACACGGTAGGCAAGGCACCCCACAGAAATAGGAGCATTCATGTCCGCACGGCAGAAGCCTTCTGCACTTTTCATGGCAGGCGACATGAATAGCTCCTTCTAAACAATCTGAGCAAGTCCCTTGACATGTATGTCCACAGATTAGAACAGAGCCACATTTAACTTTACAGGAAATCTGGGATGGATCCTTAGAACATTCCACAGTAGAATTGTGTCCACATGGCAAGGCTTTTTCAATCTTTTCGGAACAGATTTTGTGTTTACCAGTCTCTGTGCATACGCCACATCTGCCAGAGCATGGATGCCCACATTCCAGTTCAACAAGACAAGTCTTTGAACACTTCGCATCAATTGGTGGAAGGTGACAAGGAACTGAATCTAGATGACCACAGTCAGGAATTTCTTTCTGGACAAGTACACGGCAAGCTCCACATGGTTCACAACATTTTTTCTTGCATGGATGCTTTTCAGGACAAGTCTTAGTACAGCTTTTCTTGCAAATAAACTTCTCATGGGTCTGGTCATAACCATGGCATTGCAGTGAACAGACATGGCCACAATTCAGTTTAAATCGACAAGGAAGTCCACATCCTCCCTCAGGGCATTTTTTGAAATCGCTAATTGATGAAATGACCTGTTTGGTGTCTGGATGATTGGGACAAGCGACTGTTAGAGATTCACTGATAGTCTCCTCTTCTTGGCAGGTTTTGACGATCGCAGTCCACAGTTTGCTCTGTGCTGCCAACAACTCAAAGTTGCCTACGACGTACAAGCCCAACTTGGCTCTAGACAGAGCCACACAAACTCTGTTGTCAACTTTAACAAAGCCCACATTGTTTTCTTCATTGCTTCTGACAAGAGACAAAAGAATGATGTCATTCTCCTCTCCTTGAAAATGGTCCACCGCTGTTACGGTTACACACATGCCCATTCTGGCATCATGCATCATTTTTTTTATTGCAAACACCTGGCCAGTGTACGTGGTTAAAATAGTTATTTGTGACGGATCGTATCCTTGCAGTAACAAATATTTGCAGAGAGCTACTACATATTCTGCTTCAAAGTTATTTGATTTGCTTCTGTTATCATCCAGTCTTGACTCTGCACTCCTGTGGTTGATAAAGAAAATATCCTTGGTTATGCCACGCACATGATTATATTCAAACACTGATGAATGGTCCTTTATGTCTGGATAGATATGTCTCAGTAGCTTGGAAATTTCTGGTCGCATTCGGTGCTGCTCTTTAAGAGCCACGTGTGGGACTTTGTTCTTGACCAGTCTTTCAAACAGCGATATCTCCAGCCCAAAATCTTTGGCCAGCTGATAAACTGCTGGGTTGGGCCTCAGCTGTTGGTGATCTCCAATGAGGATCAGGTGCTGGCAGTTCTTGTTTAAAGCTGTTATGATGTGAGATTCCAAAACCTCCGCCGCCTCTTCCACCACAATGATCCTGCACCCCAGGGACTGAAGGACAGCTCGGTGAGTGGCCGCACCCGTTGTCGTCATACCGATAACTTTAGCCCTCTTCAATATCGCCAGATTTTCTTCTCCGGTAATTTCAGTTTTCTTATTCTCAGCTGCTGTGTACTGCTTTACTAAAACTCCTAATTTTTTAGTCAGAATCTCCTTGTACTTTGTAAGCCATCTTTTGTACAGAGCGAATCTCTTCGTTAAATCTATTTCCCAGATATCGTCAACTTCTTCTTCTTCTTCTGATGTCATTGCATCGATGGATCTTAGTCTCGTTTGGATATCTTTAAATGAGAGTGGTTTCTCTGAAGATTTCCACTCCCCTGAATCTGCGCTCCCATACTCAATCGTAATCCCTAGACTTTCTGCTCTGTCAATGACGGAGACGATGTTACTTCTTGCTTCATTAACTTGGGACTCATATTGTTTCTTTGAGAATGCGTCTTGTCCCATCATGCGATGTTCTTCTTCTTTCTTTAATGACCCTGCATCATCAAATGTATCGGTGATGTCTTCCCCGGCAAGGTATCTGCTCAAAAGTTGAATATCATTGAGTCGCTCGTGAAGTTTGTTATTCAGTCCTAAAAGCCAGTACCTCACCGGCCCGCCAGATGCAAACATTTCCTTGCGGTCCAGAGTGTCCACTAACTCATCAATATGTCTGAGAAATGAATGTGGGAAAATGTTTTGAACTAATCTTCTGTCACTCACAATTTCCATTTGTGTAATCTTCAAGTTATTTTCCAAACTGACCTGGTCAAGATTAGCTGACCTAGAAAGAGACTGAATTTGTCTCTGCACAGATTTCCTATACCGTAACAACCAATATTGGTACAAGCTTGCTCTTTCAACAATATTCATGTGCTTTTTCACCTTCAGTGGTCCTGGTACCCATGTCAAATCAAAGATAAGCTTAGATAAGTGGTCATTGATCATTTGATTTAAGGTGGTCACCACTGAAATATTTGAAGAGTTCAGCCATTGTTTTATAACTGGAGTCTTGTCTTCAGCAGACTTGTCAATTCTGTTCAATGATTCATAATGACCACTTCTCATAAAGTTTTGCAAGTAAACCTCTGAGGTAATCTCTACCTCTAACAAATTCATTACTGTATTTAATCCTTCGATACGTTTCGACACATCCTCAAGTTTTTTGAGACACTCTTGCCTTGAACTGTTAGTCTTTGGCATACACTCCCTCATACTTTGTTTCAGCTTGTAGATATGAAAGGGGGCCAACTTCTCAGATATGCTTTTCCCACCCACACGAACGATTCCATCCTGGCAGAATTCTAAAATTCCCTCCAGGAACTGATCCAAGGCATGGTTTGTGTAGCAGACAACAAGAATGGGGTCAGAGCTTTTTTCAGCATTTCCCGCCCAGACATGTTGGTTTATCAACAAAATCTGCATTACCTTCAGGCCAACATATGTTTTACCGGTACCTGGTGGTCCTTGAATTAGAGCTAACTCTTTAGTTAGCGCCAGTATCGCCGCTTCTCGTTGTGACTCATTGAGGCACATCATTGCTGCTGGTGGCCACTTGGTTGTTGTCAGAACAGGAACACAAACCTCTCTAGATCCTTTCATCAAACAAGAAATGTCATAAACTGGCAGGGGCAGAGTTACCCCTCCATGGAGCAAGTACTTTGGCGGCTTCAGCTCTTTCTTACACTTGATGATGTAATCCTGTAATGGAAGATTGGCGGTCATTTCTTTCAAACCCTCCAAAACAGGTTTATATGTCTCGAAAAAAGCAGTTGTTTCGGCCATTATGTATGTATCTCTTGACGTTGAGTTGAACACAACGTCAAGTCCACTTTTAAATTTGACAGTGATAGAGCCGTTTTCCAAACTGCTTGCGTCTCTGCGAGCAACGGTTGCAAACACAACTGTTTCAAAGTTATCTTTCGATAGGCACAAGAGTGAACCAAACATCAAGCGCTTTGAAGAGTCCCATTTTATGCCTTTCAAGACTTCAAACTGCAGTAGATGATCAAGTCCTTCGTCAAAAATAGTTCCAACAATGTGAACATTAAAGTAAACCCTCAGGTCTTGGCAGTTGAAATCTTTTTTCAATCCACTTTTTATGAAATCATTAATCCCTCTCTTAAGAGGAAGAATAAAATCTTGCCTCATGAGACGAAACTGTATGTCCAAATAGTGGTTGATGTCTTCATACACACCCTCCGTCACAGCACGGCGAACAAACGGCTGAGCATCCTCTCTTAAGTCATAAACCGTTGGTACAACTGGCAAGTCCATAAAGTTATCAGGTGGGGCAGCCATATTCCCAGCATTCCAGATCCTGCATCTCTTGGAAGCAATTTCTTTTTCTTCTTCTGCCTTGTAGACCTCTTTAGCTGTAGTCAACACTTCCTTCAATGAGCTCAAGATCCTCTCATCTTCATTCAAGGTCTCGGTGATGTCCCTACTGGCCAAATGTATTAGTTTTGTTGTGATGATAACACATTTGTAAGCAAATCTAGGAAGCTTGTCAAGCACCTGTTCCATTATGCTAAGAATAGATGTGAAAAAATCTGGGGCATCCACCCAGGGCGAGCCGTGGTTTTGCTTTTCTGTTGTGTACTTGGCCAGGTGGCGATCCAGAAATTCTGCCTTGCACAAAACCTCAAGCAGCTGTTTTATGGATTCCTTCTGATGTTGTGCTGTGATTGCACAGACCGCAGCTTTCAGCAGCAGCCTAAAAGACTCTGCGTCCATCTCCCTCTGCTTTAGAAACTGCTCCAGCTGTTGGCGCTCTGTCGACATGGACAGGATTAGCTGACCTGCATCTTCCATTCCTGCCCAGATCTTTAATTGTCCAAAAGACACAGGTGCCAACCTCTTTTCCTCATTCTCTCTTCTTTTCCTCTGCTCCTGCCATTCTCTTAGACTTCTTTCATCACTCTTCTTATTTCTATCAATGTAACCTGTGAATCCATTCCCTCTTCCTGTTCCAGGACCCCCAGATCCTCTCCATCTGCCAGGACCCCCAGACCCTCTCCATCTGCCAGGACCCCCAGATCCTCTCATATATTGCATCTGCATCCCATTTTCTTGCCATTCTCTGTTTTGAAAACTATGTTTATTGTGAGATTCCTCTCGGATTCTTGTTTCATGGCAGTGGACTGATGGGAAAGACCTGAGGAAGGGAAAAAAATACATTTTTCTAAGAATTATCTTACTGAACTAAATCTACTAGTGCAGAACTGATATATCTTATCTGGTTATCTAATCAAACATTTAGATGATATAGGGCAATTGTATTCACAACTTTCCTACATGCCAGCGAGACATGGACAGTGTACAGCATGCATGCTAGACAACTAAACCATCTCCAGCATATGGTAGCTGGAGAGTCTCTGATCAAGAAGTCCTTCAATACAGCTTTATCAGCATGCACATGTCGTAGCAAAAAGGAAAAGCTAGATGAGTAGAACATGTTTTGCGAAGGCTGGACAGCAAACTGCCTAAACAGAGGGAAACGCTCAGTTGGTGCGCAGAAAAACACTACAAAAACTTGTCCAAAAGTGTGACCCAAATCCATGGACATTGACCTAAATTTGTGGGAAATATTTGCTATGGCTTGTACAAGCTGGCAAGGGAGACTCACTGTCAGAGCACAATCTTCTGTGAGTATTCGCACCACTTACACCTAAAGTAAGTGCATGACAATTAAAAGCAGAATTCCCCCCCCCCTCTAGGCCCCCAAAGCATTGGTGTCCAACATGTGGGCAAGCTTTCCAGGCACAAATAGGAATGTTGTACTCAGCATCCAATACAACCTAGGCCATCTTGGCGTGCAGAAGTCAAACAACATAATATAACAAGCATGGAAATCAACTTTTCTAAGAAAACTAAAATTATTACTGAAAAAAATTATCTATGTAACTTATATAATATAAAAAATATGGATAGTGACTTCCTAAAAGAAAACTAAAATTATTAATGAAAAACTGCTCTATGTAACTTATATAATATAACAAACATGGCTTATAACTTATATATAAGAAATAAAATAAGAATGCAGAGCACAAGTTTCCCTTCAACAACCTAAAACAACTTCCATTCCAGTAACATTCATTCCTACATATTGGTTTTGAACAAATTGGTTTTGAACAAATTAGTTTTGAACAAATTGGTTTTGAACTAATTGGTTTTGAACAAATTGGTTTCAAACTAATTTTTGGATATTACTGTCCGTGTATATAATTAGATATTAAAGTTGCATTATTATGAAAAATGACGTGAGTTGATTCAGTGCTGGTACGATGTATTACAATGTGTAAAAGAACTTGATGAATTAACCTAGCGGTTCTCCACCTGTGGGTCGTGACCCATTTGGCATTACAGGGGTCGCCTAAGACCATCGGAAAACACATACATTCTATAGTTATGAAGTAGCAATGAAAATAAAGAACTATGTTAAAGGGTCGTGGCATTTGGAAGGTTGAGAACCACTGAATTAACCAATGGAGTTTGACAATAACCCCAGCCCCAAAAGAAGATAAAATTCCTACCTAGTTGCACCTCTTTGATTTCTGCTCATGATGGAATGTTGTTTTGAGTTTGAGGGAACATGGATGAGCTGCCTTACTCTCAGGTTCTTTAAGATTCTTTGAAGCTTTTAGGTCTCTCAAAACTTGCAGGGAGAGAAAAAAACAAGAGAAATTAACCATCTAAGTTACCTTTTATCAAAATAATAAAATATAACTTGAAAATATGTTTACACATTTTTGTATAAAGTATGCATTCATATATGATGAAATCACAACTTGTGGACAGTCTGAATCTATGAAACTATATATGCTACCACTACAGTCTAACAATGAATCTATGAAATTATATGCTAACATATCTTTCTAAACCTAAATCTATGCTAACAGAGCATTCTAACACTGAATCTATGAAACTATATGCTAACATTGAATCTATGAAACTATATGCTAACATTGAATCTATGAAACTATATGCTAACACAGAATCTATGAAACTATATGCTAACATTGAATCTATGAAATTATATGCTAACATTGCATGTATGAAACTATATGCTAACATTGAATCTATGAAACTATATGCTAACATTGAATCTATGAAACTATATGCTAACATTGAATCTATGAAACTATATGCTAACATTGAATCTATGAAACTATATGCTAACATTGAATCTATGAAACTATATGCTAACATTGAATCTATGAAACTATATGCTAACATTGAATCTATGAAACTATATGCTAACATTGAATCTATGAAACTATATGCTAACACTGAATCTATGAAACTATATGCTAACATTGAATCTATGAAACTATATGCTAACACTGAATCTATGAAACTATATGCTAACATTGAATCTATGAAACTATATGCTAACATTGAGTGTATGAAACTATATGCTAACATATAACTCTTAACACATTTCTGTCATGCATGTCACATGATTGTATTTAAACTATAGGGATAATCTCTTGAGAATAATTTTTTAAACTGCATTAGTCATCGGATTCAAAAAGTCTGTTGGGTTTTCGTGTCAATGAATTATACCAAAGCGAAGAAATGGTGAAATATTTACAATGTGTTCTCATAGTTAAACAATGATTTGAATCATTCCAGGAAATATGAATACGTTATTAGTTATAGCAAGCCTTAGACTTAGACAACAAACTTCAAATATGAAAATGCAAAGAAAATTATAGAGTAGAGATAAGTTATTTTTTTATATTTGTTATAGTATATCTTTTACCTCACTTGACTTTGAGCATGTGAAATATGCCATTCTTTTTAAAAGCTTCTTAAACTTGTTTCTATTTCTACCTCATTTCACTTCAAATAATGGGGGGGGAAATGAATCTGAAAAATTAATTTGAATTATTACAACAAAAAATAATTTTTAAATGAAAAATGTAGCACTAGGACTAATCAAATACAGTAAATAGGCCAACCATTTGTCAATCAATGCCACAATGTATTATATCCCTAATCCTTAACTAATCTTAATCCTTATAGATATTTTATGCAATAATTAATAATATAATATTATAAAAATAATTAAATTTGCTAAATGGATATTATACCACGAATGAGTGTACTTCTACTCTGTTTACTGTACTTGTACTTGTACAAATATTTATAGTATTGAGTTTTAAACAAGTAGTGAGTTGTCTAGTAGTACTAGGTTAGATAGCAGTACAAAACCATTGGTGTAGCAAGAGGGTGGTTGTGGGGGACAGATATGTTAGGGGTGCCAGACTTTGGTGGCATTTTAATTTTATTGATTAATAATAATGGGTTTCAGAGTTGAAGTAGGGCATGAAAATTAAATCTTGTTCCCTGGTTCTAAACCCTGTCTGTAGATACAGATAGACTACTAATAGTATATAGTATAGTCTTTACTATTATATAAATAATATAAACTAAAACAAGTAGTAGACACTACTCACTTGTGATTGTCAACTGTGCTTGTCCATTAAAACTGTGGCCATACTCATCATGCACTTGAACACCACACCACACAGACATTCTAATTGTCAGGCTATGAAATGAACATATTTATATTTTCATATTGACATAACTATTGTCGTCAATGAATTCAATGACATGTTAAAGTTACATTAATTATGATGTTATTGCTAAATGTTGACAATAAATGTGTAAATGTAAATAATTTAAATAGCCAATAATTAGACTAAAAAACTATTGAGCTCTACCCTTTATTCTTTAAAAAAAAAATTTAATTTACTAACCACGTCTCAATACCAGTAGTGCCAGTAGGCCTATTATGCAGCAACGTACCCTACCAGAACCAAATAGTTTGAAATAGTAGACTTTACTTCTTAGCAGTCACACAGTGCCGGCTCAAGGCGGGTTCGATGCGTGATCATCACACAGGCGCCAATTTTTTTATGAACTCTTCCCATAATTTTCCAGAGGCAGAGGGCGACAATTGCCTATTTTCACCCAACCTAAAAATGTCAGTACACTATACTATAATATTTTTTTTTACTTTACTTAAATATTACCGTGGACGGGCATTAAATAAGAACTTTATCACCTTTAATTCTTGGACTATGCCTATACTATTCATGTAGCACACTAGTACTGTTAGTGTTTGCAAAGCAACGTTAATTCTAGGAATACGCAGACCTGCGCCATTAGTTTCATTTCCTGGAAATTTTCCCAGTTGCATCATTGGAATCGGTATCATTATCAGTATCACGAACCGTATTTCGCTCGATTTTGGTGTAGATATTTTTGAATTACTTATACCCTATAGGCTACCAGGGATCCTCAAACTTTTTAATTCGGGAACCGGTTCACTGCTCCTCAAATGTTTTTATTTTACTTTTATAGGTGGATAGTTTGAAAACAATATAAACTAGGAAAGATAGCATATGGCATATACGCTTACGAACTACAACACTGACAACAGTTAACTATGAGGCACCCAAACGGCATACTCGTATCTGTTTACGACAGATTTTCCAAGTTACTTTTGACAATTGTAAATTTAGTCCACCAGCACTTGAATCGCTGTTTTGTACATTGTAGCAGGTGGGGGGGGCGGGCGGGTATCATCAATAAAACGGTGCATGTGGGCTGGTTCGTCAAGGAAAAAAAGGAAGGGGGGGGTAGCAAAAATCTTGGCTCGCCTGCCCCGTGGCGTGAACTTATTCTTGAAACCCGTTCCCACACTCAACATGCCTAACATGGTGTCTCCCTGCTTTCCAAGATATCTTGTCTTTCCTGTACTACCATAAACTCTGCCGGTGTCAGGTTAATTAACTACTCGGTTATCTATCGTTTTCCTTCTCAGCCCTGGTCATTTGTGACAAAGCATATACAAAGAAATACTATGTATGTATCTCTACATAAACTATAAACTATTTTATATTCATAAGGACAAAGTGCAAATATTAATATTTTTTAAAATAAATTTATACTTTCTAAATAGGCTGAAAAAAAAAAAGGGGGGGGGGGGCATGTGACATACCTTGACCCATTTGTTGATTTGTATTAATTTTTATATTTGTGAAATTTCTTCTTTTCAAATTTACGAAATTAACCTAGATTGTTATAATATTAAATCCCAAAACATTAAAAAAATAATTAAATAATAATAATTTCTGGGTTATCAATTGAAATTGGTTTTTTCTATCCTTCATATTAACTTCGCTTTGCATCGTGTGTTTCTTTGTTTGTGGCAGCAAAATATTCGGAAGGCTAATTGACCCACTTCTCATCATTCTATCGAGATTAAACTTGGCACATAGTACATAGTCTCGTTGCCGATGACAACACATTCTATCAAATTTTCATCCTCATCCCCGATAATCAGTTTTTCCTGTTTTTTCAAGGGGAGAAGAATGTTAATGATTTGTTCAATGGGTGCGTGTTTTGGTTTTGAGATTAATTTTGTAGCTGTTGCTATATGTTTTGTATTTGTGACGTAGGGCCTATATGTATATGTAGTAAACATAAAATGTATTACTGAAGGGGAAAATGAAGGAATTATTAAACGTTTTTTCGACAGAAGGTTTGCCCATTTACATAACCGCTTGTTAATAAATTAAACATTACGTACTATTACATAAATGCAACAAAAAAATGCAAATAAAGGATATATAATAAAATAATTGTTTTTAAGGGTTGTTTTTAATTTGGACTTCTTTAGCAAAAAATTATTTAACAGTAACAGCTATTTAATAAAAAATGCTAAAAACTAAAATTGTGTGGCACCCTGTTCTAATGACACCCTGCTCTGAAGGCACCCTGTTAGGATGGCCAGTGGAGTAACTAGAGTGGGTGTCAGACAGTACGGTAAAATCGTGGTTTCAGCCCCCTCCCCCCGATTTCCACGATTAATTTCTTCTTGTTAAAAAAAGTCCACTCTATTATAACAATGTTTTTATGTATTTATAATCGCCCGACCACATCGTATTTGGTATCAACGTAAATCTTTATTCCCCACACCTTAGATAAGTATAGCTTCCCGTCACTTACGAAAGTTATCGAACACTTCACTAGGCGTTTAATCATGGTCAAAACGGCGTTTTTCTGACCTTATTATAGGTCCTCCGCCCCCCCCCCCCACCTTTTTAATGATAACTATACAATTTTTTGCAAGGAAACAACGAGGGGTTAGGTAATGAGTTTATTGCCTAAGATTTATGTTTTTTATAAACAAACAATGAACAAGAACATTATTTTTCTCAGCTTGTATTTGGGCAGTATGAACATTTAGCCTATCGATGACATATTTTTTTAAAGCCTTTAGATCAACAAATCTTTTTATTGCACTTTCTATTTTTTTTCTTTTATGGCGCCCACACGCACAGCTTTTTCCTATTTTGGAAGATCGTTAAATGGTGCCCTATGCACATGGCGCCCCGAGCAACTGTCTGAGGTGCCGGTACCATGAGCCAGCCCTGCAACTCATTTCTGACGCACCAAAATTGAACTTTTACTAAAGCACGCATTTGGATTGGTTACCTGAAAATTTACGTGTGATCGGTTAGACGCACTAAATATGCAATTTTTCAATTTGATGTCACAACTTGGGATGATGTTACCCCTGAGATAGTATCACCCGGTGCGGTCCGTACCCCCTTAGCTACGCCACTGATGATGGCACCCTGTTCTGGTGGTAACCTGTTTTGTTGACTTTCTGTTCAGATGGCACCCTGTTCTGATTTTGGTAACAGATCCCAAGGGGCGTCATTAAATAAAATCACAGAAGTTATAATTAGAATAAAACATATTTATTTAACTTAGTCCAGAGGTGTAGCTAGAGTGTTTGGCGCATGGGGACACAATTCGTGCCGGGTGACAAGAATAATTTTAAAGCGCCCCCTTTTCTTTTTTTTAACTCTCAAACCCGTCATTTTCACCAATTCAATAATATCAAAGCACATTTTGGCGCCCCTAACTGGCTGGCGCCCGGAGACATCTCTGTCCCCCCTGCCCCCTTCGCCCCTGACTTATACTAATAATAAACTGTTCTTACAATTATATGCTTACAGATGCTGCATTTAAAGTTTATTTTAATCAATGGCTGCATATCATGGGACCTAACCTCTGCGCGCAGAGAAATTCGAAAAGACACTCTTTTGTTGTTCTCATTGGAATATGGCTATAGCATGACCCACTAGAGTACTCGTAGGTCGTGGCTATAGTCTTCCAGCTGATACATAGACCAGCATTGACGTCACATAGGCTAAAATTAGGCTTGCTATTTTCAGACATCCCACGTCATCAAAAGAAAATATATCTCAAATTCAGTCCTTTCATGAATATCCCATTTTCTACCTAATATTTCAGTTTAGCTGTGTCAGGCTAAATACACTGTATAGCATTTAGCAAATTAGAATTGCAATAACTTATGAGTAGTAATTGATGGTAAAATTAAATCATGCTTTTGCATCTTTTGAGACTTTTGCGCCGAAAACGCAGCCCAGAAAAAGTGCACCAGGGACAATTCCTCCCCCCCCCCCCACTCCCGATTCCTACGCTACTGATGACGAGGCCCTCGAGATTCAAGAGACCAGGGATTCTCTTACACTTACAGACCTCGTATTTTTTTTTTATCATCGCTAGTTTTTACACTCAGGACTGTTTCGAGGTTTGAGTTAAAGTCTTTGAAATATTTTTAAAAATGTGTTAATGCAAATTAAATGCATGAACGAAATTTGTTCAACCTTTCACCATGAGCAAATAAAAGGGACCCACCCCCCAAACCTTTTAGCAAAAGATTTTAATTGATTTTGGCAGTCCACTATATCACTAGCACCTATTGCACCATCCATTCACTAGCATCTACAGCAACAACCAATATAACACTGGCATCTACTGCACCAACCACTATATCACTAGCACCTATTGCACCATCCTCTCACTAGCATCTACTGCACCAGCCACTATATCACTAGCACCTATTGCACCATCCTCTCACTAGCATCTACTGCACCAACCACTATATCACTTGCACCTATTGCACCATCCACTCACTAGCATCTACAGCAACAACCAATATAACACTGGCATCTACTGCACCAACCACTATATCACTGGCACCTATTGCACCATCCTCTCACTAGCATCTACTGCACCAGCCACTATATCACTAGCATCTACTGCACCAGCCACTCACTTGCGTATACTGCACCAGCCACTCACTGGCATCTATTGCACCAACCACTATATCACTAGCATCTACTGCACCAACCATTTCATCACTAGCATCTACTGCACCAACCACTAAATCACTAGCGTGGACTGCACCAACTATTGTATCACTGGCATCTACTGCACCAGCCACTCACTGGCATCTATTGCACCAACCACTATATCGGCCTTACCCCGGTGGCACTAACCCTAGATAAGCCACTGCCCACTGCTCCCTCTCCTAAAAAAGGCTTAAAAGGCGAATAATAACCTACATTACATGACTATACAACTTAATTAAGAATGTCTATCAGAGAAAAATGACTGTAAACATTCAACTTTATTTCCCAAGACAAGAAGAAATGGTTACATCTTTCAGAATATAATTAAGTCAGAACTGAAAATAATAAATATAATTTGAAATAGGCCCAATTATTTTTAAATAATTATTTTATAGTTTTAAAATTTTGATAGTGATAGCTAGGCTTATGTAATGTTTCATCTAAATTAATATTTTATGTTGATATCAATACATTGAATAATGTGTAGGCCTAATCCTTAACTGGCTAACTACAAGAAACAAAATTTAAAAATTAAATAAAATTTATAAGACTTCACAAAATCTAAGAAACTGTTCAAGTATTAAATAATTATAATACAAGTTATTGGCTTATAATAGAGATCCCATTACTTTTAAGGGCCCCCACCCCCAATTTTGGTTTTGTGCCACCTGAATTCAAATTTAATTATAATAATAATAATAAAATTTATCTGAAAATCACCCTTCATCCCCAAAGGCTCGAAGCGCGGTACAAATAGTCAACCACATTGAAAGAGAAATGAAAACAATCTATATTTTACCACACTGAAATACAAAACACAACAATACAAAACTACATTGCTACAATGTTGACCATTGCTTATTTCGATTCTCAGAAAAACAACTTTTTTTTATAAAGGAACTAGATCTAATATTTATGCCCTACCACAAAAGTCACAACTCCTACCTGCAGAATAATTAGTGTTGCTATTGGGTCAAGAAAGTTAAACACAGAATCATAGATATTAGAGGTTAAAATGTAGTGCAATTACAGTGACAAACATTTCACCATTTCATTCAACACAAAATGGTGATAACCACGTGGCCAAGAATAGAAAAAAATTAAAAAGATTATTTCATATTTCCAAGTTGTTTGGTTTTTATTTTTCACATGTATGTATTTTGTGTGTGTGTTGTAAGTGAAAATTATGTTTTACTTGTATTATCTTTAATGAGCATAAATTAAAAACAACAAAGCAAATATGCCTGCAGTCTGCAGCCCACAGGTCATCAAAACTTTGATACTTTCCCCTATACAAAATAATGTTATACATAAAAGAAGTTTCCACAAATAACAATAACTTACAATGTAAAAAATAAAAATAAATGACAAAATGGGAAAGAGATTTCAAACAATTATAAAGTGCCAAAAGAGTAATAAAAGAGACTAGACATAATTTCAATGAAGATTCTATATTTAACATGATGCTCAATCTTGTGAAGTAAGAATTATAATTTAATAATTAACTACAACCATGCAAGTTTAATTTTTATCTTAAAAACAAATTATTATACAAAGAGTCATAATTAAAAAGATGAACTTAATTATAACCATACATATAAAAGCTTCAAGACTCTATTTCTAATTTTGTTGGGTGCAAGGACTTTCTAGCATTTAATTGTACTATTACAGGAACAAATTTAAATACTTTGTTTTTAATAACATATTGTTATGACATTAATCAACATTATACAATAAATATGCAATATTATAATAGCTAAAATATTTTGAGTTTAAATGTAATTTAAATCAACTAAATTGTATTCCAGTAAATAGCTGGTTTAAACCCTTTCCATCTCATGGCATTTTAAATTTGTTATTACCTACAATCTGTCACAAACAAAATAGAAATGTTAAAAATATATTAAGTGAGTCTTGATGAGGTAATTTATTGTACATTACATTTCTATGTTTTCATAATATTTTAGGTAAAATACCAACAATTCCCCCTTTTTTACTTCAAGTTTTAGATTTTTACATTAAATTCTTGAGCCACCCCTGTAAAACCTGGACAACATCAATTGAAATTGCAGTACAAAATAATTATATTGAAAACAATATGAATGATCTATAATATGTGCTGTCACATACAAGCAACAACGATCTTTCTTATGACCTTAGAAATGAATAACATTTAAATCAAAAGCATACCGGTACACCAAAGTAAATTTATTTCAAATCACAAAATTATGTGTCAGCCAACTTAGCAAGTTTACACAAAATTAAATTGAAAATAAAATATGTATAAAGATTTACTTTTCTTTCTAAATTACTACTGGTACTTAAAATTAATGTCAATAGTTAAGATATATTGCAATAAATAATATTATTGAAACAGGCTTACAATATATCTCAAAAGTGTGCACCAAATGTGTGGTTCACTCATTTAAAAAATGTTGTTTAGTCAGAATCTGAAGAAGAGTCGCCCCATAAGTGAAAATCCATGCTTCCTCTCTTGGCTATTTCTGATCTGTAAAAGTTATAGAGAAGAAAAGGCAAAGAATTCCTTATTGTGTTTCCATAAAATTATGGCAGTTCAATTTGTACCTAAATATATAATTCAATATCATAAAAATATAATAAATAATATTTAAAACAATAGAGTAATTTAAGTTATTACAGGTCATGAAAGAACAATTACTGATGGTTGTGTTGGCTATTTAACCTGATTGATTCCATAGAAAAGTAAACTGCTGAATATTAAGTAAATCATCACCTGGAAATGGGAGACTAACAAATATATTTGCTGTGTTGCCTGAGTTATGAAAAAATAATAACATTCTGATTTCTAAATATATTTGTATATAATCTTCCTCAGCAAATCGTTTTCCTAAGAACATGACCAGAGAAGTTATATTTTAAATGCAGTAACACATTAAATACAGCTTTAAAAGGCTGAAAACATTTAATATCTGCTTTACCTTTGTCTTGCTATGGCCGAAGTTAGAGCCAAGCGTCTCTGTGCATCAGTCCTAGAGGCAGAAGTAAGAGCCAAGCTTCTTGATGCATCAGTCTTAGCAGAAACATAAGATGCCACAACTGTTGCTTCAGTTTTGATTATGTCACACAGCATCTGGGAAAAATAAAACAGCATAATTAAACTGACGTTACAAAATATACACACATATTTTAAATCACATCACCTTAAATGTTAATAAATATTCATTTCCTTTCTACTTAGACATTTACTCAGAATATTAGTTTGCAATTAAGTATTGGTTGTCATAAATTAAAATTATTTCTTTTTTAAAAGCAGTAATCAGATTGTAATCCTACCTCTTCATCCTTTGACAGGAGCACTTTCCTTGACCTTTCATAGGCTTCCTCCATCAGCTGACATTGAGCCTGGACGGTTGCAGCATTTACATTGTCCTTGACCAATCTCCTAACTGATACAATGACAAAATGTGCCCGCTCTTGGTCATCTGAGTTAGGTTTTAGCACACCCAGAGCTTCCAAACTTTCCTTCACTTGTGATTTGAGATGAGTGGGAATTTCAATATCATGCAAAGTGACCAGAGTGTTGAGCTGTGTCATGTAAGCTAACTCTAAACATCGGAGCAGCTCTGTCATGAACTCACGCTTCTGTTGTTGTGTAACTCGTTTTGAGATTTTCAGAACTGAATTTTTTCTGATGTTCAACATTTTAAAAGAATCCACGTCCTTTTCAAGTGAAAATATATCAGCCAAGACAAAAGCACATTTCAGTTGAAAAGATATGGCTTCTTTTTCTGCTTCGTTCTTAACCTTATCCACTTCCAAATATTTGAAACCTGTCAACTGAGGATCCTCAATTTTTCTCTGTGACATTAACAATTTACTGACATCTAGTTTTGTGATTTCATTCTGTTTTCTTAATTTTGCTTTAAGATATTCTCTTCTTTTACTTCTTGCCTTATTCAAGTTGTCATATCTCTTACACTTCATGATAGCTTTAGAGCAGACAGGACAGGGGAGAAAACTTGAGCCCTTGGCGTCAAAGTTTTGTAGGTACTCATCCAACTCATCAACATAAAAAATATGGGAACATGAGGGAATTTTTGTAAGTAATCCTTTTGTGTTGGTTTTTGGGTTTAGCTGTAAATCTTGGGCACCCGATAACTTACTTGATGCAGCTTCCCCTTTGCTAGGGTCTGATTTATTGTTCTTGCTGATGGTGTAGATTTGTTCACACACTGCACACACACAGAGCTCACCACAAACCCCTGCGCAGACGTGGTTGCAGTTTTGTAATTTTAAGTAACATTTTTTTTTACCACCACATTTTTCTGAGCAAATGTGAACTTTTTGTTTACATTTCATTGCACATGGTTCAGAATCACACATTTCAGAGCAAGATTTTGGGCAGTCGACATGGAAGCATTTATGTGTGCACGGCTCAAGACATGGAGGACAGGAATGGCTACAGAGTTTAGCAGAGTTGGGTGTGTTGCAAGATCCATGTTCACACTCTACTGGGCAAGTTTCTGAGCAAGGCAAACAAGGAGCTCCACAGAACCCTTTGCACTTGTGTCCACAGGGTAGAGCCTTGCTGCAGGGCTCTTCGCATGCCACGTGCACTGCTCCTTCCAGGCAGTTGGAACATTTACCTTTACAGGTGTGTCCACAGCCTAAGACAGAGCCACACACCTTCTGACACTCTACATGTGAAGATTTCAAACAACATTCAATTGAGCCCACATGTCCACAAGGCCAACAATACTGTATTTTCATCAAGCACTTTCTATGCTTTCCATCCTTCCTACACTGGCCACAAGCGCCAGAGCATTGGTGCTCGCAGTCCAGAACAGCAGAGCAGGTTTTTGAGCACACAGCTTTGATGGGAGTCAGATGGCAGGGCACCAGGTCTTCATGGCAACAAATGGGGATAATTTTCGGAACTTTCACAATGCAATCGCCACAGTCCTGAAAGCACAGGCGAGAACACTTGTGACCCGAGGGACAGAGTTTGGCACACGGCTTTTTGCATTTGTAATCCTTGTGTTCAACATCATAACCATGGCAGAGTCTTGCACAGACATGGCCACACTCAAGTCTGTAACTGCAGGCTTGACCACAGCCTCCATAAGGACATTTTTCAAAATCAGTATCAAAGACCATAAGTTGTTTGTTATTTGGGTGGTTCTGACAAACAACTTCCAGAGCATCCCCAAATATTTTATTATTATCTGCTGTTTGAATTATTTTTTCCCACAGCTTGCTTTGAGTACGCAGCACATTAAAGTTGCCTATAACAAAAAGTCCTTTCTTTGCACGGGACAGTGCCACACAAACTCGGTTGTCCACTTTCAAAAAACCCACATTATTCTGTTCATTACTTCTTACTAGGGAGAGAAGAATTATGTCGTTCTCTTCTCCTTGGAAATTGTCCACTGCTGTTACACGTACCTGTTGAAAGTCTTTCCCAATATCTTCTCCCCTTTGTTCTCTGAGGATTTTCTTAATGGCAAACACTTGACCGGCGTAAGTTGCTAAGATTGTAATCTGGCTGGCTTCATATCCTTGACACAGAAGATATTTATAGAGTGCAATCAAAAACTTGGCTTCATGTATGTTGGCTTTGCTCCTTGTATCTTCAACTTTTTCTTCTCTCTCTGTATGGTTGATGAAAAAAACATCTTTGTCGACTCCACGAATATGATCGTACTTAAAAACAGAGGAATGATCCTCAAGTTTACTATAGATGTGTCTCATTATCTTTGAAATCTCTGGTCGCATTCGGTGCTGTTCTTGAAGCAAAACATGTGGCACATCATTTTTAATAAATCTCTCGAATAAAGATATCTCCAGGCCATATTTTGTAGCTAATTCATACACTGTTGGATTTGGACGCAACTGTTGGTGGTCGCCAATCAATATTAGGTGGTTACATTTCTTGTTGAGAGCTGTCACAATGTGAGACTCCAGAACTTCTGCTGCTTCCTCCACCACAATGATCCTACAGCCCAGAGCCTGGAGTACAGCCCTGTGTTTGGCTGCTCCAGTGGTTGTCATGCCGATAACTTTTGCTGGCTTCAGCAAGGCCAGTGTTTCTTCTCTATTTGCTTCCATTTTGCGATCGTATGCAGACTTGTACTGCTCCACTAACTTTTCCATTTCTTCTGTAAGACTCACTTTGTATTTTTTAATCCACCCATTATACAAGGCAAACTTTTTATTCAATTCCAGTTGCCACAAATCCACGACATCATTCTCCTCCTCTTCACTCATTGGAGGAATCGAAATGAGCTTGTTTCGAATTCTACCAAAACTTAATGGTCTCCTGCCTTTCACTGTCCACCCTCCTTCATTTACTTCATCTTGAATGTCCTCCTGAATTCCAAGCATCTCTGCCCTCTGTATGATGGAAACAAAATTATTTTCTCTGGCAGCCTTTACTTTCGAGCTGTAATTTACCCCTCCGTCGTCATCATCATCATCAATTATCCTTGCATCCTGTTCTTGTTTTGAAGCTTCGGCATCATCGAATATTTCCTCTTTCACATCCACCCCGGCTAATATGTTGGTCAGGACTTGAATATCGTCCAGCTGATCGTGAAGACTTTTGTTCAGTCCAAGAAGCCATGTCTCCACTACAGATCCCAAGGGAGCATGGCTTCTTTTTGTGCCTGTTCTAATGTAACCACTTATGTCCTTAAAAACTGGTTCAGGAAGAATCATTTGCATTTCAAAATCTGAGAGAATTCTTTCATAGGAAGCATTCATAATACTAGTGATTTCTCCGATCTGTCCGTTCATTTGGTTAACCTGTGAAAATCCACCCTGGTTTGTCAGAAATACCATTTGTTTGTGAAGCTGATCCCTGATGTTTGACAACCATTTCTGATAAAGGTTTGCTCTCTGCACAATGTTCATGTTTTCCATCAGTCCCATGGCTGTCACCGGCTCAGGCCATTTCAAAACAAGTTTGGTCAGGTGACTTTTGATCATCCCGGGAAGCACGGTCTGCGGCGTATCATTGGAAGCATTGAGCCAAAGCCTCATTTTCTGCTTGCCCGATTCCATGTTAGGGGCGCCATCACAAAGTGAATCATAATGATCTCCGCCCATGACCTTCTTCAAGACGTCTTCCGTCTGAATCACTGTCTCAACCGATTCCATCGTCTTGTTCAGAATACTTATCTTTTCTGACACAGCTTCTAACTCTCTGTTACATTCATATTTTGAGTTTCTAACCGAAAGATCAGAGAACTTTTTGTCAAACCTCATTTTTTGTCTGAGATTTTTTATATTAAATTTCTCCAGCTTTTCACACTTGTTTTTTCCACCAACTCGAATGATCCCATCGGAGCAAAAACTTAATATTCCTTCCAGAAACTGGTCCAAGGCGTGGTTTGTGTAACAGACAACAAGAATTGGGTCATCTGCATTTTCTTCATTGCCGGCCATGACACTTTTGTTTTCTAACAAAACCTGCATGACTTTCAGTCCAACATAGGTCTTTCCTGTTCCAGGGGGTCCTTGTATGACAGCAAGTTCTTTCGTCAGTGCTAAAATGGCAGCCTCTCTCTGGGATCGATTCAGACGCATTAACTCTGGCTGGGGCCATTTGACAGTGGTTAGAACTGGGTATTCATGAAAATCTTCATTAAGCATTAAACAAGATAAGTCATAAACAGGCAGTCTCATAATGCCACCTGATGGGAGAAGGTATTTTGGTGGTTTCAGCTCCTTTTTACATTTAATGATGTAATCTTGCAAAGGGAGATTATCAATCATCTCCTGAAGACCTTCTAAGACATGACAATAGGACTCAAAGTAAGCTGTCGTCTCCGCCATGACGTAAGCATCATTTGATGTTGAGTTGAAAACCAGGTCTAAACCACTTTTGACATTTACTGTGATATTTCCTTTGGCCAGCTGACCAACCTCACGGTGAGCCACTGTTGCAAAAATTACTGTCTCGAAGTTGTCTTTTGATAAACACAAGAGGGACCCGAAAATCAAACGTTTTGAGAATTCCCATTTGACGGATGCTAATTTGGAAACATCAAATTGTAGGATGTGATCAATGCCATCTTTAAACACTGTTCCTACGATGTGAACATCAAAGTATAACCTCAAATCCGAACAGTTGAAATTTTTTTTACACCCAGCAGCTCTGAACTCATTTATACCCTGCCTTAAAGGGAAGATAAAATCCTGCCTCATGAGGCGGAACTGAATGTCCAGATAATGTTGGGCATCATCATACGCCCCATCTGTGACTGCACATCTGATGAATGGATTTGCGTCTGCTTTCAGATCATGGGATGTTGGAACAACGGACAGCTCTAGAAAATTATCTGGGGGCTTGTCATTTTTGCCTCCTTCCATAAATTTTCCAGCCTTTTTAACAGATTCTTTCTCTATTTCTTTCTTACGGACTTCTTTTGTTTTTATTAATAGTTCCTTTATAGAGTCTAACAATGCCTGATTTTGACTAATGTTATCAATGTCATTTGCCGTGTTTAAAAGGTGTGAGCTGGCCATCGTACACTTAAAAGCATATTTTGGAAGCTTTTCCAGCACTTCTTTCAATATACTTACAATAGATGTAAAAAATTTGACGGCATCATGCCAGTATGACCCGCTTATTTCTTTATCAGTGACATACATAATCAAATGTTGATCAAGGAAACGACTCTGGCAGATGACATCTAGGACTTGTTTAATGGACTCCTTCTGATGCTGTGCCGTAATGCCATGGGCAACCGCTTTAACAAACAGCGTGCACCAGTCATCTTTTATCCTCTCCTCATTGAGAAAATTCTCCACCTGTTTTCGTTCGGTTGCCATAAAGAGAATCAGCTGCCCAGCATCTGTTGTCTCCGCCCATGTCTTCAGCCTCCCATAGGTCATGGGTCTAACCATACGCTCCCCACCTTCTCTGTTACTTCTTCTAGCTCCGCTGTCATTCCTGTTTCCTTCATCGTCTTCTCTATATCTTCTCTCAAGGTTCCAACGAAATCCTCCTCCTCTTCCATGATCCATTGCTCCCCTAGCTCCACCTCTTCCTCTATTTCTATCACCAAACCTTTCCTCGGGTAATCTGCCACTGAAAGAGTTTTAAACATACATTTCATTAATGTAGGTGCAGTAACTCTAACCATTCCTAAATTACTTAATACTTAAATGGATTAATAAAACCTTACACTATAATTTATATTAATGACATCTAGGTCATTATAGAATTATCTTGCAAGACAATTTTGGCGACTGAATCCTTTAAATCTTTTTTTTGAAATTTAGGCTTCTGTTCAGGTTTTGAAATGTTTACTAGAACTTGAAAAACAAATTTTTTCTAAATGTCGCCATCTTTGAAAGTCATTGGACAACAGCTGCTCCCCCTTCTCTCTAAATGATGCACTTTGTAGGATGCAAGGTGGCTTAAAAGAATATTCAACCTAATAGGCCTCTTCATAAGCTTGACATATCACCACAGCATTTACAGCTTCAATGACAACATTAACAGCTTCAATGACAACATTAACAGCTTCAATGACAACATTTACAGCTTCAATGACAACATTTACAGCTTCAATGACAACATTTACAGCTACAATGACAACATTTACAGCTTCAATGACAACATTTACAGCTACAATGACAACATTCACAATCAGAAAACCCTTAAAATCATGTTGCTATTTGACTGAGCTCAAATAAAGCTTTTTCATAATTTAAATATAATTTTTGAGGTACCGTATTTAAAATACCCTGTCTTTGAATTTAATCAGATATCAATTTATAACGAAATGTTTTTAAATTTAGGACTAAAAAGAAATTATGCTAGGATACCGTTGTTCATCTGTGAATCTTGGATTCTCTCTTTCTACTCTAGATGGAGCAACTGTAAAATGTCTTGCTTTAAAACTAGGACAAATAAAAAAAAAATCATGATCAATTTAATAAATTATTTTTATTTCCAATTTTTATTGAAATTTTTCTGTTATTACCACAGGATAAACATTGTTTTATAGTATTTTTAGTTTAGATTTTTATAAAGATTTGAAGGACCTCTGAATAAAGTACATCAACATTTATTTCTAATATTAAAATCTTTAATCAGAATGAACAGGTCAAAAGTTTCAATCAAATTGTTTTTATTATTGATAATTTAGAGGCATGAGTTGTGTTGAAATCTCCGGTAAAAAAATGAAATTTCCTCTAATGTTTTCAATCCCCAGGGGGAGACAATAATGAAACAAATATTTTCAAAAAGTCATATTCACCCATCAAAAGACATTTTTAAGCAGATTTAATTGAACTTTCTTCAGTGTATCTCATGTTAGCGTCAATATGAAAAATCTGGGGGGAAATGAAAAAATGCTTTTTATTAATACTAACATCCGCCAAGCTGAACAGACATTCTCATAGCCATTAGTACCACATCAAATATTATGGCACAGAAATGCCTGTTTTATTTTTATCCTAAAGAAACTTCTTTGTTCTTAACAAAAATACAGCGTTTAGTGGATGTTTAATTTTTAATAATATATTTATAAGTAAGCCTTATCTTAAGGTGTAACGACATTGACATACAGTTACAGTTAATGAAATGTTTATTCGCTATTAAAATTAAAGTGGCCCGTGAAGTCTTTTACATTTGAGTTGGCCACACCTGCTCTAAATTCTAAATCCTTTAAATTTAAAGTTTAACTAAAATTAATTCCTTTTCCCATATGGAAATTTTTCACTTTACTAATCATTTTACTTGGTACTTTCCGGTTATCTTGACCTCATCAAACAATGACTTATTTAAATTTTTTTACCCTAACCCTAATTTTTGTGGATGAAAATTAATTTGATGAGGTCGAGATAACCGGAAAGTACCTTTTACTTTTTATTAAAGTTCAATCAATTAATTCAATATATGTTAATGGCTGGAATAAAGTCATTACTTATTACTTTAATTAGTTTAATAAAAGAAAAAGGCAATCACACACTGACACAGACATAGTACTATAGTTATAGTCAACTGCGACTTAGTCTGAAAGTTAGTGTCACACATTTCAGATCGGTACTGTCAGTACTTAATTAGCAGAGTAACTTAGTCACTTAGTCTAGTCTGTTTCTACCACTCCCACCAGCAGACTCACTGACTGCAAAGGCAGAGAGATTGCAATTCACCACAATAATTCTAATTTTTTTGTCCAAATCATTTGCAAATGTCCGCAATAAAATTTGAACTGAAATGAGTGGACACATGTGAAATTCCATTTTCATAATTTATTATGTTATAAAATATTATAATTATTATATAAACTCAGGCACCCTACTTTTACTAACTTTTAGGGCTTTAGCGTAGTATAGTTTACCTTGAAACAAATAATTCAATTAAGTCTAAGTTCACAGTAATAAATATAAGAAATGTTTACCAATTTGGTTTCAGGCCTTCGTTCACCTTATTCTCGTTAGCCACATACATGTAATCTTGGACTTTTTTTATTCTCACAAATCGCAACTTTCCAAGAAACTGGGAATTTCCGCTCGTTGGGTAACGGTTTCATTACACGCCACATAAGCTGGGATCACGTGACAATTTCACGTGACATTAACAATGTTATCTTCGTACTTGTTTTCAAAGCTTTGCAAAGCTCATACGCGTATTTAAATTATACCATGGCGCTTAATAAACTGGACAACCAAAGCCAAATATGCTAAGAAACAGAAAGGGATTTATTTAGTCAATCGTAAACAATTTAAGTTTACTTTATAGTTGGAAATTTTTTACCCCCTCCCTCCCCCTTGTCAACTCAACTGTCCAGTCACCTTTCAATGACCCGCCTAATCAATTATGTCAACTAACGTTTACAACTCTCCCCCCCCCCCCCCCCCAAAAAAAAAAAAACCAAAAAAAACAACCTCCCAAGGTGAAAAGCAGTGTAATTGTCTGGCTAGTCCAGTGGCTACCTCTGGTTAGACTTTGTACATGATCATGTTTACATGTGCAATAAACGGGGAAGCCCGATGAAAAGAAACTGCCAACGTCTAAAGTGATAGAAACTACCGGTAGTATTTAACTACCGTAATTGATATATTGATCGTTATCAATCCCATGAACAGAGACATCCCCAGTTTTAACCTTTAACCCGGTTTGTGTGTGTATGTTTTTTAAAAAATAATAATTTCAGACCTGTTTACTCTTACGATTTTGGCGTACAATGTACGATTTTGAGATGTATACCTACCTTATATATACTGTATGTTTATATTTTTTACTATTAAGATAATGTATTGAATGATTTTGTGATGGTATTGTACGATTTTAAGAGTTTGATGGTAAACAGGTCTGTAATTTATAAACATGTTTTACATTTAATTGGAGATTTCCAACACAGAAAATGTATGCATCCAATATATATATATGTGTGTGCCTTCTCTCTCTCTATATATATATATATATATATATATATATATATATATGTAGTCTGTGATGAGGTAATGGTGGCTACCGGCGGGTGGAGTGTGTGTGTGTGTGACACACTTTTAAAACCCTGCTCGCAGTGCGAAAAACTGTAGCAAAGCGGGGTGTTGGTGGTATGATGATGAGGCTGACAGTTTTACTAAAATAAACTAAAAAATTCAGGTCTTGAGGACTATAGCTTTATTTTGAACACTAACGACAAATGCTGAAGAAAAATCTAAGAAAAACGTGTTTGCTTGTTTGTGTCTGGCTTTACAAACGACGTTTGCTGATCTGTGTCTGGCTAACAAACGGTGTTTGTTTGTGTCTGGCTTTACAAACGACGTTTGCTGATCTGTGTCTGGCTAACAAACGGTGTTTGTTTGTGTCTGGCTTTACAAACGATGTTTGCTTGTTTGGGGGTTAAGGATAATGATGGAAATTCCAAATTAGAATAAAAGGGGCGTTCCAAGGTCAGGCATAGGCACAGATTTCCAGAGGTCCTCACAGATGTCAGTGGAGATCGCTATTTCGCATGCCATTTGTTAGATATTGACATATGGCGCCTTGGGTAAACCTGGACACGACAACATCATCAAGGGTGCCATCACTCGGAAAGTGAGTACTAAGACATACCAGAGTTAGAGGGAGAGTCTGGATAGAGCGAGTTAGATTGATAATCTTGATAGAGAGAGTTAGAGTGAGAGTCTGGATAGGGAGAGTTAGAGTGAGAGTCTGGATAGAGAGACTTAGAGGGAGAGCTTGGACAGAGTCGACTAGACTGTAGAGTTCTCTCATGAATCCGAGAGACCAGTTTGGGAAGCAGTGTTTTTTTTAGAGATCCGGGGCGAGGCGGCAACTCTGATGTTCAAAGGTGTGTGTGTGTGGGGGGGGGGGTGGACACCGAAAGTAAGCATAATGGCGCCTAATGCCAGCTCTGACTCCGGTGCCCACATCGTACATAAACTAAATTCATCCCAGTCGTGGCGCCCTTTTCTTCACATCTAAATTTTGCGCCTGAATTCTATAAACAATTTTTTTTTCAGTTAAAGAAAATCATTGTATTAGTTGTACATGTACTAACAAACAGCGATTTATTTGTTTACGTACAAAGGTATCGATACTGTCTCTATGATAGTGACAGGGAAGTGGAGGTGAAAGAAAGGGTGACAATTCTTGGGAGGTATGTGAATCACTAAAACTGGAATTTTTTTTTGTTTAATTCAAAATCAAGGAAAGCATTTTGGCGCATACCTCACTCTAATTTTGTAACAATAGAGCAACAGAAAAGATGCCTGGAAATTTAGTAGCCTGGATGTGTTGATAATGTTAAACTAATCGTTTATTTTTTATGTTGCTTAATAGTTAGCTTGCGTTATAATTTTATTTAAACTATTTCTTTGCTTATACTACTTTATAAATAAAGGAATATTTAAAAAAATGCTGACCAAAAAAGTGTCGGTACACCGTGCTGCACAAAAAATAATGACATCATTCATTTTGAACGACAACGAAACAAAACTTTAATACTTGTGGATAAAGTTTTGCAAAAATGTTTATTATTATCAAATTTTACTAGAGTAAAATGCTGTTTTGTAGATACGAACTATAGAGCTTATGACTAATTAAAACAAGCATTTTTTTAACTACAGGGCTATATATGAATAGAATTGATATGTTAAACTAATATTTTATTTTTTACACGTATTTCAGACCCCGAGATTCGGAGTTGTATATAAAAAAAATTAATAATAAAATTAAAATTACGTTCCAATTTACAATTGTAATCCAAATATTTATGGTCCAAAAGACAGTTTAAAAAAAAAAAAAAGATTAATATTTAGTTGGTAACGTCATGGAATATGATATAATTAGAAGGTCAGATCTACAAAATTACCGTCCCTTAAAAGTTAAATCTCCTCTTCCTCTAGAAATTAATCATAAAATCTTCAAACCCCCATGCCCCCCCCCCCCCCGAGCGCATGTACGCCTCGCTTTGGTAAACAGTTAGTTTAATATTGTTGTGAGCAATAAATCCTTCCAAATTACCATGCCATCTAGATGATACGTAACCATCAAAAATAACTTCACTCTTGCCACACCCTCACCTGCCCTGAACTCAACCTCTTTCCTCACATCTTCAACACTGGACCCACACTCCAGCTACATCTGCCATATAAAATATTAGGTTTTTAATGAAAATTTATTAAATCAAAATATTGACAAGGATTTTATGATACATTAAAAAATATATTGAAGTATGTAATATAATAATGGCTAATTCCTCTGTTCGGAGTCCTCTGTCCAACGAAAAATACCCCGAAACCCAAAAGACATAGAAAGTTCTAATATAGTAGCAAGACCTAAATTAAATTTGCGACCGCATATTTCACTTTTCATATTACGGTAAGTTAAAGTAAATTCAATATAATACAGGTTTATGTGAATATGTGAACTAAATTGTATTTTAAAGGGCCGGTGAATTGATTTTAATTACTAAGGCATAACGGTGTTAATGAAGATGGTATGTGATAAGGTGTGGCTGGAGATGGTAGGTGATAAAGGTGTAATTGGATATGGTAGGGCGTAAAGGTGTGACTGTGGATGGTAGGGCGTAAAGGTGTGACAGGAGATAGTAGGGCGTCAACACGTGACTAGAGATAGTAGGGCGTCAAGACGTGAATGAAGTTGGTGGGGCGTAAAGGTGTGAAAGGAGATGGTAGGGCGTGAAGGTGTGACTGGGGATGGTGGGGCGTAGGATGTGACTCGAGATGGCAGGGTGTAAAGGTGTGACTGTCGATGATAGAGCGTCAATACGTTTTGGTAAGTGGGTCGAAAGGGTTAGCAGACGAGAATATGGTGGACTTATGGGAGTAAGAAATCTGTGGGGAGATGGTAGGGATAATAAGCAAGTTATCGGAGAGGGGGTACAGGACGATGGGAGGAAAGGCTTTCAAGTATCCATCCATTTATTAACAGATTGAAACGCTCATGGGCCTAACTTTTTGATAAATGATTATTTTCAGAGTTTATTACCAGCTAGCATAAAAATACATCTGTAAACAACTTTGCCTTGCTTTAAAAAAATATCCCAGAAAACATAAAAGGTATGCATATTACGACAGTAAGAGTTTTTGAATAATATAACTGGAAAAAAATCGTTGCAAAAAAAAGACCGTCATTAGTTTAATTCAGGATCTGGTGTGTAGTTATCTAACTAAACTGTCACATATGTACAAGTGATCCATGTTTACCGGAAGTGTGGTCATCAAAAGTAACAAACAGTCGCACATGTGCAAGTGATTCATGTGTACCAGAAGTGTTTTCATGAAAAGTAAAGAAGTCGTAGCTGTACAAGTGATCCATGTATACCAGAAATGTTGACATGAAAAGTAACGAAGTCGTAGCTGTATAAGTGATCCATGTGTACCGGAAGATTGTCATCAAAGGTAAGACAGGCGCAGATGTACACGTGATCCATGTGTACATGGATTAACTCCATTAAATTCTTGTGGCGATGACTTCATGCTCCACCCCACGTCAATTCTTTCTTTAATGGTCACGTCATTTTAAGAGAATCTAGAAGAAGAAAAAAATATTTTATTTTTGTACAATGGCCTGTACAGCTATCACTTTCCAGTTATTGAATAAATGGCGACAGCTGATGTAAATGGAGACAGTTGATGTAGATAGTGACAGTTGATGCAAATGGTGACAGTTGATGTCATTCGCATGATTACATTTTTAAGAAACATTTCATTTCAGTAAAACAATCATTCAGTATCCAATTATAAAGTAATTGTTTCAAAATAATACGTTTGGTTTTGTTTAACAAGTTTATAGAACAATAAATCATTTGACACGTCACCTGAAACCCTCGAACTTATTTAATCCATTAACACTACGTTGACAATTTATATGTACAATGTAATCAAAAGACATGTCCTTATATTATATTTAGTCAAATGAAAGAATCTTATTTTCTTATTTTTCTTATTAATTTTTTTCAACATCAATTTTAGTTTTTAATATATTTTTTAATTTTTGTTTTTGTTTTTGGATAGATTGTTGACATCTGCTCTAGTGTACCGGGTTGGTGTTAGGGTTACCTTGGATAAATGCCACTTGGAGGATAACGCCAAAAATTGCGCCGCCCCCCCCCCCCCCCCCCCCGCACATATATTAAAAAATATTGGCGGTAATGAAACCCAAAAGTGCTTTCGCCTTTTTCGCCCTTACTCACGTCAATAATTATAATTAAGTACGTTTATTTACGACACAAACGATTAAATCCTTTAATCTGAGAAGGTATTTCTTTTTCTTGCCTTTTTCTTTCCAGGTGCGACATCCAGTCTGTTCTTGGAGAAGGCAAATCTGTTCTTTGAGGATCCCTGAATGAAGCAAATCTTAACGAATCATAGAGAGACACAGGAGTAGCGCGCCCTTCCGTCGTGATGACATCACAGAGCATCTAAAAAATAAATTGAAATATAAATTATGATAAAATGTCTATGTTTAAATAGAGATTTTTTAAAAAATGACATTTTAGCTGTTTCTTCATAATTAAAATAATAATAATAATAATAAAATTGCATTATAGCCAAAAGATATTTGGAAACTTGGTAAATAATGTTTCCAACATTGATTATGAACATTAATTTTTATAAAGACCTTTTTTAAAAAAAATATTTAATTGTATTACTAATAGTATGTTCCGTTTTGAAGAGCGGGAGAACCCATTTTCATCTATTCATATTAAGCTTTCTCCAAATTAAACTAAATGGAACTATCACAAGCTATAGAAAAAAACTTTAAAATTACACCCCCACCCCCCTCCCCCCCGGAAAAAGGTACAAACTAGAAATTTAAAAAAGTACCATTTCATCTTTGGACCTCAAAATCATTTTTGATTGAACATAGACTTCCTCCATCTGCTGGATCTTAGTTTTTACATTGAGGGGAACATTAAGATCTTTTGCCAGTCGCCTCAGGTACTTGAACGTGTCCCGTAGTATCTGACGGTCTTCTGTTAAATTGAGCTTGAAATCACGCAGAACAGACAAACATTTTGCCACTAAAGTCGTCACGTGACTAGGAATGCTGACATACGCGGAGACCAGAGTGTTGAGCTGTGTCATGTAAGCTAACTCTAAACATCGGAGCAGCTCTGTCGTGAACTCACGCTTCTGTTGTTGTGTAACTCGTTTTGAGATTTTCAGAACTGCATTTTTTCTGATGTTCAACATTTTAAAAGAATCCACGTCCTTTTCAAGTGAAAATATATCAGACAAGACAAAAGCACATTTCAGTTGAAAAGATATGGCTTCTTTTTCTGCGTCGTTCTTAACCTTATCCACTTCCAAATATTTGAAACCTGTCAACTGAGGATCCTCAATTTTTCTCTGTGACATTAACAATTTACTGACATCTAGTTTTGTGATTTCATTCTGATTTCTTAATTTTGCTTTAAGACATTCTCTTCTTTGACTTCTTGCCTTGTTCAAGTTGTCATATCTCTTACACTTCATGATAGGTTTGGAGCAGACAGGACAGGGCAGAAAACTTGAGCCCTTGGCGTCAAAGTTTTGTAGGTACTCATCCAACTCATCAACATAAAAAATATGGGAACATGAGGGAATTTTTATAAGTACCGGTACTCCCTGTAACTTAGTTTCTGGAATAGCGTCTGGGTCGTTGCTTGATACAGTGCTACCTGTAAGCGTGTAGACATGTTCACAAGCTGCACACACGCACAGCTCACCACAAAGCCCAGCGCAGACGTGGCTGCAGTTTTGTAATTTTAATGTACAGTTTGTCTTACCACCACACAAGTCTGAGCAGACGTGAGCTCTTCGTTTACATTTCACTGAACATGGTTCAGAATCACATGTTTCCGAGCATCGTTTTGGGCAGTAAACATGGGGACATCTATTTGCGCACGGCTCAAGGCACGGGGGACAGGAATGGCTACAGAGTTTGACAGAGTTGTGTGTGGTGCAAGGTCCGTGCTCACAACGAACTGGGCAAGTTTGTGAACAAGGCAAACAAGGAGCTCCACAGAACCCTTTGCACTTGTGTCCACAGGGTAGAGCCTTGCTGCAGGGCTCTTCGCATGCCACGTGCACTGCTCCTCCCAGGCAGTTGGAACATTGACCTTTACAGGTGTGTCCACAGTTTAAGACAGAGCCACACACCTTCTGACACTCCACATGTGAAGATTTCAAATAGCACTGCGTAATGTTAACGTGACCACAAGGCGAAGTAATTTTTACGTTGACGTAGCATTCACTATGCCTTCCATCTCTCCTGCACTGGTTACATTTGCCTGAACACGGATGCTTACAATCAAGAACAACACAGCATGGCTGTGAGCAAACAGCTTTGCTTGATGGAATGTGGCAGGGAACATTATCCACGTGACCACATATGTTAAATTTTCTAGGCACTAAAACTTTACATATTTCACAGTCCTCAAAGCACATTTTTTTACACTGATGGCTTCTTTCACATGTTTTAAGACACGGCTTTCTGCACTTAACATTTTTGTGTTCCAGATCATTCGCATGGCACAGCCTTGCGCACACGTGTCCACAGTCCAGCCTGTAACCGCAAGGTTGACCACAGCCTCCGTTTGGATATTTGTCAAAATCAGCGTCGGAAGTAACCGTTCGTTTGTTGGCGTGTCTCTGGCAGGCGAGCACCAGTTCATGGCCAATTATTTCATCGGCCAATGCTGTTTGAATTATGCTTCTCCACAACTTGCTTTGAGTACGCAGTACATTAAAGTTGCCAATGACAAAAAGTCCTTTCTTTGCACGGGACAGTGCCACACAAACTCTGTTGTCCACTTTCAAAAAACCCACATTATTCTGTTCATTACTTCTTACAAGGGAGAGAAGAATTATGTCGTTCTCTTCTCCTTGGAAATTGTCCACTGCTGTTACACGCACCTGTTGGAAGTCTTTCCCAATATCTTCTCCCCTTTGTTCTCTGAGGATTTTCTTAATGGCAAACACTTGACCGGCGTAAGTTGCTAAGATTGTTATCTGACTGGCTTCGTATCCTTGACACAGAAGATATTTATAGAGTGCAATCAAAAACTTGGCTTCATGTATGTTGGCTTTGCTCCTTGTATCTTCAACTTTTTCTTCTTTCTCTGTATGGTTAATGAAAAAAACATCTTTGTTGACTCCACGAATATGATCGTACTTAAACACAGAAGAATGATTCTCAAGTTTCCTATAGATATGTCTCATTATCTTTGAAATCTCTGGTCGCATTCGGTGCTGTTCTTGAAGCAAAACATGTGGCACATCATTTTTAATAAATCTCTCGAATATAGATATCTCCAGTCCATATTCTGTAGCTAATTCATACACAGCTGGGTTTGGACGCAACTGTTGGTGGTCGCCAATCAATATTAGGTGGTTACATTTCTTGTTGAGAGCTGTCACAATGTGAGACTCCAGAACTTCTGCTGCTTCCTCCACCACAATGATCCTACAGCCCAGAGCCTGGAGTACAGCCCTGTGTTTGGCTGCACCAGTGGTTGTCATGCCGATGACCTTTGCTGGCTTCAGCAAGGCCAGTGTTTCTTCTCTATTTGCTTCTATTTTGCGATTGTGTGCAGACTTGTACTGCTCCACTAAATTTTCCATTTGTTCTGTAAGACTCACTTTGTATTTTTTAATCCACCGATTATACAAGGCAAACCTTTTATTCAAATCCAGTGTCCACAAATCAACAACATCATTCTCCTCCTTTTCACTCATTGAAGGGATTGAAATGAGCTTGTTTCGAATTCTACCAAAACTTAATGGTCTCCTGCCTTTCACTGTCCACCCTCCTTCATTGACCTCATCTTGAATGTCCTCCTGGATTCCAAGCATCTCTGCCCGCTGTATGATGGAAATAATATTATTTTCTCTGGCATTTTTTATTCTGGCGTCGTAGTTTCCTCTTTCATCTTCCTCATCATCGTCATCAATTATTCTTGCATCCTGTTCTTGTTTTGAAGCTTCGGCATCATCAAATATTTCCTCTTTCACATCCACCCCGGCTAATATGTTGGTCAGGACTTGAATATCGTCCAGCTGATCGTGAAGACTTTTGTTCAGTCCAAGAAGCCATGTCTCCACTACGTTTCCTTCTGTTGACTGATGAAATCGATTTCCCATTTTATTTATGTCTTTTATGGATTTGAGACCAGAGTCTGAAAGCAGCTCGGGCAGAGCCACTTTCAGCTGTGAATCTGATAGGATTTCTTTGTATGAATCATTCAGTATTTTGACATACTCCAATTTATTGACATATGATATCGTTGCTTGGTGTACTTTTTGTCTGATCACTGAAAGCCATTTCTGATACAGATTCGCTCTCTGAATTATACTCATGTTTGGTGTTAGTTTCTGGTCAGAGGCTCGATCTTTACATTGTAAAACTAGTTTTGTCAGGTGCCTTCTTATCATATTTGGAAGTACTGCCTCTGGTGTGTCACTGGATGCATTAAGCCATTGTCTCATTTTATGTCTGCCAACAACTAAATTAGGTCCATCTTGGCTTAATGATGCATAGTGTCTTCTTTCCACCACATCCACCAGAATATCTTCAGTCTGAATCACAGTCTCGAGTCTTTCCATGGTTTTGCTGAGTTGGCTTATTTTGTCTGAAATTTCTTCTAATTCTTTATAACACAGATACTTTGATTTTCTGACAGACAGATTCGAACTATTTTTTTCCTTTGGTATTTTTTGCCGCAGACTTTTAATGTTAAATTTCTCAAGCTTCTCAGACTTAGCCCTCCCACCGACCCGGACGATACCATCGGGGCAAAATTGTAAGACACCCTCCAGAAACTGGTCCAAGGCGTGGTTTGTGTAACAGACGACAAGAATCGGGTCATGTGCATTATCTTCATTGCCGGCCATGACACTTTTGTTTTCTAACAAAACCTGCATGACTTTCAGTCCAACATAGGTCTTTCCTGTTCCAGGGGGTCCTTGTATGACAGCAAGTTCTTTCGTCAGTGCTAACATGACAGCTTCTCTCTGAGATCGGTTCAGACACATTAACTCTGGCTGGGGCCATCTGTCAGTAGTCAGCACCGGATAGTGATGATTACCTTGATACAGCATAAGACATGACAAGTTATACACAGCGGATCTAATTGTGACACGTGATGAGAAAATGTATTTTGGTGGTTTCAGCTCCTTTTTACATTTAATGATGTAATCTTGCAAAGGGAGATTATCAATCATCTCCTGAAGACCTTCTAAGACATGACAATAGGACTCAAAGTAAGCTGTCGTCTCCGCCATGACGTAAGCATCATTTGATGTTGAGTTGAAAACCAGGTCCAAACCACTTTTGACATTTACTGTGATATATCCTTTGGCGAGCTGACCAACATCACGGTGAGCCACTGTTGCAAAAATTACTGTCTCAAAGTTGTCTTTTGATAAACACAAGAGGGACCCGAAAATTAAACGTTTTGAGAATTCCCATTTGACGGATGCTAATTTGGAAACATCAAATTGTAGGATGTGATCAATGCCATCTTTAAACACTGTTCCTACGATGTGAACATCAAAGTATAACCTCAAATCCGAACAGTTGAAATTTTTTTTACACCCAGCAGCTCTGAACTCATTTATACCCTGCCTCAGAGGGAAGATAAAATCCTGCCTCATGAGGCGGAACTGAATGTCCAGATAATGTTGGGCATCATCATATGCCCCATCTGTGACTGCACATCTGATGAATGGATTCGCGTCTGCTTTCAGATCAAGAACTGTTGGAACAATGGGCAGCTCTAAAAAATTATCTGGGGGCTTGTCATTTTTGCCAGCTTTCTTAAATTGCTCAAACTTCTTAGCAGTTTCCTTGTCCTTTTCCCTCCTTACTATTACTTTTGCTTTATCTAATACATCTTGGAGTGATACTATTAACGGACTGTTTCTTCTGCTCACGCACTTTATAAGCTCTGATGATTTCTGAAGCTGTGAGCTGGCTACTGCACATTTTAGTGCGTATTTCGGTAACTTCTCCAGGATCTCCTTCAGTAAGCTGACCATTTCTGTCAGGAAGTTAACGCCATCATTCCCCCAATTGTGCCCACTAAACTCACAATGATTCAAATACATAATAAGATGGTACTCCAGAAAACTACTCTTGCAGATGACTTCTAAGACTTGTTTAATGGATTCCTTTTGGTGCTGTGCCATAATGCCGAGGGAAACTGCTTTCAGAAACAGATTGAACCAATCTTCTTTTATTTCTTTCTCATTCAGAAAATTTTCGATCTGTTTTCTCTCATTGGACATAAAAATAACCAGATCTCCAGCATTTGTATTCTCCGACCAAAGTCTTAGCCTCGAGTAAGTCATAGGTCTGACCTCGGGTTCTCCATCCCTGTCTCCTCGTCTGAAGTTTCTATCCAGCCTACTAGTTGGTCCGTCTCCTCTTTCACTTCTCTCCCTGTTAGCGAGAAATTCAGCACCATGATTTGACGCCCTGGAACCTCTAGTTCCTTGATCATAAGCAACGTTATCGCTTCTTGTATGACCTTCATTTAATCTTCTAGCTTGAGAATATCCATAGCTGAAGAAATAATAATATAATTGTAGTCTTTTGTTTCACTGTAACCCATTAAACTTTTTAAATGGACAAGTATTTTCAAAGGGATGAATTTGAAATATGCACATTGTGCACTGGTGAACTTTAACTAATTCTTAATAGCCGCAAGACGTGTTAAACTACAAATATGATCTTCTTGCCAACGGTTTGAAAAATATGATCTTTTAGCAAGAGCTTTGAAAAATATGATTTTCTAGCCAGAGATTTGAAAAATACGATCTTCTTGTTAGAGCTTTGAAAATATGATCTTCTTGCCAGAAGTTTAAAAAAATATGATCTTCTAGCCAGAGATTTGTTTTCTTATGTAAATATAATGAATTAAAGCTGTTAAAAAATTGAGGATTTTTTCAAATGTTGAATTCGGCGAAAACTATCACGTCAACAACAGGGGCGTCTTTAGCGCTTGGGGTTGATGAGGGAGCGAAGAAATGGTGGGGGCGAAGGGATGGTGGGGGAGCGAAGACGTGGTTGCGGAGCGGAGGTATGGTTGGGGTGGGATGCAAAACGATCTATATTGTCACCTGAATGTTTTTGTCTTTGAGTTTTCTCCCACAGCGTGGCGTCATTTCTGAGGGAGTTTTAGGGAGTGGTGAATTTTATTTGTAATAGCGTAACTAAATGTGGGGCAGGTATAAAGGGTTCTGAGACCAAGTCTAGTCTTCCATGCCCTTTGGCTAATACATGATTTAATGGATGCTTTTGCAAATTAAATTTCTTATGAATTTGTTGATGTAGTTGAATTCAGGCAGAACGCTCTAAAAGTGACAAGATCAGACTCGTTCTTTATAAAGAAATAATATTGAAATATGGGACAGATGATAAAAGTAATGAAGTACTTCCTGAACACTTCAATCGCAAAGTACACTTGCACATTATATATTATATCACATGTTATCAATTTATAATTCTCAAACTTTGCTTCGTTTAATAATATAATAATAACACAATTATAATATATTAATATCCTCGATTGGCTTCAACTTGGCTCGGGTTTGAAAAGTGGGGCGGGGGAAATGATATTAAAAAACACTTTTTTAAATTATTATTATTTTTAAGGAAAGCGGGGGAGGGGAGGGGGTTAAAAATTAAATATTAGTTGACTTACGTCCTGTAACTCTGTGCCATGTTTTGATTGGGTTAAACGCATGTAGTGCAACTTTATTCACAGGAAGGTGCTGTAAATCAAAAATGTTAATTATGTTTTCGCATTTAGTTATATATACATATTTTTTTAAAATTGTCTTAATCCTTGTAAATAGATGAATACACTATTTTTAGTTTATGTCGACATGATATTCACTCTTTAAAATCGAGATGGTAACGTCGGCGTTAAGAATTAGATTTTTAGGTAATAGATAAATATAAAAAAAATATACAAAAATAAAAATTTTAAAAAGTTCCCCTGCTATAAACAGACGCTAATTCTTCCGTCTCCTCAAAATTACTGCGATATCCGCTGGCTAGATAAACCGAATTAACGGACCGATTTTGGCCCGCGGGCCGTAATTTTCCGACCACATAGCACTGTACATGCACAAAGTACCTAACAAATTTGAGAAACTACTAACTAAACTAATTTTATCATGGCGCGCCATCTAGAAACCACTTGTAAAGGGGCCACTACAAACATTTATATTACTGAGTTACCGGTGCTGCTTTGCTCAAAGTCCGCCATATATCATTTTATATAACAGTAATGACTAATGAAATATATTATAATTAAATTCGCGGCGCCTCTGGGAGGAAGCCGCAGTTCAACATAACGCCGCGGCACACAGTTTAGAAACCTCTGTCCTAGGTTGTTCTTATTTGTTTGTTTGTTTTTATTTTATTTGTTTTCTTATTTTTTTTTTTTGACTAAAATATTTGGCTAAAAATATTTCTGACGTTTTAATTATTCATCATTCTAAATATTACGATAAACGGGGATTCCCGTAAAGGCATTGTTTCAATTTTAATGCATTTAAACAAAATTTATTTAGAACAGGGGTCGTCCAACTTTTTAAACAAGGTGTCGGTTCACGCTCCCACAGTCATCGTTGGGGGCTGGACTAAAGTTTATAAAAAAATTAGAACGAATTCCTTTACATGGTGCAAAGATTTTATTTGTAATGAAAAAACAAAACACAAAAATGGGGGGGGGGGGGGCAATTTTAAATTAAAAAATAATAATATACGTTTTATATGAAAATTATTGGCCTGCTGTAGCTAATGAGATGATCAATGTCTGGTGCCATAATTTGTAACTTGTCATTGCTACCCGTGTACCCGTGCGGCGGCCAGACGGGTCGGATCTGGTCCACGGGCCGTAGTTTTAAAATGAAAATTATATTTTAACGGCCAAAACTCTGAGCTCGAAGCCGTCTGATATTCGAAATCAGCTGTCCTCAAACTAGCATGATTGTGTCAACATGTCAATAAATAGACATAAAGACAGACAGGCAGGCAGACAGACAGGCAGGCATACAGACAGACATGCAAGATAGAAAGATAGGTAGGTAGGTAGGTAGTTAGGTAGGTAGGTAGTTAGGTAGGTGGGTAGATAGACAGATAGATAGACAGACTTAAAGACAGACAGACATACAGAAAGACAGACAGACAGACGGACGGACGGACGGACAGACAGACAGACAGACGGACGGACGGACAGACAGACAGACAGACAGACAGACAGACAGACAGACAGACAGATAGATAGATAGATAGATAGATAGATAGATAGATAGATAGATAGAGAGATAGATAGACAGACAGACAGACAGACAGACAGACAGACAGACAGACAGACAGACAGACAGACAGACAGATATATAGATAGATAGATAGATAGATAGATAGATAGATAGATAGATAGATAGATAGATAGATAGATAGATAGATAGATAGATAGATAGATAGATAGATAGATAGATAGATAGATAGATAGATAGATAGATAGATAGATAGATAGATAGATAGATAGATAGATAGATAGATAGATAGATAGATAGATAGATAGATAGATAGATAGATAGATAGATAGATAGATAGATAGATAGATAGATAGATAGATAGATAGATAGATAGATAGATAGATAGATAGATAGATAGATAACTTAATATATTCAAGAATATCTGTCGCAGCACACACATCACATAATATAGTGCATGCAATGTCCTGACGTATTTTATTGCAGATTTAACTTACCCCCTCCAAGTGAAAGTCACTGTCAGGTAAACTCCTGTCATTGCCGTACCAAATCATGGAAACGGTTTTAAAATAAAAATACTTAAACAGATAACAAAAATGTAAGATGTCAGGCAAAGAGATCAATTACAAATTCTGAAACTAATTTTAAGAACAAATATTTGAAGACCGAAGCTACCTTCTTTTGAAGCCTACTACATCTTACACGGGTAATTTGTATGAAACAACTTTCTTGAAGGCACCTAGCAACTGATCACCTTCGTGGTATAATTCAGTGCTTCTCAAAATGTTCAGCGTGACAAACCAGCAGCTGTGATGCCTATTTCAGGAAGGACCAGAGGCGTGCTTTTAAACAGATTGTTGCTATTTATTGTCTTTCTTTTTTATTTATATTCAAATTTCACCTGGTACTGACCAATGACTGACGAATCCCTGATCCGGTACCGTTCCATGCACCACAAGTGACCACAACTTTGAGCATCACTGTCACTTTTTTTTTTAACGGGAATCTCCGCTCATGATTAGATAACACATAATAGAATTAAGAAGAAATGAAGAGATCTTTATTTCACTTTAAAGGGACTTACCCTGTGCGTTACGTGTACCATACCTTGATTTAGTTAAAAACATTGACATGAAAGTCTTACGTCAGCTAAAGGTAAAGGCAAAGGGTTGTTAAGTACAGTTTTTACCTTGTCGCTCAAAAGCCTTATACGGCGAACAAATAATGACAATTAAAAAACTGGAAAGATAAACTTTTAAGATAAATTGAATTTTTTAATATTTTTTTTAAGTCTTAGTTTTAATGCATAGATCGTTGGATGCACTGGTAATAAATCTGATTGATAGATTTCTCATTTAGTTTTATGTTTCCATGTGTATTGCTTACATTTCTGAAATTTATATTTCCTTATTATGTATTGCTTAAATTTCTGAGTTAGCATCAAAGTTCCTTATGTATTTAGGAGGCTTGCAAGTTATTCACAGTGCGGATTCATGTTTGTACCTTTCTATTATTTGTGTTTATTGAGTTTTTATTTCTATACGGTATATTTGATTATTTATGTTTATAGCAAAATTAATAGTATAAATAACTTGATTAATGTCAATACCACTAGCTTAATGAAGCTTATGTGCAAGTTAGAAGGCTAATACAACAAAATAATCAAAATAAATTGTGTGATTAATTAAAAACAAACTTTGATGCACAACATTTGATGTTTCTATGACATCTGAATATTCGAATAAAATAAACACCATCATGCAAGAAAAATGAGAAATAAACAGTGGTATCGTAGATCAAATTTTTTCTATGAGATTCGGAGATAAGATAGTCATTTGGGAATTGAAGGTAAACAAAGAAAATTTGGGTTAGCTCGCTAATTGTTGAACATTTGTCATTGACAAGAGAGAAGGTTGAGTTTAAAGAGAAGGTTCACTGTTATGAGAAGGTTCACGGTAAAGATAATGTTCAGCCTAAAGAGAAGGTTCATTCTAAAAAGAAGGTTCAGTGTAAAGAGAAGGTTCACTTTAGAGAGAAGGTTCACTGTAAAGAGAAGGTACATTCTAAAGAAAAGGTTCCGTGTAAAGAGAAGGTTCACTGTAAAGCGAAGGTTCACTCTAAAGAGAAGGTTCAGTCTATAGAGAAGGTTCAGTCTATAGAGAAGGTCCACTGTAAAGAGAAGGTTCAGTGTAAAGAGAAGGTTCACTGTAAAACGAAGGTTCACATTAGGGAGAAGGTTCTGTCTGGAATCTGTTAAAATTATACATGACGTGGTTGATTTGACCTTTGACCTAGCGTTTAAAAAACATAATCCAAAATATAAATGAAATATTTTCATGAGATTTGTTGCCTTATCACATATTGCCTTATTTATCCTTTATTTTTTTACCCGTATGTCTAAAATGGGTCCGCTTAACCCCAGGTGTACGGGTCAGCTTAACCCCCGATGTATAGATGAGTTCAATCAACCCCCCCCCCCCCCCCGGTGTACGTGTCAAACTCAAACTGACTGTATGATACTGTATCGTGAAATGTAATGTATGACTAAAGCCGTGCAACGTTTGGAAAGCACTGATCTAGAGACACGTGAAAAACGTTCAAGTAACTGTAACATAGTTTTGTATTCATTAATTGCATATGTAATTTTTTAAAGTACCCTTTTACAATTGAATTTATAAAATATTTTTATTTGAATTTATTTTATTCTGAGATATTTCCGGATCCCTGGATGACAGTTTCTTTAATACCGATTTCCAGGAGCAAGCAAACATCCGGGAAGGGAAAACCCCCCAAAAGAACTGCAACTCTTAAAAAACCTCAAGAACTGAAACTCTTAACAAACCTCAAGAACTGCAACTCTTAACAAACCCGTAAAATTGAAACTTGGCCACATTTTTTAAGATTTACTTTCTACTCACAAATCCATGAGGTGTGTCCATTAGTGTTTGCATAACTTTGTTGTTGACACACTTGCCCTTCAGGCTAGGTCGATTCGGAAAGAGTGAGCAGACGGGTAGCAAGGTACTCTATGAAGCCAAACGATTCCAATTAAAACTCTCGTCTTTGAAAATTTTAACATAGTAAAAGTTAATCATAGTATTCATAGAGCATGTTTTTCTGTCTTTGGCTCATATTACCATTTAATGGTCTGGTCTACTAGCTGAGTCAGTATTGGCTCATTTTACCGTTTAGTGGTCTACTAGTGGTGTCAGTCTTTGGCTCATTTGACCATTTGATTTATGGTCTTCTAATCTGTCTTGTGGTGTCAGACTAGTTATACACGTTTTGTTGTTAAAATAATTGCTGTGGTTAGTTGTGTTTCAAAGATGCATGTATTGGATCATGTAAGCTTCTCTCTTGTCTGTGTTGGAAAACATAATCCTATTTATCAAGTAAGTATTTGTTTTAAACAACATATTTCTGATACAATCCCAGGGTAAAGACCACCCACTTTGAGATCCACTACTCTTGTTAGTGTAAGTGATTTGTTGTTTTTTTTTTATCAGAAATGATTCCGATGTTGAAAAGGACATCTATACAGATTAACTCAGTACAACTAGTACTAGCTAGTTTTAAGTCACAAGACAAGTGAGAATTTTTATATATTAAAAAAAAAAAAGCTGAGTCTGTTAGAAATAAAAACTCCATTGGCTCCATGTTGAAAGCAATAAAAAAAGACAAGAAAGAGAAAACTTGGGTTGTGTCATTTCATCATTTTAATTTTAGCATGCGGGTGTTTATAATTGATACAATACAATGAATGAAGGCAATCTTTTTTCTTTCTTTTTTTTAATTAAAAAATCAATTTGTTATACAAAAAACAGTGAAATCGAACACAGATTTATTTATTTTAAAATGCAGAATATCCAAAAAAATATCTTGTCATTTACATATGATCCAGCCATCTTGTAATGTTTAAATAGATTCAGCTCCACACATCGTAGACTTAAGTTAAAATATTGGAAACTGTCACACTTAAGATTTACATACAATTTCTTTCAATAAACTTGATTTCATAAATGCTTTGTTTCATTAATTTCATGGATCGCACTTAATGTAGCGTAGGTATGCTGATATTGCATGTTATGTAGCACAGGTGTGCTATAACGCAAGTAATCTAGCGTAGGCGTGCTTATTGAAAACTACTTCATAATAATCTTTTTAGGCCTAAAGAATATATTTCTTCATCCCTCCATCATGGGGTGAAAAAAAACATCTCACGAAACACAACATTCTGGTACTGACAGTTTGCTGCTGCACTGCAAAAAACAGAACCAAGTTTGTATTGCTTTGATGTAAGCCATTACTCATCCACATTGCTTTACTCATTCACATTCTGACACACAATTTATATAGTGACGATTCTATTGAAATGGCAGCTTTAGTTTTATTTTTTTTTGCTAGTGCTGCCAAGCCTCAGATCTCTCTCTATTTCGTACTGTCGCAGGTCTGTCCTGTTCAAAAATGCAACCCTTTCGGTGTAACTGTAAATGTAAAGCATATGGTATAGTAATGTTAAATATTGTTGAAAACTTGAATACAAATTAAGGCTCATTGATTCTTAGGTAGCCTCATGAACAGTGGTTCTCAGCCTGTGGGTCTCGACCACTTTGGGGGCCGAATGACCCTTTCACAGGGGTAGCATAAGACCATCGGAAGACACATATACCCTACGGTTATAAAAGAGCAAAGAAAATAATTTTGTGTTTGGGGGTCGCCACAACGTAAGGAACTGTTTTAAAGGGTCACGGCATTAGGGAGGTTGAGAACCACTGTTCTAGACTCTAGATGTTAGAAGAAATTTTGTGTTTTTTTTGTATTCTAATGCAGCTAAAACAGACTAATTAACTCATTCCCTACAATTTTGACGGACTAAATGAGTCATATGGATGTCGCGATGGATGCAAACATTTACATCTTGACACACTTCTCTTGTTAAATAAAAATAGCTATGAAATCATATGCCACTTGAGACTTAAGGTGACTTCAATAAAGAAAACCCAAATTTTTTTTTATCTATGTGCACTTTTAGTACAGTGCATGTTTATGTCAGAGGTGTCAAAAATAAATTTTGTTGATAGTTGTCCTATATCTTTGTGGCGCTTTAACTTTAAATATTTTCTTAAATCTAATTCATTTCTGGATGCTTTCGTCTAGCATTTTTTTAACAAATGAATAAATATTTAGGAGCTTAAAAATATTTTCAAAATATAAATCAAATTCCTTTGTTAAGGAAATGGACAAGGATTAAATACAAAAATCACCCAGTTAGCAGAGAGTTAAAATAACCAATTTTGATTACACCTAAACTTTTTACGATTTTTTTGTATCCGGATTCAAATATATTCATTTTTATGATCTATATTCATAACCAAAAGGATATGAACCACTTCCACAGCCCTGGTTAGAATAAACTTTCTTCTATTACAACACTACCACCAGGAAGTAGAAGTAATACTCTACTCACCCTTGTTTGCCTTTGTTATGAATCTTCAAATCTTCTTCAATGCCTTCTTTCCTCTTGAAGGAATCCCAATCAATTTTAGACTTTTCCTGTGGGATTAGTTTATAAATGTACTCATCACTAATGGGAAAATTCTTTGGTAGGAAATTTTTTTTCCTATTTGGCAAAATGAATTACTGCATACTTGATTCTAGAAGACATAATTGCAAACAAAGGAGAGATCCACAAAATAATGTCATTTAAAGAACTCCAAAGAAGAAAAAAAGTTTTATACTTTTATTGGGATTTTAAAAATTTTTAAGAGTTAAGTGTAAATATGAAAATATTGATGAAACCAAATCCTGCTGTAAACAGATAATGGTGATGCCCCATTTTATTACTACATTCTAATATACAGTACCTTATTTAGAGTTACCCTGTTTGATATACTTACCAGTGTTCCCATTTTATTTTTTTTATTGATCTTATTCAGAACACTACCCAGACCTCCACCGGTGGCAGGACGTTTGGTTCCTAGCCTACAGAGGAGTCAGCAGAAAATAAAGTTATTCAACTATGAAAAATGATTTGAAAAATAAGAAAGGTTTAAAACTCTGAAACAAAGATGGTAAAAAAAAGTATCTAATAAATAACATCTAATTATTTATTTTTAGAGGATTATTTTATATGCTGCCAGCTTTTTTTTATCTTTATGAAGGTGCTAAAATAAAATGACAAAGGATAATACTTTGTTCAAGATTAAATAACTCAATCCCACTGGTCTAAGTTGTCAAGTAAAATTTGTGATGAGCTTTTCATTATAATTAATATCTTGAACAATTTTAAGATGGCATGAGATTACCCAATGGAAGTTTTCAAAACAGCTGCTGTTGAACTGGACTTTTCCTGAGTTAAATTTTCTTGCTTCTTTTGTTCTTCCTTAGCCTCTTTAGAATCCGCATCCACTTCTTTTGTGATCCTTTAGAAATCAAAGGGTGGAAAGATGGTGCAATATTATCATAAGGTATAGTTGTTTAAAGACCAACTGTTGGAACTAAAAGCTGAGGTAACCTTTGGGACCATGAATGGAGGATTCTGTGTTTTGCATATCCGTATTAAATTTGTTTTCTGTTAGTTTGATGATGTGTCTAAGTATTTCTTCTATTTAAGACACAACTGACAACATTCGTTAAACTTATTCCCTTCTAAATTGACAATGAGTGTTTGCCATTCCCAAATATTCTCAGCTGTCATCTACTGTGCTGTAAATCAAACATTCGCTCCCAGCTGTCATTATATACTGTGTTGTAAATCAAACATTTGCTCCCAGCTGTCATTATATACTGTGTTGTAAATCAAACATTTGCTCCCAGCTGTCATTATACTGTGCTGTAAATCAAATATTCTCTCCCAGCTGTCATTATATACTGTGTTGTAAATCAAACATTTGCTCCCAGCTGTCATTATACTGTGCTGTAAATCAAATATTCTCTCCCAGCTGTCATTATATACTGTGTTGTAAATCAAACATTTGCTCCCAGCTGTCATTATACTGTGCTGTAAATCAAACATTCGCTCCAAGCTGTCATTACACTGTGCTGTAAATCAAACATTCGCTCCCAGCTGTCATTATATACTGTGTTGTAAATCAAACATTTGCTCCCAGCTGTAATTATACTGTGCTGTAAATCAAACATTCGCTCCAAGCTGTCATTACACTGTGCTGTAAATCAAACATTCGCTCCCAGCTGTCATTATATACTGTGCTGTAAATCAAACATTCGCTCCAAGCTGTCATTACACTGTGCTGTAAATCAAACATTCGCTCCGAGCTGACATTCTACTGTACACCAGCCTCAGCATGTAGCTGAAGCCAACAGGTGACGTGTAATACTTACTTGATCTCCTCCCCTGCAAAGTCAAATACTTTTGTGATTGTCACTTTCTTAGCTTTCTCATTATTTGCAGGTGTTTCAAGTTTGTTGTCTGGAGCTGTTTCATTTGAACACTTGACCTAATTTATAAAAACATTTTTAAAAAGAATAAGCAAATGTGTGAATGACTTGTTAAGATGGTGAATTTGTTTGTTCAGATCTTGAAAAAAACAAAAAAAAACAAACAAAAACGCATAGCATCGCCTAGTTGTAATCCGGTCCATTCTTTGATATTATATTCCCATCTTTTTCTTTGTCTTCCTCTTCTTCTCCCTCCTTTATTAGTGCCCTGCAAGATCTCTTTGGCGAGCCCTTGTTTTCTGGTCACGTGGCCATACCACTCAAGTCTGCGCTTTTTAAAAGACGTCAGGAGGTCATCGTATTGCCTAATTGCCTGACGAATCCTTTCTTTTATTTGCTCATTGGTGTTGTGGTCTCTATAGCAATGGGAGTTTACGGAGATAAATAAGAACAAATCATGAATTTATAGATGGTCCTATAAGTTCCGAAAGTTTTCATACAGCTACTGTAAAAGCTGATATAGTAGGTTTTTTAAAAAAATATTGGAATGGCTTATTGAAATTTAACACGGACTATGAGCTCATTTCTGGTATGCTACAATACTTTGAGTTTTAAGAGGGGACAGTAAAGATAATTGAGAATTTCCAAATATACATCTTATGCTCTTTTAGCAGTGTAGACAATGGTTTGTACATTGAAGAAACAGTTTAAAAATAAAGATATCACAGGACTTAAAATACATCAGAGATTCAAATTCAAAAAGCAGAAGAAAATCTTTACCTGAGAAGATAGTGGACCAGGCAGTGGACTGGGGCTGGCATTTGTTGATGAACGCGGCGTTGGCTTGACACCAGACATAAAACTAGACCATAAGTCATCTGCCCGTTTTTTCTCTTTTTCTTTCCTTTTCTCTTCTTCTTCTTTTGCTATTTGTTTTGCAAGTTCTTTTTTACGCTTAGCCTCCTCTTCACTTTCTGCTAATTCTGTTCCATCAGCCGGTAAGGTTTCATCAACTTCATGAAGTTTGATTCCACCACGCCGTTTCCTAAACAACAATAAAAAAAGAAAGCTCTTTCATTTTCAATTGTAATTTTGCTTTCCTAGAATTTTAGATTCTTATTCAATTATTAGAATCACTAAATTGCTAGACCAATTCAAGATTAATAGTTTTAAAATTATTTTTTTATTCCTAACATATATCTATTCTTTTCCTCTCTAAAACATCAGTATTGCTGAATTAGAAAGAAAAGCTGTAGTTCTATTACCTGGCTCCAATTATGTTTTTTGATTTAGTTGTGTTTTTCTTTTTTGATGATCCTTTGGTTGGTGAGGTATCAGCATCGTGTAGCACAGAAAGATCTTCTTCATCTCCTGAATTGTCTTCCTCACTGACTTGCTCCCCCTCTGTCAGCAAATTTAGAAAGTTAAATCATGTTTTAATCAAAATTTCTTTCTCCAGTATTCCTTATTATATCATTAGAGTTTAAAAAAACCCTCAGCGAACGAAAAGTGAAAGTTTTTCCACCCTCCGTTTTTTTCTCCTTTTTATAAATTGTTCACTCACTTCAATGCAGCTTTTAATATTGGTACTTTACACCAGATTATAATAACTTGCTCAGAATTATTTAACATTTGTGATGCAAATCTTCAGTTACTTAAATATTTGACAATGTAAAAATCAGGTAAACTTTACATGCTGCATTGAGTGGCTCATCAGATGAATTTGGAGTTATGCATTTCAAGTCAGTGAGACAATGGCATCCCATGACAAAATGACTCTGTAAAGGTATGCTATCACCCAGTTTAGTCTTCTAGGTAATGCCTAGTAATGGAGGTTCCACACGTCAACTACTTTTTTATGGTTCTGTATTCTAAAGATTTAGATTTTTAGCTCTGTGTTAATTTGATACAAATTTTTTTTCTTATTATTTTTATTCTTGTGTTGAAAGTCTCATGAATTGACGACATGATAGAGGCGAATAGCATATACACATAGCCGCTATTCGGACCCGGGTCCCTTTAGACTTAATCCCTAGATCTAATCTTCACGTCCAACCCCACCCTTGTTAAACAATCCACGTGTGTCCCAGGCATATCTGACCATGACGCAGTGGTGGTTGACTTCTACTCAAATAACGCGCCAGAAACCCAGGAAATCTTACAAGTTCGGTAAAGCAAACTGGGACAAGATCAAGCTTGATCTCGCCGCCACTGAACAGGCCATCCTGAAAAAATACAATGAGGAAGAGGATGTAGAAACACTATGGTCGACCTTCAAATATGCCTTATTCAAAAGCTTAGATCAAAATGTCCCATCAGCCACATTAAAAAATCCATGTAATCTACCATGGCTGAACACACGGCTCAAGAAGCTGCTGAAAAGAAAGAAAAGACTATTGAAGAAAGCCCAAACTACCAACAACTGGACCCTATACCGCCAGTTCCAGAAACACTGTCGTAGGGAATTAAGAAGAGGCGAGTGGCAGCACATAAATGGAGTCATTCAAGAAGGCCTTGAAAACAACAACACAAAACCATTCTGGCGCTACATAAAATCCAAGAAGCAAGACAACATTGGCGTAGCCCCTCTACTAGAATACGGGCAACTTGTAAGCGATAGCCAATGCAAAGCTGAAATTCTCCTAAGGCAGTTTCAATCTGTCTTCACCAAAATTACCACAACAGTACTACCATCCCTAAAACCTTCACCTGGTACAATTGACCCCCTCAACATAACTGAACAAGGAGTAGCCAAACTTCTCAAAAACCTCAAGCCCAATAAAGCACCCGGACCTGACTGTATCCCAAACATTGTCCTAAAGACCCAAGCTGACAACATCGCCCCAACCATCACCCGCATTTTCCAAAAGTCGCTTGACTCCGGCAAACTCCCACTAGACTGGCTTGATGCAAATATCACTAGTGCCTACAAGAAAGGTGACCGTCATAACCCAGCAAACTACCACCCAATATCCCTGACCTCCGTTCCATGCAAAATTCTGGAACACATCATCTGTCGTCACATCATGAACCACCTTGAACACTACAACATTTTGACCACTCTAAACCACGGTTTCCGCTCTGGATACTCCACAGAAACTCAATTAATCATCACCACCAATGACCTCCTTGCCTCCTATGACAAAGGTACCCAGATCGACATGGCAATTCTCGACTTCTCCAAGGCCTTCGACACTGTTCCACACAGCCTTCTTCTACACAAACTCCACCACTACGGCATTACCGGCAACCTTCACTCCTGGCTCTCAACATTTCTAACAAAACGGACCATGCAAGTAGTGGTAGATGGCGTCCGATCAGGCAAAGCCACCGTAGACTCAGGAGTTCTTCAAGGCACAGTACTGGGCCCCCTTCTCTTTCTCTGTCACATAAACGACCTCCCTGATACTGTAAAATCTCAAGTGAGGCTGTTTGCAGATGACTGTCTTGTTTACAGAGAGATAGAGAGATAATCGACTACGATGACCACAACCAACTTCAAGCAGATTTGGAGTGCCTTATGAATTGGGCAGAGAAATAGGGCATGAAATTTAATGAAACCAAATGCTACATAATGAGCATCTCAAAAAAAAACCCATCAAGCTATATGTACACCCTAAATATGACAATCCTTCAACAAGTAACAAACAATCCATACCTTGGAATTCTCTTCTCAAATAACCTAAAATGGTCACCCCATATAAACAAAATTTCAAAAAAAGCCAACTCCACACTAGGTTTTATTAGAAGAAATCTGCGCCACTGCCCAACATCCTGCAAACGAAATGCCTATCTTGCACTCGTTCGTCCGATACTAGAATATGGTGCAATCATCTGGGACCCATACCTCAAGCAAGACGTGGACAAATTGGAGCGAATCCAATGTAACGCAATGCGCTTCATAGCACGTGACTATAAAACCACCACGCCTGGCTACGTCACTGGCCTTTTAAACAGATTTGACATCCCCACTCTTAAGGACAGACGAGAAAAGATCCGCCTAACATTCTTGTATAAAATGGCCATGGGGCTAATTCCGGCCATCCCAGCAAACAATTATCTTACCCCACAGAAGCCAGGCCGATTAATTAGAGCCAAACAGTCACTTAACACTGACTTAACATCTGACAACCCCATGAGAAATTACACCCGAAACAATAACAAATGCTTCACTGTGCCTCGGAGTAACACAGTGCAACATAAGCAGTCATTCTTTCCACGCACCATAATTGCTTGGAACAACCTGGACAATACCGCCGTGAACTCGACAACGATCGAAAGCTTCAAGGCCGCCCTAGCATCTGCTAGGGGCCGTTAGATTGGCAACATCGCTTCCCCAACCGTTGCACATATGCCAGTATATGGATGCAGCAACGTACCGAACCAGACTTAATGCTATTTGGATGTAACTTGTGGTAGTTAATTTTAGTTAAACTTAAGAAGTAAGTTTACAAACATAAAGTCAGTAGTAGTAGTCCATTCTATTGAATTATCTTTCATTTGAATTTGATACCAAATTTTTTCTTACAAACCCTACAAAAACCCAACCTCTCACTCTTGAATCCCGGGTCCGAATAGCCGCAGCCTATACTTAAATAAAATGATAAAATCTTTACCTCACTGCCTTGCCCTGCCCTTAAGCCTTAATGAACTTAATTTTACTTTTATTAGTAAAATTTAATATTATTATTATTATGCCTTACTCTTCTGTGTAACTACTCAGTAACAAATATCTCAGTTGAGAGTAATGAGAGTCTAACATTGACAACTCGAAGTCTTAGTTTTAATAATTCTACTCTATATTCTATAAGTCTTTACTAGTCTATAGTCTAACGGGTATACGGTATACCGTCTAACGTACAAACTACTAATTAATACAATGACTTAAGTATAATAAAATATAATTCATGAATGATTATCACTTACCCGATGGAATGTATTCAACGTCTTCTTCCGAATTGTAATCCTCCTCATCCGACATAATATTTATTTACTTTGAGAAAGTACGGGGTATGAAGAGTGTGTTCTTTATTTTATATTTCAGAGGACTACACAAATTATTATTACTAATCCTACACTTCCATTGAGACTCTTATGGTCAATTATTGCCATTCATTCCCTTCCGTATCATGGGGGAAAAAAGGCGAATGCATAAAGATTTAGTTTTGAAATACAAACTGCATTTCGAGACTAAAAAATTAAAACGCAATTCAAATATTTGTTAAATTATCATTTTAATAAAATTTAATGCATCAAACAAAAAAAATATTATTTTCATAAAAAATAATTTTTATCTAATTAGTAAATTAACTTTTATCCATACAATTTTTGAAAATTTTCGCATAAAGATGAAAATATAAAAATAAATTAAAATAAATCAGCTTTGGCATATGATTTGTCCTTTTTCATTGAAAAACGAGCTTCACATATTACTGTTCGTTATGAAAGAAGTGTATGAGGAGTTGTTTTTTTACACGCTATTTAATTCAGATGAAATAAATAAATTAAATAACTACACTTCTTGCATAATATTTGGTAAGATTTTAATAATAAAATTATATTGTTTAAAGAATCACAAATTTATAATAATCAACAAAGAATTTGATTTTATTATTCCACACTTTTATTTTTATAATAATAATATTTTAATACAAGTATCCGCAAGCTCATGTATAAATATATAAGTATAGTGTCTACAGAAGACATAGGTCCAATTTGTAGTATAAAACTGTATTGGTTTCAGCTTACAACAACCCAGGACAACGGTAAAAAAAAATAAAAACAGTACAAATGGTCACTTTTTATGATAAAATAAACATATTTCACTAGATATCAACTTTTATAATATAATAAAGTTGAAAAAATTCAAATGAATGCATCTTGTCCAGTTATCAGCAAGTGACTTCAAGGAAAAATGTTATTATATAGGCCTATAGCATTTTATTTAAACATGTCTTTATTTATCATGGAAAGAAAATGGTGTTATAAAAAACCTGAATAAATGTCGTATTTCATTTAACCAGAAAATGAGCACAAGACTTCTAAGAATGAGTTCAAAATTAAGGTGGTTTTTTTTACTCAAGTAAGTGATTAATTAAAAATTGTATGCATTGTAAAAATAATCTATAATTAACTATTGTTAACTATAATTCGAAAGATTTAACTCCAAAATATTAACTGGTCATTTTAAGTGTATGCATTTTACTGATAAAAAAATTGACTCAGTTCAAAGATACAGAGGAAACTAGTTGATGACAGAGATCAACTGAAGCTTTAAATAGAGTAAGGGCGATTAAAACCATCTAGGATTACAAAATTAAACAAATTTTATTAAAGCTATCATTATCAAATGAAAAAAAAAACTAGTGGTAATTTATCCTCGCTACATTTATGTCAACTTTTTGGCATTGTTGCTTCCACCATATGTCCAAAGTGGCAGCATTTATACCTTTTTCAAAGATTATACAATTTAACTTTAAATAAAGTTTTATAGCATGCTTATCAAGGTTAGCCAAGGTGAAAGTCATATTGTTACTTTTTGGAGAAAAACAGAGAAAATATACAAACAAACAAATATCATTGTGATTAAAAATATAAAACTTGTAGTTTTTGGAATGTAAAAAAATTGACAGTAAAAATTATAAATAGCACCAATTTAATTTATTAAGCAGAGGAGAAATATACCAGGAACAATAACTCAATAAGGTTTCATAAATTGACTTGTATTTATGTCACTTAAAAAGCATTCTAATTAAAAATACTAGTAACAACAAAACTATAGTGAAAGGGTGAACAGGTTTTCAGTATTTAAAAAAAAAATCTGGTTCATGTCAATAAAATATCAAAATAAATGTAGATAGGAGTCTAAACTATTGAAAGTTTTAAAAAAAGTGTTAAGCAAACTTAAATCAAATTAATATCACAATGAAAATGTAAGTTAATGATGTAAGTTAGAACAATTTGTAAATTATTAATTTAAATTGTACATAATAAATGAGTACAAAATATTTTAATTTCAGCGATTGGATTAAAATATAAACTGAACAATACAGGGTTAAAAACTTATTGTCATGCATAATAAAAAAAATTACAGAAGGCTGTGGTGAAAGCAAGGGATGCAATTTAACTTTAAATAAATAACTTGGCATAGTTTTGTAATCACACATTAAAATAATTGTAATACATATAGTTGAGTTGAATTTTAAGAATTGTGACTAAAATTTTTTAGTTAATATGTTTATTTGCCAACACTTGATCTCTTATAGGAAAAAAATGTTACTAAAAGCTATTCCATATTTTATATTTAGATTATCTCAATGCATCCTTAGGGTCCTTGACTTGAAACTATAATGTTTGGTAAAAGGTACAACGTAATATGTTCACAGTATGTAATATCTTCAATTAGTTGTTAAAAAAGTGTTATTTGTGATGTTTAAATTTAAAGTCTTCAATAAAGATAAATAGTAAAAAAGTAACCACAAAAATCATTTTAGTTAAATTCTGTGATATACAAGGCCAAGTATAATATGTTCATGAACTTCAGTTCAGATTAAATTTAAGCAAGAAACCATGGCGCAGCTCAGGACCAAGCAAGTTGACAATTTATATGTTTATTATTATTCAAAATTGTAACATGTAGCAAAAACGCTGACCTTCAAGAGTCAAAACCCTGTACAGACTCAAAAAAACATGCACAAAATAAACACCAGTTATAAAAATAAAAAACCCTGTACAAAAAAATATAAGGCAGAAATAATGGAAAGTTAATTATTCTTTATACTGTACTTGTTTCCTTTTTCTTGCCTTCAAGTAATGTTTTCCCCTTTTCATAACAAGATGGATTAGTAATGAATCCCAACAGAATAAGAGTATGTTAATTTTATGTGGCATGCATGTCTTATATAAGGCATAAATAAATATTTACCAAAATCAAACACTTATTAACTTGTGGTAGCTCACCATTAAAAGATTAGTCAGAGAGTAGAACAGAAAAGTCGGACTAGCTGATCCTAAGACTTGTAACATTTTTCAAAGGAAAAGAATACAGTAAATGTAATAACTTGTAAACCTAATGAAAATAACTTAATAAGTTATAGAAAATGGTTCAGATTGAGGTTAAGCTTGAAAATGCACAGTTATTACTATTATTATTATTATTATTACTACAGTGGTCTTATATAGTGCAGTACCCCAGCCTAGGGCTGGGCTCACCGTAGGCAGTGTTAAGACTTAGTCAAACATGTCTTAGGGGGTGCAGAGCATAGAAAAGGTTGGAAAGCCCTGCCCTGATGTATATTTGCACATCATTGTGTTCTTTGCATGTCCTATGACACAACATCACTAACAGACACTTAAAGATACTGAATTATATTATTTGAAAAAAAATATTTTCTTCAATTAATTTATGTAGAAATGTTTAGCTTAAAAAAAGTATAACCTTTTTATGTACGGTATTTTTTAAAGTCTCAATTAGCCTTCATCTGAGAAGGGTACAAAAATAAATCTTCTTTTCAAAATGTGGACTCAGACATTGTAAAAAGATGGCATTTTCATATGTTGATAAAACTGATAGGCAATTACAAATACGTGCAATCAATTAAAGCACCTTTTTTTATAGCAAGTAAATTATGAAAATTTTGCAGAACTAAAATTAGAACTTAAAGTTTTACTAATACATTAATTTAAAATGATAAGTATTGAATTATTTTGAAATCATTTCATTATAAGGGGTACCCATGCGTACAAAATGTAAAATATAATACTAATATGTATTTAGAAAAAATGCAACACCAATGTCACTTGTCAAATTTAACAACAAATATTTTAAAACAGTAGTAAAGGTGAAAATACATGAAAAAGAGAATGATGTTTAATAACTAAAACACATTATTACATCACTCAAATTTTACCAAAACTTCATGTCGTCCTAACCTATCTTTAAAAAAGTATGGTTAATTTATTGAGTAAACCTTTATCTTAAAAACTTTTTTTTAAATGGAACTAAAACCTCCTCTCTTAGAAAGAATGCTATAAATATGTGAATATATAACAAAATTTTAAATAATACAAATTATTAGTGACTAGAGCAAATAAATAACTAGTATGTAATAGTGTCAAACTGACTAATAATATCTATATATATACTTGTGGCGGATGTAGTATAAATTTGGAAATTCAATCTTAGAGGATTTTTTTTAGTACTTTTAGTAGCGGTAACAGTGTTTTAACAAATTTGCAATTTTAAATGGTAATAAATGAGATAGAAATTTACTTGCAATAATAGAAATTAATCATTGAAGCAAAATAGTTTTAAAAATTTTTTTAGTTACCAGGTCTTATTAATTTTGCAGGTAAAAGTTTATATTTAATGCTATTGACGCATGTGTTAACAATTTAATTCATCAATGAAAACTTAATTGACTGTTTCAAGACCTACAAAATTTAATGTTTACCACCACAACTTTTAAGAGAACATTTCCTTTTGTAGTGATACACTTCTTTAAAATAGTCTATGTTATTGATAAAACAATAGTATATCTTTGGTTTTTCTTGATAACAACAAAATGCAGACTGAACGTGTTATGCCCTTTCATGATGGCACTAGTTTAAGAAGCTTCTGGAACAAACTTGTAGCTTTTCCTAGACAAGAAAATGGAAGTTCTTTCATTTAATAAACAAAATCCACAAAAAATTCATTCAACACTCTCAATGAATAAATATATATTTTCTGCAGCATACATTCTTAAAATAGAAATTAAATTAAAAAATAAGATTTAAATACAATTGTTACTATTTAGATCACTACACATTTGTTGGATGTTCTTTAGAGACTGAAATTTAAAATAACAAAATTAAATGATGGGGGCTGTCAGATAATTTTTATATAGTACCTCACATCTGAGCTGGGGGAAAAAAAAAAGGGGGGGGGGTGTTTAAGTAGGCCTACAAACATTCATAGTCATTTTCTTGTTGGTATAATAAGATGCCTCAAATGCATAATTGGACGTCTCTTTAGATGAAAACACCTCTTTGGTTGGTTCCTGTAGTGCCCCACCCCCTCCAAAATAAATAACTAAACAAATAAAAACTTACTAATAATCTGGACACAAAATTTGGGCTTCTTAGTCCATCGAACACCAATCCAATAGACAGGTATCCCAGCTAAATAGATGAGAAGACCTATGGACATCCAAACTGGCTCATGGTAGACAATTAGCACTAACAATGCAGAGCACACAACAACTTGAAGTAGGGGAAATAACAACGGTACCTGAAATCATTATCAATATATTCATAATTTTAGGTGATTATTTATAGACTAAAATGTTTATCTTTAGTTAGGAGTTTAATAGCCATCATATTAGAAAGAAAAATAATAATAATAAAGTTTATTTGAAAAATCACGCTTCATCCCCAAAGGCTCAAAGAGCGGTACCAAGTCAACCATATTAAAAGAGAAATGAAACAATCTATATTTTACCACATTTAAATAAAAAAGGCAACATTACAAAAACTACATACGAGCATACCCATTCAAAGTCTTTCATCCCTTGCAACCATAAACAACACAAGCCAATATTGACAGAATTTATATTTCTTTATAAACATTTAAGTTATACACCAAAAAATTAAATTGCTATTATTTCATCTGCAGGGCTGTCATAAATGATTGAACTTCATCAACAACAAAATAATGATTTTATTGCTTTTTCTTTTCACAATATCCTTATCACTACAACTAAAACATCATGGATTTTTAAATGATCAGTACCTTGTATGGCCGAGATATCTCAGGTTTTGTATATCGAAGATACAGTAAGCCTATGACAACTTTTAATCCCATAATGAGTGAATAAAGACCCACAAACTGCATCAACTCTTTAACATCTCCAATGTACATCATGACAAACCCATAAGAAGTCTAAATATGGAATATAAAATCGTGTTGAATATTAATTTCTAACACAATGATGCTAAACATTTACTACCTCAAGAAGAAGAAAATGCTATTGTTGCTAAGTTCTATATAACGACAGCAAATTGTTAACAAGTACAAGTTACAAAGTACAGTACCGGTACATAAATTGTGGAACAACACATTATGGTACAGCATCTAACATTGAAGTTTTTAAAAAGTATTAAATAGCTTTTTTTTTAAAACAAGAATTAAGGCAAAATATTTTACACAGAGCCATACTTCCACATTAACAAAATATATTTAACAATTCTGCTTAAGTGATACTCACAATAGTCCAGAGGGCAATCATAGGTGTCTTATAAGTTGGGTGCAGTGTGCTCATGATGGAGGGCATATCACCTTTTCTTGCTGCAGCAAAAAGCATTCTTAGAGAAATTGGTTTCATTTGTTAAAGTTTGACCATATTTTGAATATCAACACAGGAATGTTTTGAATTAGCAGGCATGATGTGATAATTTGCTGATATTATGGTGCTAGACAAGCTTTAAATTTATGGAAAGGAAAATAAAACATTTATTCTCCCTAAACTGCCCCCCCCCCCCCCCCCCCCAACCACCAAAACAAAAAACCCACGAAAAAGCAATAAACAGGCCACATATATTTACACACAAAGAAATTATAAAATATAGAATTAAATCAGTGTAAACATTAACAAATTGTTGATAGTCTAATTTCTGTATTTTAATAAATCCCAATACATGTCTTGTTTGAACAAATCAAATAGCAGACATCATGGTTTTAAAACTGCATTGTTTCCTCATGTGTTTTTTTCTGAGCTAACAAAAACTACTTTGTGCCACCGATAAGAATAATTCTTTCTAAGAACTTCAGTGTTCATTGAAACATCAAGCAGAGGCCCCTTTTAAGAACTTAAAAAACGTATTCATGAAGGTTGAGATTATCATTTTGTGTGTGTAAATTTTATTTTTTATTATCCTATTAAAAAGAACTATTTAAGCATAAATTTAAAAATAAAAAATATGGGATCCAATGTTTTACCTCCTAAAATTAGGTCATAAATTAAACCAGATGCTGTTGAATATTCAAAGTTTCCATTCTGTTGACTAACCTGGAGTGTCCCATAATTCCTGTGTTAAGAGCCCCAACACAAGCAACTGCAACAAGAATTGACATCACAGGTGCTAACGGAGGCCAAACATGTTCACAAAATGTCTGGAGATAAGGAATTACAAAATAATAATAATTAGGCTTTGGAAAATACGTTAGATTATACTTATATCTGTAAGAAAATTTTGAAACTATTTTAGATTATAGATTAAAACTCAAATTTATAAAACTTAATACTTGATCACATTATGACAACTATAACACATATTTCACATTGTAACAACTCAATAAAAAAAATATTTTGCCATCTTTTGATTTTTATGCTGTTACTTAAAGATTCCTTTGTGTTTTGCCCTGTTCGTTCTCACAGCTTCCAATAATAAATGCTATTGGCCCAAACAGTAATATACCAATTGATTTTTCACAACATTTTCAATTCCATCATGCCAAACTAGAAAACTTACAAGAGCTACAGCTTTTGACTGAACCATCTCATGTTTTTCCAGAACAACAAAATAACTGAGGTAAGTCATAACAAACATGGACACCACAATGGCAAAAGTCAAGTGGATAGCTCTGGGAAGAGTTCTACAAAATAAAAAAATAAGATACTACATTTAATTTTTTTTAAAACCTGAGCAGATTAAAATAAAAATATAGAGTAAGCTAGAGTTGTGGAGTCAATCAAAAATAAAATACTACAACTAGTTTGTCTAGCACAGCTCCAATTCCTGTTCCATTATGTCACATGCAGTGAGATAATGTTACAAATACATTTATTCTGAAAAGATTTTTCGATAGCAAAAATGGTTTTCAGTGATTACAGCCACCTGATTTAAGAGTTTTCATTTCACAACATTTGACACAGGGAGAAAGTTAAAAGTGTTCATCCCTTGACCTAGTGTGGCCAAAAATATAATGATTGAAATTGTTATGATTAGATTCCCCTTGTAGCTTAAATTTAAAATAAAATGGAAAAAATAAATAAATAAACGTTAGTAAATTAAAAGCATGCACTTATAAACTATCATGTTCTAGGAATACCTTGCCATTTAAGGAAAGGGTCAGAAAACTGGGGTAAATTAACCCAAAAGGAGTAAAAATGAACATCTTGGGTTAACGATATACATAAATAAAATTATATTAAAAGGGTTTGCTTTGTTATGGCAGAGTTTTTTTTCTGGCAACACAGCATCTGGCCAGAGTAATAGCAAAACACATCCAGTATCCAGCATTTGGCTAATAGTGGTTCCGCATAACAGCACATTTTGTCTTGTATCCATCATTTTTGCCTGGTCACTTACTGTTTTATCTTAAATTAATAAAATCCTTGAAATTTATTAACATAAAATAAAACAATAAATGACTAGGATCAAAATGATGTATACAAAGACAAAATGTGCAGTTAAGCTGAGCCAATATTAAGCAGATGTATTGCATTTATATCACATGCTTATATTAATTGTATTCTTCATCTAAAAGAGAATGAAGACATCATTTTTGAATTTAAATAGTCTGTGATTTTCTCCCTATCAAATAGAGAGGGTAACGTCCTTGTAAACAAATATATTTTGGGGTCATAGCTAAAAAAAAAGCTTTCCCAGACCCATCTAGTGAGAAAACAATTTTTAAAGAATATAAAGCACATAACAAAAGACCTACTTGGCAGGTTCTTTGACTTCTTCTGTTAGCGTGGTAACAGCCTGCCTGGAAAAAAGATTAAATAAAATACTTACTCTATATCATAGGCTAGTGACAAAAAGAAATGTCAAGGTCTCTTGGTTTATAGACTTTTCCTGGAGCTATTTGGGAAAATGGCATTGAATAGACAGCATCAGCTTTGGTTTCTTCAATATGGTTGAATTGATAACTTTTTATTTTGCTCTTTAAAATCTCTATTTTGTAGAATAGGGATGTGGTAGAATATGTTGGTTTTTTTTGTGGTGGAGATGTATGTTTTTAAATTTCCCACATTTTATTTTGGTATACTGGCCTTTGCTTCACAATTATTCCTCTACTTTCTTTTCTGTAGTGCACATTGAAAATAAAATTGCAAACTCGAATAAAACAATCACTCTAGTTTTGTTTATTACTTAAATATATGGTAATTGTAGTTTTCATCTACTCCTTAAATCAATATTTCAAAGATTCTCAACCTGATCTGTTTAAAATAGTTGTTCATAGATTTAATTTATAGCAAGTAGCAAGTATGAAACACATTTTTAGATAGTAAAAAACTTATGGTATCAAACTTGGAGACACTTCTTTGCAGCAATTTCCTTGTTTGACAAATGAAATGAGAACCTGTCTGAAATTTGGAGTGTATATGGTTTGGAAGGAACATAAAAACCACTTTGATGACTGTCAATCACTGTCATATTTTTATTGTTAATTTGATACCAGCAGGCTTAAATCAAAACAATCATTGAAAACATGTGATCTTACTCTTACTCTTTAAGCCAGGAAACCTGTTCTACACAATTACCAGACAAAACTAACACATTGTATTCACTGAATAATTCAGACAAAGACCTGCACATTTTCATCACGGCAGGCTGACAAGCATTAGCCCAAAGACTATTGGATCAATTGACATGAGATGGTTAAAAAAAAGCTTTTCTCACCAGCCACCATTAGAGAAGATTACAAAAGTCAAAGCCATTGAGATGCGACCAGGATCTCCATGGATTCCCTCAGTTGGCTTTTCGAAATTCTCAGTTGATTCTGAAATTCATTATTAAACCCATGATTAAAATATTAGCAATAAATTTACTCTACTAAATTTTGATTGATTATTTTTAGAATTACCTGATATAACTAATTATTAAAATCTATTTATTTGATTAAATTTTCAACAATATTGAGACATGAAAAAAAATATTTTATTTCAGCCATCTGATTTTAATATCAAAATTGTTATAGTCTTACAATTATAATAAATACACCTTAAAAAAATAATCAAACTCCCCACTTGCTCTATTGCTGGGGAAATAGTTGTCACTTGGGTCAGCGATCTTGTGTAAAGAGAAGCCATTTTTATAAATTAACCTTTATCTGCTAAGGAAATATTTTTGGAGCAGCATGTCATTAAAAAATGTTTTAAAAGCACCAGATCTATTCTTTTACAGAGCCTACCACTGCATTAGCATAACTACAAAATGATGGTTTATGCTCATTAATTTATAGATTTGAATTTTTATGATTTGGACTAGCTAGACATACAAAAGAACAGATATTATAAGTAGCCAATGATTAGGGAGGAGAAGGGTGCAACCGTTACATAAATAAAGTGATCGAATTCTTTCTATAAGTTTATGAGAGTCAGTGCGAAGACCACGGCACATTCACTTAGCATTATACAAATTAATGGTTTCAACAAAATTTCCTAACCTGTAAATAATACTTAAATTCTTAACATTTTCATAAACATTAGATTTATACCTGTTGCTAAGATGTAAATTCCTCCAGATACAATGATACCGATGGCCAGCATTTTGCAAGCAGTAAGAAAATTTTGTACTTGGACAATTAGCTTCAGGCAGTAGCAGTTCAAGAAAGCAAGCCCAACTGAAGTAATGAGGTAAAGGTGTTTAGACTATTTAGCAGACAAATTTGAGGTTGTTATAACTACCAGACCATAAATTACCAGTACCAACTTCTGCTCTATGGCTTTAACTTTAATCAAATGATGGAAGCTTATATACAGTTTAAGTCCTTCTGAATCAATTCACACCTTTGAGCCTCATTTTTTAAAATATCTCAAAATCACATTCTTTTAACAAGACAATATTTCAAAAGTAAAATAAAAATGTTGGTCTTTCAGAAAGGCAGCTTATTGTATACCAGTATTAATTTCTGTTCAAACTCTTCAATATCACCTGCTGTTCAACTATTCTATTTTCTTTTACCTGCAATGTTTTAAACTTGTGTTCAATATTCTTTGTTTTTACCAGACTCATTTGTGTATTTAAACTAAATAATAATTCTAAAAAAAATCTAAAATAACTTACGAAGAATACATCCTCCCAATATAGATACAACAGACTTAAAATAATTGCTCTGGCAGTCATAATCTGTCATAATAGCTTTCAATAGATACAAAGATGCTGTTTTAGCTGCGAAAGCATTAAAAGGCCCTGAAATAAGAATAATGTAGCCCCAGGCCACAAGAAAGCCATACTGGTTACCAAAGATTAAGGTTACATATAAATAAGGTCCGCCAGCACTCTGAAAAATAGTTCCAAGCTCAGTGAAACATAGAGATAGTGTATAGACTAGAAAACTACCAATAATCCAGAATACAAGTGTAGAGATTATAGATCCAGACATGTTCAAGACTAGACCAGGAGTAATGAACACAGCTACATGACCTGTTATTGATACTAAAAGGGCAACAACATTGAGTAAAGAGAGGCTCCTTCTTAAAGTGGGAGTTTCTGTAAGGTTTTCTAGCTCATAGCCAACATTTCCTGTATTTTCTCTTTTCTTCTCTGATAATTTAGTTGCCCCATCTTCATCCTTATCATCAGGATCCACTGAGGTGTCTTGATCAGTCATTAAGTGCTAATTGAGAAAGAAAAGAAGGAAAAACATTTTAAAATGAGAAAATATAAAATGCATAATCTGAAAGTAAATCTGAGAGAAAGTGGGGGGTGGGGATGGGGAGATTCAGGTCATGACCGGAAGAAAACTTTGTTTTACACATCACTACCAGGTGTTTCAAAAACTACATCTTCAAGTCTGCCAAATACACATAAGATACTTGTAATAAATATGCTACACTGCACAAGGCCTATATTATATTTAAACTAGGATTGTACTGCCAATCACAGTTTAATATTCTTCCCTTAACTGGGCGGTGTAAGTTGTAAGCAACTATTCTCAGAAATGGTGGTGTAATTTCATTTAATATTATAGTATAGGATAGGTCTACTGAAAATTATTACAAGTTAATTTTTAAAAAGATACACAACATACTCTTAATGTACATTTTAATTTTTTTTTTTTAAATCCTTCATATAACAACAAAGCTTATGCTACAGCTATGGTCAGGGCCATCATAACAGCAGGGGGCCTGGGGCAAATTAATGCACTGAGGCCCCCTCTTTCTCTCTAACCTATTCAAGTAATTTTAGGAAAAGCATATGGGGCACAGGTTGGTCCATATATTATGACCTTTTTCTATCAGACAATTTCATCGGGGGAGGGGGGGGGGAGGGGCGCTTTTCAAGGGTTCGGGAAGGGGTAAAGGGCATCTATCAATCACTGCTGAAGAATCCCAATTTTTTTTTTTTTTAATCAAAATACAAGGGTGCATTTTGCCAATATCTGAATTTAGTTTTGCATCATTCTACACTTAATTGGCAAGCAAAAGCATAAATGCTTGTGGAGATTTAGGTACCCTTGACCAGGTTTTTATAAACTGTAATAAAATTGCATCCTTAATTTTACAAAAGTAAAAGGGATCATATAGGGAATTTGAAGTAGTATAAATTTGCCAAATTCATTAGATCAAAAGATTTATTAGGAATTTCAAACAAAATACTCTAATTACTTCAGATCAAATTAATAATCATATGGTGCCTATTTTAGAGCTCTTGATTTACTAACACCCACACCCAGCGCCAACTGCCAATGGTCCCATATAATATTTATGAAAAAATATGTAGGTTTATGTCAATATGTCTCTCTCTTCCTGCCTCCACACTTTCCTATATTTTTACTACGCGCTTTCACTTTTACTATATTATCAATTTTATATTTATATCCCTGAACAACCTCGAATCTAGCTTTGCTCTCGGTCAAAAGGAAATTAGATTAGGTCCATTTAGTTTAAGAGAGTGAAGTAACCCTGGTTGGGCATTACTACTAGAAAAAAAGAGAGTTACGAATAAAATAGCAAAATATTAGTGTGACATCAAATTAATAAGTGCAAACCTTAACGTTTTTAGACGTGAAATGAACGGAGGCTTATAATAATAACTGAGTCACTTATTTTTGCCAGATTATCGCTAATTACTTAAGATTAAGATAATGTTTGAGTTAAAAATCACCAATTTGGTCTTGGTCGGTCTAAATCACTAAAAGTTCAATTCATTGTGGAATACATATTCAAGTGAGTATGCCTGTTCATAAGTCGTATAAATTAAAAATAATGGGGAAAAGATAAATCATAAATCGGGCAGGTCTATCCTAGTGTCAGTATCAGTGTTCGGAGTGTTCAATTTAGTCAGAGGCTAATAAAAAATATGATATAATTTTTTATAAAATATATAGGCTTATATAGGGCCTACTCATACTTAGACTTATTTAGATAATAAATAATTAAAAAATATTGTAGTTGTAGTTGTAGTGTTGCTTATGTCTATGTACTATCAACTTTATTGACAACTATGTTAGAATATAAACATTACTGACTATGTCATGTCTATTTGTAGATGAGTTTCTGTTATAAATTAAGATAGTATTTATTATTTATGTACTATTAAGTACTATGTACTCGTAGAGTTGTAGCAATCCATGTTATGATAATAAACAAATAGTTAGACTACGTTAGTAGTTAGACTAAATAACATTTTAATTTTATAATTTATATTAATCATGCTCCACAAATTTGTTTTTTTAATTAAAAATGAAACTGAACTTTGATTACTTGATTTGATTTGAAGACAGGCTTTATTAACTTTATGGAAAAAGTAAGAGGATCATGAGTTTACTTTCTGGCCACTGGAAATCAATTAAAAAAATCAGTACCATTTTCTCCATAAAAATCTACAAACAGCAGAGATTCATTTCAGGTTTTCTGAATATTGGCATCAAGTCTGGTAATAATAATATTATAAGCATAAGATCAGTTGCACAAACTTATTGTGAACACTGTACTTCCGTAACCCATATAAGAAACATGACTGACACTGTTGCCAAGCCACTGTATGAAGATCTAAATATAGATGAGACGGGCATTGTGATACAGGATGAAGATCCATCAAATAATTATCAACCGTTTAGTAAAGAAGAAATTATTAAGCCACTTTCAAAGAAAGCTTTAAAAAGAGTAAGTCATTTCTTAGAAATTCCTTGTTATTGTTTCATTCATATTAATCATATTAAATGTGTGTGCAAGTTCAGAAAAAATACTTTCTTTTCACAATCTTTAACAATGTTTATTCCTGTTTACTTATAATTACTTTAAACAGAAGTCAAAATGTTTCATTTACTAAACTTATAATTAATTTGTTTAAAATGCATTTTAAAAATCTTTTAGTAATAGTAAAAAGAAAAAGAAATATTTGTCATTAGATTGCAAGGGCACAAAAGCATAAAGAGTTAAAGAAAAAAAGACGAGAGGATCTAAGATTAAATCAAAAAGATGACCTTGGTTACAGTCCTGAAGACCTCTTGCAATCTTCATATTACTTTGAGAATGGTAGGTACAGTAGCTCTTGGTAAGAATCATGTTATAGAAAAAAAATTGTAAGGACTACAATAAAATGTTATTATAATAAAAAATATCTTTTACAGCACAAATCCCTATTTTGTCCTTACTGCTTAATTTTCACAGGGCTTCGAAAAGTTTACCCCTACACTTACATCTTTGCTACACATGCTAAAGGTCGTTGGGTTGGTCGCACCATTCACAATGTTTTGGCATCAGAGTTTGGTTTTGATCAGCCTGGAGATTTAGTAAGTGGTTCCAAAGAGACATATTGTGTGATTTTTTTTTTATAGATGCTTTTTAATTAATGAAGATTAAAAAAACTTGAACTAATTTATTTTGGTAGAGTTTCAATGCATCAGTAAATTCCTTTATCTGAGTGTGATATTATATCAAGTCAAATTATGTGATAAGGCTATCCAATTATTTTAAAACCTATAAAAAGAAGCAGTGTTCACTTAACTTCATTTCAATTAACTGCAATTTATGATTATTTATTTAAACTTTTATTTCTAAGTCACTTAGTAATTGAGTGTCCTCTCTGTCAAAATTAGGTGGGTGGGGGTGGATCGTTTAAGAATAAAATAATTCTAGCCTTACAATTCATTCATTTGCATATAGTCTAAGATAAAAATATCTTTAAAAGTTATCTTTTATGATTAGGACAAAGCTTTTGAAACCGGTATGATCCATGTTAACAACAACCAGGTGACTTCAAGCTACGTACTTAAAGACTGTGACTACATTTCTCATCGCACACATAGGTTGGTACGCACACATAGGTTGGTATGCACACATAGGTTGGTACGCACACATAGGTTGGTACCGGTACCAGGACATTTACAAACAAAAGAAATCTCTAAATCTGGCATGTCTTCTTTTCATTCTCATTCCTGTCAGACATCATTAATCAAGCGCATCTTCTCCAGCTATTGCGAGCAACCCAATTAATATTGGTTAAAATTTCAACCATAAATGCTGCATGTTGGATTGTGGTTGCTAAAAGACCCAAGATACATTACTTATAGTCATCTATATATTACAAATTAAAAGGAAACAACCTTAGAACAATGATATACAATTATATACAATGATATACAATGATATACAATGATATACAATGATATACAATGATATACAATGATATACAATGATATACAATGATATACAATGATATACAATGATATACAATGATATACTTCACCTTTTTTAGTTAGTCCCACAACTGGTAATGTTTTATTATGATACAAGGGCAGGGGCTTACCATGGTATTTTTTACTATTGCAACAGATGTACTAAAGCACTCATCCAATCTCTATTGCTACACATGACTTATCATGAGATGTTTAGCCTTGAAAGTGCGTATAAATACATAATTTTCTGCCTAATGGTAAAGTAATTTATTTGATTCTTTTACTAATTTGCATTATGAACTACTGCAGGCATGAAAATCCAGTGACAGCTGCTCCAATAGAGATTATAGAGAACAGTGATGATGTGCTAGTAATTAACAAACCAGCCTCCATTCCTTGTCATCCGTGTGGGCGGTACAGATTCAACTCTGTTGTCTTCATCTTAGGCAAAGAAATGGGAATCACAAATCTCAGAAGTGAATATATATATCTTGTATATTCATTATTGTCTTTTTTTTTAAAATTAACTTTTACATTATTTTTTTTTACATCCCTACATTTCCTTTTGTTTCCCTACACATAATCAGATAACTTTATTTTATATTTCTTGTAAGAGGGAGGGAAAAGTGGGTCAATGCCACCATTATGCTTTCATTGGTTTTATTTGCTTTCATTTTTTTTAGTCATCAATAACAACAATTTAGGGCGGGTCTTCTAGGCAGCCGCTTCGTCCCCGTCACTGGCTAGTACTTGTGATGCTGTGTTAATGTAAGGGCCAGGAGTACCCAGTACAACTTAGCGATAAACATTGTTATGATATGAGTGGTCGGTAGCTCTGAGGAATCCTTTTTGCAACGTATCAGTGAAGATTCTCCCTATTTGCACCGACTCAAAATATAGGACCATGTTTTTCCCCAGGGGTGGCGGGGGAGGTCACAGTGGTCCACAGTAGGAAATCCACAATTTACTTTGTAAGGTCAATGCTTGGGAGCTACCCCTTTGGCATTCCTGGGGTGGCCGGAAAGGAGGGAGGGTCCTGTGAGATGGGGTCCTGGGAGACCATGAAAGGAGGGAGGGTCCTGTGAGATGGGGTCCCTGGGAGACCATGAAAGGAGGGAGGGTCCTGTGAGATGGGGTCCTCAAAATATTTTGAGAGCCAAATTTCTCTTCAAGTACTTATCAAGAACTATAATTTATGTAGTCAAAGCTGGTTTGTGACCGACTGGTTTGCTGACCACTGGTCTAAGCTAACATAATTTTAGAACAGTTTTGAAACAGCTACATAACCTAAGGGTCTCTACTAACATAATTTTAGAACAATCTATGTCTTAAGCTGTAACAATAAATATCCTAGACAATTCATTTAATCGAAATATTATTTTGAATATTTCAAACATTTCATCATCACCAACCCATGATATTATTCTTTATAACTTGCACTTAAGTATCCATCTTGTAAACAACACTATACTTGTGTATCCATCTTGTAAACTACACTGTATTTATGTATCCATCTTGTAAACTACTATTATCTTTTTACCATCCCACTTCTATATAAAACAGACATCTATCGGCTGGACCGGCTAACTTCGGGTGTACTCATCTTAGGGAAAACGGCGGAGAGGACAAGGGTTTTAATGGACCAAGTGGTGAAGAGAGAAGTACAGAAGGAATATGTGTGCAGAGTGGTAGGCAGGTTCCCAGAGTGAGTTCCAATAAATGTTTAGTTTTAATGATGTTAGCCTCTTGTTGTTCAATTTGCATTGATTCATTCAAGATTGGAGGTTATGTTTTTAAAATATTTTTTAGACAGATTGGGTTCTCAAATTAAATATGAAATGCAGTTGTTACCTATATCAAACACTTTGACTAATGTAAAAAGGGGGAAAATTTAGGGATTAATGAGCTTCTCTATGTTAACAGTGGTACAGTCAAAGTGGACCAGCCCCTCGAACCATTGTCCAATAAACTGAGACTGCAGGTCATCTCTCCTAAAGGTAAAGCCAGCCAGACAACCTTCACAAGACTCAGCTACAATGGTAGATCCAGTGTAGTTCGATGTAAGTACCTACTTATGATCTATGACTTTGTGGAGTTAGTTGTTGATAGTTAGCTGTTATTGGACTTTAAAATACACTGAAGGAATTATTCAAGTATGTTCCAGCCAGTGATGTTAACTAACAGGAGAAGATAACTTGTGGTAAATCATATGCAAAAACAGTTTATTTGGGGAAAAACAGGTTATAATTATTTAAAATTTTTTTTATTAGTATTGTTTTAAAATCAAAGAAATCATAGTAACAATATTCTTATCATAGTAACAATATTCTTATCATAGTAACAATATTCTTATCATAGTAACAATATTCTTATCATAGTAACAATATTCTTATCATAGTAACAATATTCTTATCATAGTAACAATATTCTTATCATAGTAACAATATTCTTATCATAGTAACAATATTCTTATCATAGTAACACTATTCTTATCATAGTAACACTATTCTTATCATAGTAACACTATTCTTATCATAGTAACACTATTCTTATCATAGTAACACTATTCTTATCATAGTAACAATATTCTTATCATAGTAACAATATTCTTATCATAGTAACAATATTCTTATCATAGTAACAATATTCTTATTAGTTGAGAACAAAAATTTGAAGAACAAAAAAACGGTTTGACCCAATAAGGATCAAACTCTACAATAACTCTGTCCAATTTCAAAGAATCAAACTCTACAATAACTCGGTCCAATTTCAAAGAATCAAACTCTACAATAACTCGGTCCAATTTCAAAGAATCAAACTCTACAATAACTCGGTCCAATTTCAAAGAATCAAACTCTACAATAACTCGGTCCAATTTCAAAGAATCAAACTCTACAGAAACTCGGTCCAATTTCAAAATAGGTTTATTCAAATTCTTTGGTTAATTTATTCAAGCAATTAAGTGACAAAGAAAATGATGAAGGAAAAAATGACATGCATTTTAAAATTGTTTACGCGGAGATCCGCCACTCAATCAAAGAGTATGTTATCCCAATTGACTAAGCTAAACTTTGTCTAACAAATTTCAGTTAATTAATATTAGCGATATCTTTGCTCAACATGGATGTCAAGAATATCAAATTATATGAACAAAGAAGTGAACTCTTCATTATAGTACAAGACAAGGTTCTAAAAAAGGACAACAAGTTAATATCCATTATCTGATTCTAGCAAAAATGTTGTCAAACTGGCCTTCACCCTTAGCCCAGCTTTCTATTTCAACAACTGTTCCAGGAATTTTTAAATTATATGTTTCTTTTTTTAATAAGGTTTGCCACATACGGGCCGGACGCATCAGATTCGTGTACATCTTCAGTTTTTGGGCCATCCAATCATCAATGATGTTTTCTACAATTGTGAGGCCTGGGGACCAAATAAAGGAAAGAATGGTGTCTATGAAATTTCTTTTGATGAAGTAAGTGCCTATTTGATTGTTTTTAAATTTCACATAATAGAAAGAAGGCTAATCATTAGCCTCTTCTTCCATCACTGGATTTTACTAGTGGTATTACATTTTTATTTTAAGTAAGTCATAGTCTTTCTTTAAAATTATCCTCTAAATATTTCTCCAGAAAAAAACATCAAGTAGGCCACAGTAGAACTCCAGAGGTTACATTTAAAGTCTCAATAAGATCTTGGTATACCAGTAGTTTTATAAATTTTATTTGACAGTTGTCTAGTCTTTCTGGTATTATCATCATCCAGACTATGTTGGGGTCTGGCCTGCCTCACCACTTCCTTCCTCTCTGACCTGATACTTTTCTTTTCCATTTCCTTGCCTGGATTCAAAACTGCTATAGATCTTTTCCACACCGTCTAATCCAAAAATCATGTCCTTATCGAGGCATAGGTTAATTGTCGTCAGTTAGTATCAGTCCTGGTTTTTGTTTGTTGCTTGGATTTTATAACATTTATTACAAGGCCGGGTTGTTAGCCCAGTGCACAACCATTACAGCTCTTTAGGTCATTGCCTTTATTTTGGGGTAAAGGTCCCTAGTCTTTGTGGATCCCTCCACTTCCTACAAAGCAGTAGGTTCTGATGTTGGTCTGCCCTGGGTATTTTATTTCCCCAGTACCCGCTATCAGGCGGAGATGCTTGATCAGTTACTGTGCATGAATACTTCTGTTAATGGTAATGGATATTAGTATTTAAAGAAATGTTTTTAGCAAATTTGCAGAGGCTAAAATGGGTGAGCTTTTTTTTAAAGTATTGATTGTAGCCTTGTAGATGAACATAGTGAAAGTTATAGTGATTTCTTATGGAAAATGAAATTTAGGAAAGCCAATTATTTTCTTTTTTTTTTAAATTTCATCAGGTGTGTGAGAGAATCATGCAAGAACACAGCGTCACTCTATGGGATGGAGGAGAAAATCCACTTTATGAAGAGAGACTACGAGAAATGGGGTCAAAGGAGCTAAATGTTCCCAACTTACCTAGAGTACCCGAATGTTCACATACACCCAACATAGATGAAACAGAGGAGGAACCACAGAGGAAATTGAGAAAGGTAGAGGCTGAGGGTACAGATATTCAGGTGGATGTGTTGACCTCAGCTGTCTCAAAATCTGGATCTCAAGAAGAAGTGACCCCAATTAGCCATCCAGTAAAACCTGTCCAAGCAGAACCTGGGTCAGACAGTCAAAGTGCCAACAACACGGAACATGTTGGGACACATCTAGACAGAGAAGTAAATACGGGTCGGCCTGGTTTTGAAATGTCCAAGTGGTCAGTCGATGCATCCTGTGACCTGTGTAAGAAGAAACCAATTGACCCCCAGGAAAAAAATCTTGTTATGTTTCTCCATGCTCTGAAGTACAAGGTAAGAAATACAATACTGAGATTTGTATCTAAACATATAATTTATATGTTCAAGTACAAGGTTAGTGAAATTATATGTTCAAGTAAATGGTCAGGGAAACAACGCTCAGATGATCATTCTCTTTATGTTCGTATGTTTTTGTTTCTACTATTTTGATGTCAGCATCTGTTTTTACAAGGAAAGAAATTAAGAAAATGCTATTTATAGAAATTAAATTTATCTACAAAATTTTTAGTGAATTATTTTTTTGTTTGTGAAGGGGACAAATATACTGTACCCATTTATAGTTTAATATTTAGTTAATAAAGTGACAGGGGGTGGGGGTGTTAATGTTTTTTATTAAATCCAGTGAAGAAGCTTTCTTCTTGCTTCTACTGGTGGCCAGCATATCATAAGATTATACCTTAGGGCACATACAGTGATTATTGATTTGACTGCGAACATTTAGTACCTGACGTACAACAAAAACTATAAGACACTCCTATAGAATTTATATTTAATGATGAATTCTAAATTGCTGTCATAAGAGAATTAAATTAAAAGTTCATCTGTTTAGAGAAAATGGCTTGTTCATGGACTTTTAAATTAAGTATATTGCTATTTTAAACTTAAAATTATTTTTTTTGGTACATTTCGGGATTTTTAAAATAAAAAACAACAAAATCAGATTCTATTATTGTGTTGTAAAAAAAAAACGGAAAGGAAAATTGATTTAAAACTGATAATCTCAAAATTTACAAATACCATTTTAAATTTACAGTTAATATTGCGCTTTAAGTGCCACATATTTAAATGATTGCTTTGTCTGACTCCAGGGCCCAGGCTGGGCATACGAAACAAGTTTACCTGACTGGGCAAAAGAAGATTGGAATAGAGAAGATGATTACATAATAGGAAACTCTCCATTGACATGTGATCCCGTTGATTAGCATTTATCTCATATTTTGTTATGTCAATGTGATGTTACAGTGTAAAGTTGTTTGTCATATGTCAAACGATTTGACATTAAAAATGAACTAATAATTGACACTGACAAGTCTTTGTTCAGTTTTAACCCACTTTTTATTAACTCCTTTTATTTTATTTCTTTAACCCCTTAATTACCAAAAACGTAAAATGTTGTATTGAATTGTCTTAAGACTCACACTCGATGCTGGTCCTAAGACTCACATTCGATGCTGTGTGTCAAACTGAAAAAATTCCCCTAAAAAAACACGGCTCTTCATTTGTGATGTATATTTACCATAAGGAAATTCAACTTAAGGCAACTTTCAATGATATACATGTAAAATTTTGGGGTATTCAGGGGTAAATCACATTAATTCTGCTGGTTGCAGAATACTCCATGTAAAAAATTTGATACACTATGTTGTGGGGGGGGGGGGGGGACCCTTCTAAAAGGTTTAATTTAGTTGGTCCTTCATTTTCCACTTTCACAACATAAGCAATTATATTTTTGATATGGAAGAGAGAACAATGTGACAGTGACATGCAAGAAATGGCGTATGAATACATATCAAGCCATCGCTTATGTCGCAATACAAAATGTCCCTATTTGAACATTTGCAAGCTAAAACTTATAGAATCCATGCAAAAAGTGTTTTTTTGAGTTGAGTTTTTTCAAATGCATGAAAGACCAAGCAGAAATATTTTTAAAATTACATCTAATATTTAGGAATGAATCAACTAAGTCCTTAATTAAAAAGTACTAATTAGATAAAGCTGCTAATTTTAGCAATGCTCCCTTGAATTATATTTCCCTTCAATTAAATCAGATTTAGACCTTTAACAAAACAATACAAATATAATATGATTGCAACACAAAAATTTAACATTTTTTTTAGATCATTCTCTTAAATTTAATAAGTTAACAAAATAAAAAGTTTGAAGTAACATATTGCACATTAAAAGCTCAAAAAGCTCAACATTGTGAAGAAAAGTTTTAAATTATGGAACACAAATATCCGAGAATGTACCAATATCAACATAGCTCCCATAAAAGTTCAACCTCACACACAGTTTGAGCACACTCCTTTTTCTCTGGGTCTGATGTTTTCTTATTTTATCTCTCGGGCACACTTAAAACATCTCTATTTTACACCAAAGGTTTGTTGTGTATCACTCCACTCTTTTATCCCATTATTGCAGACACCTCATATACCACAACTCAAAAGTTATATTCACAGCAACACAAAGCCTGCATTAGAAATAATTTACATGTAGTTTAAATGCACTATGAAGTAGAACTACTACTTAAAATTCGCTGCGCAAAGAAGGGAGGTAAGCTACTCTATGAAGCCAAAGGATTCCAATTAAATGTAGAAAAAACATTTTTTTCCAATTATTAAAAACGTTTTACAGCACAGACTTTCTTTGCGTAATGAAGTTTAAGAAAGTTATTTTCTACAATTTAGTGCATTAAAACTTGTTTTAGAAAGATAGTCTTTTTTTTTTTAAATTTTGTTTTAATTTTTTTTATTTTCTAATTTTTAGTATGAAAATTTTAATCTTTAAATTATCTACAAAAGATGATTTTATTATTTTTAAAACAACAAATGCCTACAAAATCTCTGGAATAAGGACTTGGTTCATTACCCAGGCATAAAACTAAATAGTAGAATTTAACAACTGATTGCCATCCAATGATCACAATCTAATTGCAAAAATGCCTTGCACCAACGCATTTCCCCATCCCATAATCCTACAGTTATGACTGATGGTTATCGTAAGTGAAGGGGTAAGGTTGTTTTTTTTAAATCCCTTTTTTACCCACTCCTCATCACCCTAACCTAACCCCCTTCTGTAAGCCATCATACCAGAGCTGTAACTCTGTGTCATAAACTGAGATATGACCTTTCAGGTCAGCAGGAGAAAGACTGAATTGACGGAGCTAGAGGGCCACTTGTGTAAACAAAACAAAATTATGCTGGACAAACAAACAAGATGGAAATGCAAGTAGAAAGAAAGTCTTTAAAAATAAGCTGAGGAATAACTGAAGGGAGTAAGACTCTGCAAAATCAACTGTCACTTCAACTCCTAGCAATTCCCCATTGTGAACAAAAGTGTGGTGCCCTAAACATCTGCAGAACTGGTATAATAATATTGACTTACAATACAAACTCCTCACAGAACAATGTTTTACCAAACTCTCCTAGGAGAGTTTAAAACATCTCTGTAAGTCTCCAAAGCAAATAAGTAAATATTATCTTGCCAAATATAGACAATGAAGTGCAAAACTGTTGCAGCATTATACCATATAAACTTGTGTAGGCCTATCTATGAAGCACTGGTCAGGCACGATCTGCAAATTGTAAAAAGCGTGCTTGTCATGGGATATATTTTTATGCTAACACCAATTTATTTTCAGTATTCTTTCATGGAGCAACACTATAAAATATGAATGATAATGTAGATTTGAAGAATATCAAATAATACAACCATTACATTTTGAGAAATATAATACAAATTTAAATACTGGTACAGTTAGTCTAGTTACAAATTGAAAATATGTATATATTTACAAATTTAATATATGTATACATTAACATTATAATATTTGAACTTACATAACCACACAATATATTATCATATGTACAAACTAAAACAGCTAGTAAATGTTCATGAATTATCAAGAATAACAAAAAGTATAACTTTATATCTTATTAAATTAAAAAAATGTACATGAACAGTTGAAGGATAATTACATATATAAAATGATTGTATGCTAATAATAAATTGAGATCCAATAAAAAAATTTTTAAAGCAATTTTAACACCAGTGATCAGAAACTTATTAATAAATGAATAACATTCTTTGCAACATAAATATTTAAGAAGTATAATTATAGAATAATAAAAGAAATCTAGTTAAAAAACTTAGTAATTGGAAGTTCTTTATTTCTTCATCTAAATTAATATCAGTAAAGTTCCATCTGAAAACTTTGATACAAAAAATACTGACAAATAAAAGTTGAGAGAGTATTTGAATATGTGTGTAGGGCCTACCGTACTTTATCCACCTGTATTATATTAAAATTATGTAGCTACTGGTTATGTCTTCAATTAAATGTGAAAAGTATAAAATCTTCAATTTTCTTAGTGCAAAATTTGTTTTCTTTTTAGTTTATAAAACCTAAAAGGGATTTGGTTTTAAAAGAAAACATAATCTATGTTTAATAGATGCTTCTAATTATAATTTTATATTTAAATGATTGCTAACAAAATAAAGCACATCCTAAATGTATCCTTAGGTCTAAATGTAAATACTTAAAGATTAAAAAGTTTATAACAAAAAAAACCTGGAGAAATATACTTGTGTAATGTAAATTTCTAAAATAATGTCTCCTATTAGTACTATAATTATAATGACATAACATTTATTTAGCTAATTGAATTAAGTGATTCATAAATTATAGATTTAACTTTAAGTACATAAATATAAGAACATGAAGTTTATTTTATATCAACTAAACCAATGTGTAATTTTTCTTTTTTAAAATTACGTAGGCTATCATATATTAAGAGGGGATATAGTGTGTAAAACTAAAAGTAATTTTAATGAGCAATAACATAAGGCTTTTCAGAATACCGGTAATATTAATATGTTGCAATTTAACATAAAATTAAATCATATAAAACTGTGGGTTCAGGTGGTTGAGTGGGGTATGGGGTGGGGAGGCCAGGTCTTGGACGGACACTTTTGGAGAAATTAACATATAGAGTTTTGAGTGTATAACTTTTAACACATAGTTCAACACCCCTCTCTGGCAATCCATGTCATTATATGCTCAGTCTGGTTTTAAAACATATTCTATTTATATGAAGAAACAATTAACAATTAGTAATTGTCTGACAAATCATTAAGTTAAACTACATTTTACTAACTTTCAGATTTTGATGGATTATAGTCAATAAATTCCACCGTTCCTGTACCTTCATGATAAAATTGTTGCTCAAATGAAGCAAATCTTTTCTTGTTCCCTGAATAAATGCAGATTTTTGCTGATTTACCCAACTTGCAGTGAAGATCCATAACTAAACTCATGATTGTGATAGGGACTTGACCACGATCACATTTAATTAAATTTTCTTTTTTATAATTGCTTGCCTTTTTTAACTGCTTTTCAGGAGAGCCATAGGAGACATCATAAATAATTATGCAAACAGATTTTTCAGAAAATTCATACCCATTTATAGGCATTGTTGAAGAGTCTAATATATCTACACTTTCACTACTTGCAAACTCTGATATTGGATTGTCAGATATAAAGTCATTGCAATTTTTCTCTGCCACAAAAGTTTTTAAAGCTTCATTTATTTCCTCTTCTTTTGAAAGACCTGGTTTGAGATTATTAGAGGAAACTTGGGGGTTGAAGATTTTCAGCACCCGACCATGTAAAAACTTAAAATCTTTTAGGACATTAAAGTCATTATCATTTGAAATCACAGCAAACTTAATATGAGGTGGCAGTCGAAGATTAAGTTGGTGAATTAAAATAAAAATAACGTTATCTGCTGCATTTTGTAAGCTGCCGATCGCCCTTGATACTAAAACATTTACATGTTGCTTAAATTCAGAGAAAAGTTTTGATTCTATCTTTGAATTTGAAGGTGATTTAGTCACAGCATTTAAGCAAACCCAGATGAGACAACGTTTTGTTAAGGTTTCTGTTTTCACATCCTTAAAGAAATTAAGATAATTTTCAAAGTCCACAAATATTATGCAGTCATATTTGTTGAGACTTGAAGCAATCTCGTTTCTTTTCTCATGGTCTTTGGTCGACTTCACTAAGTGTTCATAGTAGCCATTATCTTCAATGTTGATGACAACAGCTTTCCTATAATTAATATAGATTTGTCTACGTAGAGGGAATGGCAATGGCTTATAACTAAAGAATCCGTAGAACTGAAAATCTTTACACTTTTGGAGTTTCTTAGAACCTTCCAGCCAATAAAGGAAAAAGAAACATAATTTAATGATGTCTTCATCATTTACATTTTCAACAAGAGGAGAGCAATAAGGGTTTTTCTTTATCTTCACACAGCTTGAAAGATCTTCAATGTCTTTGACACTTTCATCAATTTTTATAGATGGAAGTGTAAAATCACCAATAGTTGTGTCCGTTTCTTCAGATATAATCTGTTTTTAAAAAATATAGTTTTAAAGTGAAAAAGATATTACGAAGAAAATTAAAGCATGTGTCCCTAAAAATTTTCCATAAGGGTCGTCCATTAATTACGCCAACAATTTTTACACAATGTTTGAACCCCCCCCCCCTTGTCAAAAACGGTCAAACTTTTGATGACCCCCCGTATATAATTATGTCAAGATTTTATAACGCCCCCCCCCCCCCAAAAAAAAAAAAAAAAAGAATTATAATATAAATAAATTTAAAAATATCATTGTTTGTGGAAGTGTCAATATGATTATTGTCAGTATAGCTGACAATTATAGTATAGTTTCTAGCTGCTATCATCTTCCCATGGAATAGCCAGGTGTCGCTCTATCATAACAATGGAATGGGCATCAGGGACATCATTTGGGTAGGGAGGGGGCACCTCCTGTAATAAACAACTTAACAAGCCGACCAAGTTTATAAAAATAAAATAATTATAATTGTTTTTTAAAAGAATAATGTTAATGTCTGTAATTTAGGGTTATTTAGTGCAATTTTTTACAATAATATTTTGCTTTTCATGTGATGTCACATTACTTAAGGCTCCCCTCCCCATCATCACACATACTCACAAAAATGTGACCCCTTCGCCCCTAGACACATGATGTCATTTATGAATGTCCCCTACATTAACCTTTGTGTTAATAACAAGGGTAATCCATTTTTAAAAAGCAGGAGTAAAAACAGGACTGACATATTCATGATTTATATAGTTAAATATGCATATTTATTTTTACTTACCACAACTTTCTGAGTATGAATTCTGATGGATTCAACTGTATTCCACTCCCTAGGATTATTATTTAAAAGAATTAGTTCAAATGTTAAGTTTAAATAACAGAAAAAACAATTGTTAATACTTTACCAACATTACTAGAGTATTAATTGACATGTTCAAGTGTAAAGAATATTCAATTGTTTGTATTTATGTTAATGAAAAGTGTGAAAAAACAATTAAATTATAATGCTGATTAGAACCATAAATGATTGTTTAGACAAGATTTGAGCAATTAAAAATAATTGTATTAGACCTTATATTGTCTTGAAATTATAAATATACTTGTCTGCCTGTTTTGAACCATTTTTGTTCCCTAAACTGTTTTACTTTTATTTATATAGCTATTAATAGAAAGATAATTATAGTTCTTAAACAGGTATTTAATATAATAAAGAGAATTATTGGAAATATGTGGACCAAACGCACATCAAATAGGACTGCTCAGCTGATAGTCTTTTTTGTAATGTATTTTATAAGACCAATTAATGTAACTGATTACTTTTTGTTTAACTTATTTGACAATCTTTATATAAATGTGAAAATATCAAAAAGAAAATTTTAAAAACTGTTTAATGAAACCTTAAATAGTCTTTTATAAGGCATAAGGCATCTTGTTCTTTATATTCTCTAAAAGATACACACACACAAAAAAGCAACAATAAATGCCTGCATTCTTTTTCATTACCAAAAAATAGTGTAAATATTCTTGTTATCTGTTGTACTAAACTTAATTTTATTTTAGTTACATAACCCAGTGTTTACTCTTGGAAAGCTACAGAATGATCCAGAATTCTGGTTTAAATTTCTTCTAACTGATAGATATTTCCTCACCTTTTACAATCACTCTGGGTATATTTGGTATATTTCACAAGGCCAAGATCAATGTCCATTGCCATCAAACAACAATTCGTACACATCTGGGGATAAATGAGGGAGTTAACATGAAATAAATCCAAACAGAATAAATCTCTAGCAACTGCATATAAATTTAGTTATATGTGCAAGTTGAAAATTGTTATTATAAACATTAGAAGCGGTAGCTTTATACCACATATATATGTCTTTATCATCAATCTGAATTAGCCATTGATAAAAATATATTAACTTATTAATTTTGGATACTAAGAAATGCCAGAATGCTTAAACAGATGAAACTCATATGCATTTTGGAAAGTCTGGTCTTTTTCTAAAAATCATCATACATTAGGAAATTCAGAATAGCATTTAACAACTTTAATGTAATACCTTTTTAATTTGGCTTCCTTGAATTGCCTCAGCACTCTTACAGCTGTCACACAAATCAAAGTGGTTATTTGGACACTTTTTTCCAAATCGGCAACTACCATTCAGAAAATTCTGACATTGATTTGGAACTTGACTACCACATGTTAAGTCAACTTTAAAAATAAATATATAAAATTTTTAAAATAAACAACAGATTCATTATTCAATAGTTTAGTAAATCATCAATTAATGACACATGACAAGGTAACTCAGCAAATCAGTTAATAGGTGAGGAGCTTATTTTTCTTAATGAAGAAAAGGTCTAAAGGAAAACCAAACAAAAATTTAAAGGGGAATTCTGAGACTAACTGAGAGCTGATTAAATAATGGTCATTAAAAGTAATTTTTTTCAAAAGAACCTGTAAAATTAATATAATTTAAAAAATATTTGTCAATGAAAATAACATTGGAAGATTCTTTTTTATCCAGTTTAAATTAATATAATTCAATATACACATTGACAGAAATGTATGTGTGCAAACAGACATGTCTAATCAAAAGAGTTGGACAATGATTATTTTTCAAAACAAGATAAGTAATAACAGCAGTAACTATGAAAATCCAATTGAATTGTGCATAAAAAATATTTAGAAGAAGCTGAATTTTATTTAATGTATTAATACCCTAATTTTTTTATGTGACATTTGAAAGAACGAATACAGATCATCTGTATATATTTTAAATGAAGATAAAAGCATGACAACAAATGACAATATCAAATATGTGTAGTGTAATCTGCATTTTATCCAAGTAAAATTCAAAAGTTTAACAAATTCGATTATTTCATAATTAACCCAAATCTCAAGGCTTGCACGAGTCATATATTTTAACAAATAAGTGTATCTTAAATTTTTAACATTGAAATGATAAATAAAAGTTACATTTGCTCAGTTTGGATTCTAAGGACGTTTAAAACAACATAACACACAGTTATATATTATATATACTATAAAATATCAAAATAATGACGAAATCACAATATTTTTAAAGCTTTTTATTTTGGTTCTTACAAGAGGAAGTAGCTTCACCAAAGTCCTGTGCCTGCATGATACACTTTGAGTTATATGTACCGGTTCAAGGCTCCTTTTCTTGAAAAGCTGCCATATTGAAATTTGATTAATTGAAGACAGAAAGACTCCTTTATTTTGTGTAGTCTATTGTTTGAAAAGATAAAACGAAATTTACACATATGAGGCTTAGGCTACATCTAATTGTAAATTTTAGATTAGCTAAATCAATTAGACCTAAATTTATCCGGTTTATATAATCTTAAATCATTGATTTGGCGTAGACTAATGACTAATGTTTTTGAAAATTCAAATCAGTCTTTGTTCCCATCTAAGGCCTAATATAGGCCTACACATATTTTGACCAATGCCTGACATGGCAATAGTGAGGAATAGGAGGGAAGACAGTTGATATAAAGTGTTTTTTCTAACAGCTGGGATGATGAAAGGGATATTATTGTTGACAAATTGTGATCATTGTCATCAAACATAATGAATAGTATAGGCCTATAGTACTAATAGCCTATAGTCTAAAAATAGTAGGCTTAAACTGGCTTAAAGAAAAGATTGTTTATTTTATATATTGAATGGAAATATTACATAGTAGCCTATATTATGAAGGCTGTGGTTATTCACGTTAATCAAAAAATGGGCATATTGATGAATGTATTGACAATAAAAAACACATAAAATTGCATTTTGTTATCTCACTTAATTTTAACTCTAATTCAGTGACTTAATTTATATTTTAAAGTGGTATTCATGGGACTTTTCATGAAGCTAATTATCAGGAACTTATTTAAATTACATTTAAAGTTGTTTCTAGAGTAGCCTGTATTACATTGGTAAGAAGTTAGCATGCCTAATGCCAATACTATCATACTGCCCAAATGACAAATGATTACAATTAATGTAATAATAAAAACTATAGTCTATAGGCCTACTACTTTATATGCTACTATTACAATTAGGCTATACATTAATAAATTATAGAAACTAAAGGCTTATCTGTTAACTATTTACTTTCATATATTAGCCTTGTAATTATCACTATCTCTTAGTAAATAGATGAGTTAGTAAAAATGTAGCTAGCCACTGGCGAATCCAAACTATAAAAAAATGTGTGTTGTTTGGGGACAGCTCATCTTATTAGGCCTATATTATAAGATTTACCTAATTTAATTAACTTATCACCTTTAGATATGTATTTTTTTATATATTCTAGTTTATTTCTATACCTATATATTTTAATTGAAATAGGCGAATTCAAAAGAATAATAATTATCTACCTTTTTTCAAGTTCATTGAAAAAGTGAAGGTCAAAGCAAGACAACGTCAGGGTGGGAATTCCCTCACATATTATATATAAACAAATAGAACTATAATAACAGCATTTTACATCATTGGACGAAAAATTGAATCCAGATTCGTAATTTCATTTAAAAAATACATAAAGCTATTTGTTTTAAATTGTATCTTTGTTCTAAATTATTGTGCACTCGTACTTGTGTGTACTGGCTCCACTAATTTAGTTCACTGGCTTTAAATTAATTATTGAGTGCGCTGGCTGTAAACTATTGATTGTAAAGGCAACAAAATTATTGTGTGCACTGACTCTAAATCATTGTATGCTCTGATTAATTTATAGTAGCTTATTGTTTTCTACTTATGTGTTGAGCACCACAATATATTATAGCTACTATTTATATTTTAAATATGAACCAAGAGGGGATAAAAATTAAAAAGCAGACAGTAGACAGTGAATGTGTTTTAAAACATGACCAGTGATTGTGTTTTAAAACATGACCAGGGGTTGTGTTCAAAAATATGACAATGGTCCCCAAAATATGATGAGGCCCAAACTGATGTGATAGAAAAAGATATTGAAAATAAAATTAGATTTCTTAAATGTCTATTCCATAAGATTCTACATTGCTGTTAAGTGTTTATTTTATGTTGTTTTAACAGGGTTTTTTTTACAGAAGAAGGCTTCTTGCTGATATATTGGTTGTTTTGTTTCATCTTTTTTTTTCCAGGCTTTCTTATACTTTGTTTTGCTCCTTTCCTTTATTACATAAGAGCAGTGTTACACTCTCTCTCTCTGGATCCAACATCATAAGGTGTGTGCCATCATTTTAGCAACCATCAGTTTTGCTTGAATAAAAATTTTTTTTCTTATACTTGTAGATAGTGTTTAAAAATAGCTTGTTTTGATAACCCTAAAATTTGACCTTTGATCTCCAGGTTCTTGAAATCAGCTCTCCACTGTTATCAGGTAGGCCTATATGGGGCCATAAATCAATATAAATTTTCCTCCAAAATAAAATTTGATTAGAAACTTGAATAAATGAAGCACTATGTAGAGCACTGGGAGAGCAGTGTTTTATCATTTAACTTCAATTTCTGGTGGTACTTTTAAAAATATATTTTAAGTCTAGTTGTTTCTTGATAGTACCAACATGGTACTTGATAGTACCAACATGGTACTTGATACTACCAACATGGTACTTGATACTACCAACATAGAAAATGTAACAAAAAGTGGATTTGAAGTATGACTGCGTAACTTGCAGAGGCATTATGTAAGCTAAATTGTGGTACTAAGGGCAATTTTTAACATTTCTTCTTTGCGCACTACAACAGAAGACTTTAAAATTGTTTTATTGAAAAGTAAATGAAAATAATTCAGTGGTACAACTAAATGATGGAGGGTAAATCAAAGTCTAAGTTGTTCTGACTTTTCTTACAAAATTCTTAAAGTGTAGCTCAATTCTATTTCTATTAAAACTAAATTGTTTCTATTTTGGAAATTGAACACAATATTAAGAAACAAAATTGAATGTACTAATGTATTTTATTTGATATATGCAAGAAATAACACGATTTGACTGATGAATATTTTCATTTTAAGAACTACATTAATTGTTACAACTTTATGCTGTTTAACAAAATGACAAAGTTTAAAATCTTTTTTTTTTAAAATTAATTTTAAAAATTAGCAACAATATTTTTAAAACAGGAAAAAAAATGCAAACAAGCATGGCTTTCATAAAGTTTGATATTTTAATAACAATAACATTTCCAGTAAAATATAATGTGAACATTCTTTTACAATAACCACTCTAATCTTGTTAACTTTCTTCAAAGAATAGATTGAAAGAAAATTGCAAAGAATATTGTCAATTTGTGATCTTATCTTTTAAAAAATCTTTGTCTTCTGTGACATCACTTTTTTTTTAAAAAGTGTAAAACAGAAAAAAATAAGCTCTAACTTCAAGGTGTTCTGTGATCAGAGGAGTCCGGGTTTAGCAATATGCTAAAGTAATGAAGTGATGGAAAGTTGGGTCCAGATTTAATGTGTTAGGCAATATGCCACTGCAATGAAGTGATGACAAAAACATATAAAAAGGCATTATCATAAGATATGGTACCAAAGCAAGCACTTGATGAACTTATCATAAGAGATGGTACCAAAGAAAGCACTAGATCAACTTATGATAAGAGATGGTACCAAAGAAAACAGTAGATGAACTAATGATAAGAGATGGTACCAAAGAAAACACTAGATGAACTTATCATAAGAGATGGTACCAAAGAAAGCACTAGATGAACTAATGATAAGAGATGGTACCAAAGAAAACACTAGATGAACTAATGATAAGAGATGGTACCAAAGAAAGCACTAGATGAACTAATGATAAGAGATGGTACCAAAGAAAACACTAGATGAACTAATGATAAGAGATGGTACCAAAGAAAACACTAGATCAACTTATCATAAGAGATGGTACCAAAGAAAACACTAGATGAACTTATGATAAGAGATGGTACCAAAGAAAACAGTAGATGAACTAATGATAAGAGATGGTACCAAAGAAAGCACTAGATGAACTAATGATAAGAGATGGTACCAAAGAAAACATTAGATGAACTAATGATAAGAGATGGTACCAAAGAAAACACTAGATGAACTTATGATAAGAGATGGTACCAAAGAAAACACTAGATAAACTTATCATAAGAGATGGTACCAAAGCAAGCACTAGATAAACTTATAATGTTTGTTGTTGTTTTAAATTTGGACTATTAACATGAAATACTTTCTCAGTATATTTAAGTCTTAATTATATGCAGATGTAAAAACAGTTATTTATTAAGTGAAATATTTCTTGTTTATGTTTTTGTTGTCCATAAATTTGATATAAATGATAATAAATGAAAAGATAACATGTATGTTCATAACATTAAAATTTAGTTTGGTGAAAATTTCAGGAATTGCTTTTTTTTTTAAAGAATAAATGTAGAGTCAATGAACTATGCACAGCAGTTAAAAATCTAAAGTGTTTTGTTGTATTGTATTCTGTGAAACTTTGCAGACTACACACCATGTTCTACCATGTAACAGTAATGCTTGTCTCAATGTGACCAATGTGAAGATACAGTGAACAATGTGAAGATACAGAAGGCAAATACAAGTCGGTAACATTTCAGCAGTCATAGACAGGATGGAATTTATGATCTGGTCAACTCTAAAAAGACAGGCATTTTCTGTAAATATGCAAAAAGTTGAAAAGCAAATTAAGCTCTGGTCCAATAGTTTTTCCATTGTTGGACAGAATCAAAACGACCATACTAAAAAAATTAATTTATTGAGATCAAAATAATTTCCAAATAATCCCAATATGGTGAAAATGTGAATCTTGGTACTTGGTTCTCCTTGACAAGCAACCTACACAATAAAAAAATGCTTGATATCAACACAGCAAAATATTCAACACAGACAAATATTTGCAAATTGGTAGAACAACCTCTACAAAAACTAGTGGCCTAACAGGCGCATGAAAAACTCTTCTTCTTTGTCTGGCTAATATATTATCAACCTTTGTTGAGTTCTTATTGTAAATATACATTTCCCAGATGTCCTGCAAACTTCATGAAGGAATATGTTGCCACCACATAATACTGAGGTGAATACATCACATAGAGCTGTTGCATAAAAGAATTTAATGACAACTTGAGAACAGGAAGACTAACACAGGGCTGGTGGATACCGGTTGATTGCTTATAATAGAATAAAAATAATTTAACTGTGGACCATTTGCATTTTGACAAGGTGAATGAAATGTCATTGTGTGGGCAATACCAAGTCACTGTGTGGGTAATACCAAGTCACTCTGTGGGTAATACCAAGTCATTGTGTGGGTAATACCAAGTCATTGTGTGGGCAATACTAAGTCACTGTGTGGGTAATACCAAGTCATTGTGTGGGCAATACTAAGTCACTGTGTGGGTAATACCAAGTCATTGTGTGGGCAATACTAAGTCACTGTGTGGGTAATACTTTTTTTTAAAAAGAGTAAGAACAACTTCAGAAATAATGAATGCAGTCTTATCTACATACTGGGTAATTTAACCTTAACACTAACTCATTAATGCAGTCGTATCTACATACTGGGTAATTTTACCTTAACACTAACTCATTAATGCAGTCTTATCTACATACTGGGTAATTTGACCTTAACACTAACTCAAAAAACAATGTGCCTTTCATTCGTGTCTGAAGCGAGCAAGAGAAAGATCTTATCATTTCACTAGTACTTGGTCATAGGTGCACATTATATCATTTCATTTCACTAATACTTGGTCATAGGTGCACATTATATTATTTCATTTTACTAATACTTGGTCATAGGTGCACATTATATTATTTCATTTCACTAGTACTTGGTCATAGGTGCACATTATATCATTTCATTTCACTAGTGCTTGGTCATAGGTGCACATTATATCATTTCATTTCACTAGTACTTGGTCATAGGTGCACATTATATCATTTAATTTCACTAGTACTTAGTCATAGGTACACATTATATCATTTCATTTCACTAGTACTTAGTCATAGGTGCACATGTTTCAAGGTTTTATCAAAATAAATACGCCATTAACAATAATTGTTGTGAAGTATATTCTAGTGCTCGTAATGACTACAAATGTAATGGAACGAAATTTCTTAAATCAACCAGCTTAGCAACAACAAGTCGGAAACAAAGCTAATTAATATATAACTGAAAACTAGGTCAGTGATAAGAAGTGAGAAAACCTAGGTCAGTGATTAGAATTGAGAAAAGCTAGGTCAGTGATTAGAACTGTGGAAACAGCTAAAGTATGCCGCCTGAACTCACAGCAAACTAGGTCAGTGATTAGAAGTGAGAAAACCTAGGTCAGTGATTAGAAGTGAGAAAACCTAGGTCAGTGATTAGAACTGAGAAAACCTAGGTCAGTGATAAGAACTGAGAAAACCTAGGTCAGTGATTAGAACTGTGGAAACAGCTAAAGTATGCCGCCTGAACTCACAGCATAAATCACCGTTTGTTTGTACCAGTATTTATTTAGTTTTTATTCAGTTGAAATTAATTCAATTGAAATTAATCATAGCAAAAACTGCTCAATCGAAGTCTTAAACACATTTATTCTAGTCAATGTGCTATCTTGTGAGTGAATAGGCAATATATTGAAATTAATTAGGGAAGCTTGACTTTTACATTTAATGATAAATTTTTTTGATTCTTTCTGCTGTATCCATCAGGAGCTTCCGTGTTTTACTGACAACTGTTTGCTGACCTCAAAAATGAATTAAAAAAATTAATGACCAAAAAAAAGCAGGCACACAACGAAGAGGAATATCAAAATTTTCAGGGTTTGGCACACAGCCCTACTATAGTATAACCGAATCACACAATAACCGATTCACACAGCAAAATCTTTGCAAGTTACCAAATCTACAGGACAGCAGATTTGTCAATGAGATTACCCACACACAAAAATTAAAGTAAGGATCATAAAATGTTCAGCCTAAATTTACATAGGATAGAAAAAAATCAATGTGTGACATAGTAGTACTGGTAATTTTTTTATTATATTTCCATCCTCAAAACCTTGTTACTGACCACTGACACTAACCAAAACCTTGTTACTGACCACTGACACTAACCAAAACCTTGTTACTGACACCAACCAAAACCTTGTTACTGACCACTGACACTAACCAAAAATCTTGTTACTGACCATTGAAACTAACCAAACATTGATACTGACCACTGACACTAACCAAAGCCTTGATATTGACCACTGACACTAACCAAAACCTTGATATTGACCACTGAGACTAACCAAAACCTTGATATTGACCACTGACACTAACCAAAACATTGATACTGACCACTGACACTAACCAAAACCTTGATATTGACCACTGACACTAACCAAAACCTTGATATTGACCACTGAGACTAACCAAAACCTTGATATTGACCACTGACACTAACCAAAACCTTGATATTGACCACTGAGACTAACCAAAACCTTGATATTGACCACTGACACCAACCGTCCAACAATAAAATCTTGGTACTAATTTTACCCCACCATAACCAGTCAACTCACCATAAATTAAAAAAATCTTTGCACATATTAAACCAATACATTATAAGTAATTTATAAAAATTATGACAAAAAAAAAAAAAAAAAAAAAGAAGCTTGCCATTGCTACGTCAAAATAGAACAAACGTAAAAAGTAAAAGTAGCTAAAATAGAAAACTCTGATTAAAGAAATCCTTATTTTAAAATTAAAGACAAGAATGCCATCATGACATTTTGTCCATAAATCTACCCAGAGGTGTAGCAATCAACCTCAGACAGTTTTGTTTGGATTGTCCACAACGGAGAATTACAAGTTGGCTAAGGAAAAATTGCATACATTAAAATATCGACCATTTCTAAAAGTTTGACGCAATAAGCTCATAAAATAAGACTAATTTTCTTCTGATTAAGAATAAAATCTATGCACACACAAATTATAGGATTATACATGTCTTAACAAGATATGCATTTAATTATATGATAATAGAAACATATTGTTTATTACAATCTCATCACTACACTTTTAAAGTCTTTGGTTACAAAACTGTACAATAATTACGCAATCATTAAGTCAAACTTCGTAACAATGTTTACAATTCATTATAGATCTCAACTAAGTTTACAGCAATTTTATTATGTTAAAATACGCAGACTTAACTGAAAAGATAATTAGACTGCGAAGAAAATTTTTTAATTTCTTGAAATGATAATAAAGTGTGCAATGTATTGGAGCTCTTTTATGCAGAAATGAGATTGGGTGTGGGGGGAAGGGAGGGGTGGGAGGGGGATGACAACACAAATATTTACTCTTCTGATCTAAAAATTAAAAAAAAAACACACAGATTTCATAAAGATAGAGTTTGACTTTTAATCGAGTCTTTGTGCTAAATTGTTAACTCTTCTGACTTAATAAGTTTCAAAATTATCCCTAAAATTAACAGATGCACGCCATGAGTGGAAGGGTAGGGTGAAGCGGGCCAAAGCCCTACATGGGCTGTAGCACCACAAGGATGATTTACAACTAACATGAACAGATACACCCCATGTTTAATTTTTGATTGGAAAATTAGATTCTTTGAACATTTTATGAATACAAAACATGTAGCATTGAATTATTGTCAGTGACAGAAAGTAAAATCACAATTTTTATTTTTTTTACTTTTTCTTCAAATCATTTAGTTAAAATACCAATGGCTGGTTGGACATAACATTTTATTCATCAAGGTAAATTTAAAATTCATGACAGCTGAGTATGACTTGAGTCACTCATGACAGCTGAGGATGTCTTGAGCCGTGAAGATACAAAAAGTTATATGTTATAGTCTCTTCCAAAAATGTAGCCAGTATGCATTTTTAAGGACAGTCGAGTCACATAAACAAAATTTACGTTTTAAAATTTTAGATAGATGTAGGATAAATTAAGCTGAATTATTTTTTTATTAGGAAAAAGCAATTTTTATTGGCATCAGATATATTGTCGTCACATATATCAACGTCAGATATATTGTAGTAGACAGGTGACATAACCTTGTAAAATCCCAAAATGGGACTAACTTGATTTTCTAAAATCATTTTTACATTTATAAATTATGTATATAAATATATAATATGTGAAAATTGTTTGAAAAGACATGTATATCGGTGCAAATTTTTGGCTTTCTCAAACAGATTGTCTAGTCCAACAACTGTATCCAAATATAACCCTGTATTCAAATAGGTGTTGGTTATAAAAACATGGCTTCTTTCTGTTCACAGTCTTTATCTCTACAAGCTTAATGATATGATCTCCACAAAGTAAACTCTATTCAGACATCTTTTTGTTATCACACACTGCTAGGCAGTTATCTTTATATAATACATTGCCAGGTAGGCAGAAAATAAGCTTTTTGTGTCCTGGCATATCAGGATTAACTGCCATCACCTGTAAGAAGTCGCCTGAGAGAAGGGAGCACCTCAAAGTGTTTATAAAATACAAGCCTGAGTATATTATATAAACATATAAAAGCTGTTAAACATATGCATTAAAATACAGGTTGTTGGGATAACTGCAGCCACGGTGGGCATGGGAATCTTCCAAGGAGTACAGTGTCATATAACATTCACAATAAAGACCAGAGGATAGAGCCCAAATTGCTCTGTAGGTCTGACCATTCTAACATCTGACCAGATGGAAAGCTTTTCCTTTTTGGAAGGATTTAAGCAAAGGTGGGATTGAACAAATATCATTTTTTTTAAAATTATTCTTGATCTTGTCCATATTGCCTCAGTTTAAAAAACAAGAAACAACATCAACATCTTCTCTGTTGCAACAACAACAACATCTTCTCTGTTGCAACAACAACAACATCTTCTCTGTTGCAACAACAACAACATCTTCTCTGTTGCAACAACATGATAACATCGGCTCTGTTGTTTGTTTTAACTACAAAACATTCAAATTTAAAATGCTGATAAAATGTGGAAATCTCTAGCTGATAACCTGACTGAATCCCACAAGTAATCATTAGAGAGCAAAGACCATTTTCATTGGCTATCACAATAAGTATCACAAAATAATGCTTATATACATTTATATTATTACTATTATTATAATAGTGAACTGCTTATAGGGTGGGGTTTTTATATTCATAATAGCACCATTAAATAGAATTTGGTCACTCTAGAAGGAGAAAAAAGTTACAACCTCATTATTGTAATTAGCACACTACAAAATTGACTATCTCAACTGGGAACATGGTGTGCCAACAAATAATAATTACTTTGTTGGTGACTTTAAAATGTAAACATAAAAAAAAAAGATCAAATTTATTGCAAATAAATGAAACAACTCCATGCTCATGTTTTATAAATTTGTTCCATTTATAGTTTATGGAAAATCTATTTCATTTGTTTCAAATTTCAGTTTCGGTTATTTTGAAATCTGATCTTTAATGTGGAAAATATACTGCAACATATACGGAAGAAAAGACTCAATACGCTATAAAATTTGCAACACAAATATTGATTCCGTCCACTAGTTTCTGTTTCATTTTGCAAATACTTGATTAAAATATTAAGGATGGTATATTGCCTTAGATATACTTACAATGAGACATGTTTAAACACAATCTCTACTATTTTATCCCTTATACTGCCTTAGATATACTTACAATGAGACATATTTAAACACAATCTCTACTATTTTATCCCTTATACTGCCTTAGATATACTTACAATGAGACATGTTTAAACACAATCTCTACTATTTTATCCCTTATACTGCCTTAGATATACTTACAATGAGACATGTTTAAACACAATCTCTACTATTTTATCCCTTATACTGCCTTAGATATACTTACAATGAGACATGTTTAAACACAATCTCTACTATTTTATCCCTTATACTGCCTTAGATATACTTACAATGAGACATGTTTAAACACAATCTCTACTATTCTATCCTTTATACTGGCTTAGATGAAGCTTTTTACATTGTAAGATTGATAGTTAAAAAATACACATACACCGTAAGTGTCTTTTGAAAAGGTTGTGTGTGCTGTGATTTATATCAGTCAACATTCATCAAATCAATAGATTACATTCCTTGAATTATAGTTGTAGGCAGTTATAATATTTAAAAAAAATTTAATGTATATATAAATATATAATAATAATTTATTTTGATTCATAACACTTAGCTTTTGTCAGTTTGAGCTTGGTATTCATAACATCAGATTCCCAAATTACCGTTATAACATCGGATTCCCAAGTTATCATCATATCATCTGATAATTGTAATTTTATGAAGAATTTCACCAACTCCTTGAACTAAACAAAGAAAGGTGAAATTTTAAAAAATAAAAATGATGATTTCAAAAATATTTAAAGTCAAAACCACTGTTTACTTGGATTTGATTTATATTTTTTGTGTTTTTGGTCATTTTATATTTTAAAAAAACAAAAAAACTTTGATATATTTTTAGAACAGTGTTTCCCAAATGTTTTTGTATTTTTGTAATTGCTATATATACAAAGTGTTAATTGAATATAAGAAAATCCAACGCTGAATCTGCATCTCTGTAATCATAATACTTCAAAAATAAAAGGGGAAAAAAAGCTTCTTTTTTAAAAAAATATACTTGTATGCCAAATATTGCAGATGTTTAAAACAAATAGAAACAGTTAAAGGTTAGACACAAACTTGACAGCTAACTGTATTGTCATCTCAAAGTTAGGGTTAGGTCTAACCATAGACACAAACTTGACAGCTAACTGTATTTTCATCTCAAAGTTAGGGTTAGGTCTAACCATAGACACAAACTTGACAGCTAACTTTATTGTCATCTCAAAGTTAGGGTTAGGTCTAACCATAGACACAAACTTGACAGCTAACTTTATTGTCATCTCAAAGTTAGGGTTAGGTCTAACCATAGACACAAACTTGACAGCTAACTGTATTGTCATCTCAAAGTTAGGGTTAGGTCTAACCATAGACACAAACTTGACAGCTAACTTTATTGTCATCTCAAAGTTAGGGTTAGGTCTAACCATAGACACAAACTTGACAGCTAACTGTATTGTGATCTCAAAGTTATCTCTGGAAATGGGATTGTGAGTTCAGAAATCACTGTCCTAAAACATAAATATTCACTCATAATCATATATAAATATTTTTGTTGTTGCAACATTTACATGAAAAAATAAAGAGAAAGCAAAACAAAATTTTAAGGATTTTCTTAGTATGAAACATCAACAGTTCTCAAACCTCGCCATTGTCAGTTTTAACCATTTGATAATCACCTGAAGCTTTCAGTGCATCTGGGTTGTCATTGTTCTGGTAAATACAGGAGCCCTCCTGACTGAGCTTCTTCCTTCGTTTCTCTAGAAACATCCTCGTCTGAACATAGAGGATCCCAATGATGAGAGGGATGGGTGTGAACAAGGCCGAGGCCACCGGAGCCACGATGCTGGTGTCTTTATCTGGTCCCAACAACGACAGGCGCAGCAGCACGATCGGTATCCCAGTGTTTTGTATTCCTGTCTCAACCGCTATGGTGATGATGTTGACGTTCCCTTGGCGAAAGATGCAAGCCACAATGCCGCCTAGGAGAAAGCCGAGATAAGGCAGCAGCGCCGCAGCCAAAAGAACTTCTCCGCTGAGGAGAGAAAATATATAAACATTTGCGTACACACCAACAGTTAGGACAAAAACAATGAACACAAACACAATGTACTTCACAGCACTCAACCACATCTTAGCCACTTTGGGAAATTTCCTTTGTAGAAACAGGCCGATGAGGACTGGGACGATGATGCCGAGAAGAGAGAAGAAGATGTTCTCATATGGGATTTGGACGTTTCCTTGATTGTAGACCACTTTGCCAAGTGTGAATAGCCACATTGGTAGAAGCCCTGAAAAAAATTTAAAAGGTAAAGTGGGGTTAGTCTAATGTAATTGTGAATTAAACTAATGCAAGGATACTTCAAATATGGCACACATTCTTTAGTTAGCATAAATGTATAGCAAGTCAGATTAAGTAGCAGATACCAACCATTTTAAAAAAGTATTGTAACAGCTCTATATTCTTCCGTTATTTAGATATATTAAGATGTTGATTTTGATGTCATGCGCAGAGAGAGAAAAATGAAGTTGAGATAGATTTAAATGGAGAAGGTGCTCTTGCAATGTATTGAGGATTTATTTAGGATATCTCACATCCAATTGGAGCGGCTATATTTGATCTGTTCGTATTATAAAGAGAATGAAGTTACATGATGTCATAACAGTTATTTTGTTAAAGTTTGAACATATATTTATATTGTGACCCTTCAATGTGATGAAAGTTCATAGTGATGTAAAGAAAAGATGCTCTACATCAGTGGTTCTCAACCTTCCTAATGCCGCAACGCTTTAATACAGTTCCTCATGTTGTGGCGACCCCCAGCCACAAAATTATTTTCATTGATACTTCATAACTGGAGAGTATATGTGTTTTCCGATGGTCTTAGGCAACCCCTGAGAAAGGGTCTTTCGACTCCCAAAGGGGTCACGACCCACATGTTGAGAACCGCTGCTCTACATTGTCATTGTGCTTTCATAGCAATTCAGTTAATTCAAAGTTAGTGTCAGACTGTAATCAAGTGACAGACAACACAGGTTACACGTCTGTTACAAGTATGCATGAATATATCTAGAACATAATTTCTCTTTCATTTTTTTTAAAATTTAGACACCTTGCATTTTTAATGTTGGTATTGTCACCCCCACCCCATTTCCACATCATCCACCCCCACCCCCAGATTCTGCCACCTTACCCTTCAGATTATCATAATTAGTTCTAGAACTTAGCTACAGTGCTGAGTGATATACACCACCCAATATTTACTCAAGTAATCAATGAATGCATTCATAAATTTTAAACAACCAATTGTCTTAATGAGCTTATTTTCCATTGATAAGTTACAAGACATTCTTTTGTGACTGAAAAGTAGAAAACCTATTATGCATACTTGCTTACAATTCAATACAATATAATACAACAATATATATGAATGACATTCTCGTTATACCAAATTTTATTGCACCTGAACAGGTTGTGTTTTAAAATCTTAAATGCTTCAGAAATGTGAACCATGGTAAGTACGTCCATCATTTCCTGTTGCAATTCATTATGGATGCTGGTTAAAGTAAAAAGTCTGTGTTCTCACCTAAAGCTGCTATAGTACTGATGAGGGTCATGGTCACACTCAGACTCACGTTGCCGCCAAGCAGATGCGTATAAGCATTACTAGCAGAGCCCCCTGGTGCACAGCCCAGAGCAAAGAAACCCAACGCAATGCCAGGGTCTAGTTTTATACTGCTGGCTATGCCAAAGGCAATCTGCAAGAACAAAATAATTCAATATAGCCGTAATTTAACTCCTTTTTTATTCCCATTATGTTAAGTGTCTGTCAACATTCTGCCAAGATCCTGTCAACATTCTGCCAAGATCCTGTCAACATTCTGCCAAGATCCTGTCAACATTCTCCCAAGATCCTGTCAACATTCTGCCAAGATCCTGTCAACATTCTGCCAAGATCCTGTCAACATTCTGCCAAGATCCTGTCAACATTCTGCCAAGATCCTGTCAACATTCTCCCAAGATTCTGTCAACATTCTGCTAAGATTCTGTCAATATTATGTCAAGATTCTGTCAATGTTCTTCCAAGATCCTGTAGACATTCTGTCAAGATTGTGTCCACATTCTGCCAAGATTCTGCCAAGATCCTGTCAGCATTCTGCTAAGATTCTGTTAATATTCTGCCAAGATCATGTTCCTTTATTACTCCTTGTTATTTGTCTGAGTTACTTATTGCTATAAACTATTGAAAGTTCTTACCATAGGCATAATCAAAAACTGGCAGCATAAACCTATTGCTGGGGCTATAGGGCGCTTCAGTTCTGCTTTCACCACATCAAAATCAATCTATCAAAATTGATGAAGGAATAAAGAAGAGGTAATATTTAAAAATTACAAATCACCGTTTTCAGCAGGGGCCGACAACCTTTTTGTTTAATGCACCAAAGTAGGAACCAATTTAAGTCTACTGGATTAGATGCATTTTTGTCAATTATTTTTGTTTTGGTCTTCCATGTACCTTGGAAATTGCTGTGCAAGCCAGTCTGGGATGTGTGCCAGTCTGGGATGCGTGCCAGTCTGGGATGTGTGCCAGTCTGGGATGTGTGCCAGTCTGGGATGTGAGCCAGTCTGGGATGTGTGCCGTAGGTTGCCGACCCCTTGTTTATAGGTTAATAAAAATGTGTTTAAAATGTATTAGACTATGTTTATTTAAGTATCTGACAAGATTAAAATAAAGTGTCTTATAATATTGTAAGCAAGACAGAGAATGAGTTATTCTTTCAATTTTAAAAAATATAAATTTCTTTATATTTATTGAATATTTAATTTTTAGACTTTTTTGTTGTAACTCCAGGTAAGTTTATCTTACCTTGGCGCCCATTCCAATGTTTGTCATCACAACTAATAATATAACCACCACATTGAAGGCAATGTCAATTGGTCTCTCTTTGCGTTCCACATACAACTTGTAGGTGAGATCTCGAGATTCACATGATTTGATGGATGATTGAGATAAATTATTGCCATTAGTTGCAGCACAGAAATAGAGGGTAGCTCTACCAGGCAGATTGCCTTTTATTAAAATATTTACGTTTCCAGTTGGCTCATGTGTGAAAAACTCTGATTTACCCTTCAGCTCTGCAATCTGAGAACCATCAAGCTTGGCAAATATTGACCATTCATAGCCATCACGTTGAGGAAATTCAGAAACTAATTTGGAATCAGAAGCCGCTTCATTCTTATTGGATGTAATATTGTGAAGGAAAGAAAAGTTAAAAGATAGTGTGGAGGTTTCATCTTGGATGACAGTGTATGGAAACACAAGACTGGTCTCAAGATGAAATGGCAGCGAATTGTTGCTTGCATCGAGTTGTGATGCAGCAATTGCAAAACATAATTGAGTTAAAGTTAACAGAACACATATTGGCATAGGTAGTCGCAACATTGTCAGTGAATCATCATTTCTCAATGTCCATAAATGTTTTCAAAAGCTAATAAAAATCTGGAGATAAAAAAAAATTAGTTATTAAACTCAACATCAATGGTTCTCAAAAGTTTCTTATTTATTTCTAATAATTTCTAATTTATTTATTTTGTTTAAAGAAATCAGTTATTTGTGCCAATGTCTTGTTTAAATACATGCAGTAAAAAATGCAATTTTTTAATTGGATTTTAAGTTGATTTTTTTTTAATGCCAAACAATAAAAAAATATAATGAAGGTAGGTAAATTCCACATAAAAATCACATTATTGTCAATAGTGGGATAGCCTAAATTAAAATGTAGGCAAAATGTATACATAAGCCAGTGAAATATTGTTTCAGTGAATTTAATTATTAACTAATAATTTCAAGATACAAAATTCATTTTCATGTTATTTATAGTGTTTTTTAATAGTTATTTTTAGTGTTATATCACTTATTTAAATAAGAAAGCAAAACATTTTTGTCTAAGCAATGTTTCTCATATGCTGACTGTCACGATCAGCAAGCATTTTTCAATACTAAGTTCAATAACATTTTGATAGTTCAAGCCAATGATTTTGAGAAAGCTTTTATTGGCTAAGCTCCACTCCGGATAAAAAAAAAAATTCAGCTCCACTCCGAGCTGGTAGAAGAGTGGGGCAACATAACTGTATAAGTGTCAGGCAACATTGGTTGAAGAGTGGGGTTACATAGCTAAAAGAAGAGTGGGGCAACATATCTGGGAGAAGAGTGAGGCAACATAACTGTAGAAGAGTGGGTCAACATAGGTGATAAAAAGAACAAGGTATGTTAAACTTGAATTATTAGACAGGACAACAGATTTGGACGTTTTCGTGGCATACAAGACAAATAGAACTAAGATAAGTAACAGAACACAGTAAAAAACTTAAGAGATTTCCTTTGTTGTTTTTTTGGTTTCTTTTTTTCAGGTTTTTCCATACTTTGTTTCACTCATTTCCTTTTTGCTAACCTGGTCGTAGTCTCTCCCCCTTATTAGTATTCTTTGAAAACCCTGTGCAATATTCTGATAATGTGCTACACTTATTTCAAATGTATCTCAAAAAGTATCATTTGTGATGATGTGTGACTAAATTTATTAATTTTTTATGATACTGTTGATTTTTTTTGCAAAATAGTGTGATGTCATTTATGAATGGCCGCTGAGTCATTACACTAAATATTATTCTTTAATTAATTAAATTCGCAATTTAGATTTTAACACATTAAAAATAAACAGTATTTTACCACCTTAGCCTATTTAATAAAAAAAAATATTTTACAATTTGTATTGAATTTAGGAGCTAAAATGTGGGTAATTTAAGGAATCCGAGCCACTGTTTTCCCCATTGGTGGGTTCTACATTTTTCCACATGGCTGCCATGATATTTGTTGCCATGGCGGGTGAAAAAAGTAGTACCCTACACAGGAAAAGGGGGGCATGGAAAAGTGTGTTTCAGCTACTTATAAAGACAAAGAAAATTAGAAAAATGAATGAAGAAAAAAAAATATTTAACGACACTTTTAAATTAGCCTTATTAGGAAAAAAGCTGTCAACTTCAATGAAATAATTTTTGAAAAAAACCTTATCTATCACGTTTTCTAAACTGAATCTTTCAATGCCTAAAGCCAAAAATCTGCCTCCCTATGCAAAAATAGGTCTGCCTAATGCTAAAATCAGTCCCTCTTACGTTGGTGAAAATCAGTCTACTCTGCAGCAAAACAGTGTCCATAACAAAAAAATTAGTGTCCCTATCGTGAAAATCACTCTTCAGACAGATCACATGACAAAAGCTCACCCAGCCTGCACAACCACCTACGTTTGTGCAATATTTTGAATAGGTATTTTAAATCCATAAATCCAAACATTGAAATGAAGAAAAAGAATTAAATTTATTTTTTACATATTCAAAATAATGAAATCCCATATAACAGTTCCATCTAATATACTTTATACACTTTATTAAAAGGTTCCACCGAAAATAATATCCAAAACATATTAGTAAAGTCAAAATCCATTTTTCAAAATGATCAGACTGGGAAAATTGCCTTAGCTTGAAATAATAATTAACCTCTCTTTGAATATTAATTTTAAAAATGTCATTATTCAAAACATTACATCCGTGTATTAATATCAAAAATAGAAAAGTTAACTCTAGGAACAATTCACGACTAATCAATAATGGGGAGTTCATCATCATGTGGCCATGGCCTGGATTCCTTACTTAAACTTACATTAGCCCTAAGCCCTAATAGGCCTAATCTCAAAATCAATTCAATCATAATCATTCAATTGAATCATCAATGTTTTCATTAAAAAACATTTACTCTGGATTCATATCAGTCTGATTCAAATGGTATTAATCATTCCCAAGTCCAAGTACTAGCTAAACTGTAGAGTTGCTTATACTATACTTATTATGACTTATACTTTAACAGTAAATAAATACACATCTACTTATTTAAATTTAATACTAAACTTGAATTAAAATAGGTAAATGCGAAGAGATAGGCCCACGTTTTTTATCATGGCCGCCAACTTGATTGCCATGACCCGTAAAATTAAGAATAAAACGTTTAAAAATAATGAAAAAATTTCCTAAATGACCTAAGCCTAAACCTAACCTGAACCCTAAATGTAGGTACTTTGGTAAAAAATTCAATTTTTTTTTTAAAATAAACCAATGGCGTAGTTGAATAGGGCTAATTTTTAACATAATTATAACACCAAAATCATATTTTTAGCTGTTGTAGTTTTAAAGTTATGAATTTTTAAAGTACGACTTAGTTTGTCATTTTTTACTATGGACGAAACCTCCACATCTTGTGACCTCCTTCCGCTGATCGCGTCATGCACAATGACTATATAGTTTATATAAGACAAAGCATCACCTAATTACTTTAAATACTGTTTAGGGTCGACTTATTTTAATCTTTCAACTTTGGCACATGAATAATTAATTAAAGCTCTCCCTGACCAATGGTTTAATAGTTTTTGCACACGGCCAACTCTTATGAATGAAATAGTATTACGGTATAGCCATTATGCAAATCCAAGTGGCTGTGTGAATGGCTGCCCTGTCACGACCCAGTACAACGTTTTGCGCACGGCAATTGTGATCATTAATAATATGGACTCTACCGGGTTTTTAAACCTCAAATTAGGATATTCTTGTTTACTCGAAACTATAAGTTATCCAAATATTTTGATGTAAATAGTGATAATAATTGAATATTTGTCGAGTATCGGCATCTTCCGCCATTGAAAAGGGGACATGGTCACACCCTAGCGAATTTGGGTAGTGCGACCTACATAGTATACTGCCCATGGGGGGAACCATGGCGTCTCTCCCGAAGGACATGTTGCTTTGAAATTTGGCATACTGGTAGATCAATGTATGCCCGAGATGCATAATAAATATGAAAATGACATATTTTATACTTTGACTTCTATTAATGATAAAAGTTGCCTTATATTCAACAAGGATTTTCTCAAATATTAACCGATTGTAAATAAAAAAGAGATTGATTAAAATGTAGGCCAAGATGTCCTCTAAAGCGTAAGGCCGGAAAAGGAACACAATTGTGGGATATAGTAATTTTTTTATGAATGAAATTGCACCAACATCAACAAATTAAAAACACGGATTTTCGCGCGCCGACGCCCATTTCCCATACACAATTTTTAGTAGTCTCCCTTGCTTTACCGAAGTATCTACAAAATAAGGCTAAATCTAACCTGAACCCTAAAGTCATCAGTCAGCAACATAATAATAAAACAGCAACTTAAAAAAACACGCAAATGACGTCATGGGCCAATCTCTTACTCTTAGCCAAAATAATTACACATGACATATTCTCAAATCTGACATATACCAGTTGAGTGCCAGTGCCGCCGAGTGCCTAGTTCTGCTATTTCCTTCTCCAACCTTGCCTTAAAATAATTGGTTCACTTCTTTCAGTTATTAGCTATTTGGGTGGAGCCTTCTCGTCTGTGGCATGATTATTCGTAGATCATTAAGTCTTTAAAGAAAAAATGATCTATCAAAAGATGAAAAGAAAACAGAAGGAGAAGAAACAAGTAAATTAAGCACAATAACAATAATATTGAAATTAAATTATTGTTTCTGGGTCAACATATTACCAATAAAGTGATTATTTCAAAATAAAATAGAGATACTGTATTTTCGTAAGTTTTAGTGCTATATTTTACCTTAAAACTCTGTTAGTTCTTTATGTTTCATATTATGTCTTTATATTCAAAATATTATTCTAAAATACAAGGGTTTTTTTACATTATAGATTCGATTAAAACTAATATTTTGAAAGGTCGACGAAAAAATTATGAATATGTTTGTATCTTGAATATTAATTTTCAACAGCTTTTAACACAATTTAATGCTGTACACAGAATTCAACGGTATTTAGTCACACCCATTCGGAATAAAAAATAATTTGTCAGAGTGATCTCCCATATTTGTGGGCGGGATTATACTATGTATCAAATTAATAAACGAATACGGACAATTATAAAAAGTGTAGTTCGTGTAAGTTGAAAGTAAGATATAAAATATATCTATTCATTTAGATACTATTTGATAATTGAATGTGAACTGAACATGACCAGTGACGTTCTAAGCAGCTTACTTAACTTAACGTGATTTCAGTTTCATCGGTAAGAAGTCAAGTAAGAATTAATAGTAATAATGAATTCGTTATCAGTGATCAGTCATTCAGTTGATTCTGTGCAATGAATATGAACTAAAGTGGGTCAGGACTTAGCCTAAAAAAAGTTATCATTGCGTTATCAGTTCAATGATAATCATATAATTTTGGAACAGCACAGCTGATAGTTAGTAAGCCGTAAATTATTTGGAATATTTTAATGTAAGTGTAAGCCTATACTATATATTATTTAAACTATTAATAATGTTGCTTTAAAAATAACATGATTGTAATTATTAGCATTATTATTAATGTAATAATACTATACTATTAGGAAGATATTTTAAAATAATCCCTCTGTCAATAATCAGCAACTGATTGATAATTTGCAATACAATCTCATGGGTGTGATTTATTTTAGACCTTCCTTAGTATATTATTTTTTATAATGAATGAATATGGCACTCCACAGAATGGCGGTCCCAAATGTCAAATAGAATACTTTATGTTAGAAAGTGCTTGGTTACCAGCCTAATAGCCGCTGATAATACGTGACTTAATTGTTAACATCTAATTCTGTTAGCAGACTAATAATTGCATGTAACAACATAAAATAAACAATACAATGTCCGGAAGACTGCAAGCGCCGTTTCTCATTTCAGGAAACATTTTGCAAACTTATGACACAATGCGAAAAGCATGCTTTGACTTCGGTTAGTGTGGCTTGCAGAACATCGTCTAATATGAAACAGCAATTCAACAGAGATAACTTTTGTTTTTCTCTAGCATTTCTTTTTCTTCTTCTTCTTCTTTTTTTTAGGAGGAAATGATGGTGAAGAGGCTGATGGAGATCGCGATCTTCAATAAAATGCAAAAAATTTTATTGGCCATTGGACTTAAATTATCAGCGACTATTAGGCTGGTCACTGTGCACTTTGTAACAAAAAGTATTTTATTTGACATTTGGGGCCGCCATTCTGAGGAGGGCCATGAATATTTTACAGCTGTTTATATGATCATCATTTCTTCTTTGTCACACTTTAACTTTGTGTTTTAATATGTGCCAAGTCATAAAGTAGAGTCAGGGTGTACATAATTTAATAACAATGCCTTGACTCACAAGTTTTATTATAAACATTTGGTAATATTATTAGCAATCAGGTTTAAATGAAAATGTTGCCTGATTCTAGTACATGGATCATGTTGAGAAATCAGGGCAAAATGTCAGACAATATGTAATTTAGCTTGAATTTCATAACTTCATACCAGTAGACATGAAAATTCATAGACACAAGGATGAGTATGTGAATGAAAAGTTGTTCAGCATACTAAAGTCAACAGTTACAGCATATGTATTGTATCCTCCATTCCATAATTCCAGTAGTCAAGTAATGTCTTCAGCTCCCTTTGTGCACACTTTTCTCATCCCTTGATCAACATTCACCCAGTGGCTGTCAACATAATTCATTGCAATTATTTTATTTTTAAAATTCTTATTGTGGGGTTATTGTCTGCAATAGTGGTTCTCCTACTTCATTATTTCAAGGACTCCAACTTTTCAAAATTTGAACTTTCAAATCCTTGGGGACTAAATGCAGACACTATACTATTCTAATCTCTAAATCCAACACCAAACTATTCTAATTTCTCGATTCAATGCTATACCATTCTAATATCTCATTTCAATACTCTACTAGTCTAATATCTCAACCCATTAAGTGTCAGAACCATTTAAAAATATTTTTTTAAAATTTCAGCTCATTAGACTGTATCATGGTTGGGTACATCAGGAAATGATTTATGAGAAATGGATTCTATCAACTAGTTACTGAAAAGTTCGGCTTGATCATGTCCTTCTCCTCTGTGCTGCCTGAGGATGAAGATTTCTTCAGAGCTCCTAACTATGGAGATGAACCAGGAGGCCTTAGAAGAAGAACATATACGACAAGTGTTGTGAGGACTTCAGTATCTAGAGCACCAAAGCCAGCACCACCAAAAGATGACACCGTTTTTGCAGTTAAAGATGATGAAAATTTCTCAGTATTTGCTAAGGTAAGTTATAATTCTGTACTTTTCTTCTTCTATATATTAAGGGCCCACTATCAATTTATTGATCATTCTGGCTCCTATGCATGTAGAGGGGATTCGCAATGATTCTGTGCCTGGTGTTGAAGAGGATATTTCACTGGTTGCAAGGGCTACTCAGTGAGGGTATCATGAACTTAGGGTTGGAAGGCCTGAGGCAATAGATGCAAGTATTTCAAGATTTTTCACCTCAACTGTTCCTTTTGGAAGCTTGTTCCAGTCCCTGATTGTCTTTGGTAGGAATGAGCAGTTCCTGTACTGGCTTCTTGCTGTTATGAGCCGGAACTGCCTGTCATGGCCTCGTCGCTGTCTAGGGGGAGAGGGATGAGTTTCTGTTTAATGCTGGAGCAGTGGACCAGCCCATTATTTATCTTGTACATCATGGAGAGCCTGTATAGTCGTTGTTGTTCCTCCAACGGTGACCAGCCCAGTGTCTCCAGCATGCTGCCAACACTAGAGGTATTCCTGTAGCGGTTCAGGACAAAGCATGCTGCCTGTTGCTGGACCGCCTCCAACCTGTCGATGCTCTTCTATGTAAATGGGTCCCAGACTGAAGATGCATAATCTAAAAGCGGCGGACAAAGGCTTTAAAGGCTCTTTCTTTCACATTGGAGTTGCCAATCTTAAGATTTGGCCTTAAGAACCCTAGTGTCTTGTTTGCCTGGTTGCACACATTGTTAATATGCTCATCCCAGCGCACCTCTCTTTGAATGTAACATCAAGGTGCCATGCAGTTTGTAAGGGTGGTGTAGAGGATTACAACTTCTAGAGACTGATAGTATCCACTCAGCTAACCGATTGAGATCCTGTTGTAGCTGGTCCTGGTCAGATCTGTTGGCCATCGTCCAATACACCGCCGTGTCAGCTGCGAACAGTCTTACTTGGGATGTCAGTTTCTCTGGTAGGTCATTGATGTATGCTAGGAACAAACAGGGGCCTAGCACCGAGCCCTGGGAGACCCCTGACTTAACACAGACAAAGGAGGAGCTTGTACTGTCCACCACTACTGCCTGGCATCAGTTTCTGAGGAAGCCAGAGATCCATGTTTTATTAGTGCCTTGGATCCCATATCTCTGAAGTTTGTGTAAAATTAAACTATGATTGACACGGTCAAATGCCTTAGAGAAGTCCATCACCAGCACGTCAGTCTGCTTGCTGTTCTCTAGATTGATCATCAAGTCTTCTTAAAATTCTTCTACAATTTCTTATATTGTCATGGATTGCATAGTCTAATTGTTATTGGAAACTGACAAATAAGGTGACTTGCAGGAAAAAAATTATTCAGTTTCAGCTGTAAAAATAGTTCGTAATCGGATTATGTTATTTAAATTTCTTAATTGGCAAAATGTTATATAAATATAAACAAAATTTTATTGGCATCATTAATAGCAATTTCCATGCTTTATTTAATAAATACTCAGTCAAATTTGATAAACTTTCAACCATAAACATTTCAGGGACGTGACTATGAGCCAGTTTATGTCACACATGAATACACAGAACAAGAAAAAGACACTCTCAACACTTATGAAAGCTGTGACTACTTGCCAAATCACAGCCATATATTTAAACACTGGATTAAGAGGCAGAACATCTCTGAGTAAGTAACATTTTAATTTTGTGCATTTTATTTCCTTGCTAATTAAAAAAAATAATAATGCTTTCAAAACACAGAAAAAACAAACACTTCAAAAAATTTTACAAATTTTACACAATTTAATAGGAGACCTTTTGTAACTTAGCTTTTAAGATACAATTTTTTGGTTTTTTAAGAGGTAAGGGTTTTATAAGTTAAATTTAAAATAAACAGTAGCTGTATACAATTTCACTCACCTCTACAGTAAGGAGGATTTTAATGTAACCCCTTCTCTAGATAAGCCCTCTGAGAAGGTCTTTAATATGTATTGCTTCATTTTCTTATTATGATAATACTTTCTATAATGTATTGATTGATAACTATGTTAAAGTAATTTTTAAATTGTGTCTAGTCTTGAAACAGATCGATGGGTTATGATTGGCCTGATTGGATTTGTCATTGGAGTTGTCTCATTTTTTCTCCATCAACTGATTGAAAGAATTGATCACCTGAAGTGGAGGATCACCAAAGACTTGCTCAAAGTAAATTCCAGCAGAGCTAATTTAAATAATAAATTAATCCTTGTGTACTGTTACATATATAAGACTACTTTTGTTTTTGCTTTGAATATAACTTGAAGTGCCTGCCATTCTTTTCAGTTACATAATGACACACAAGTTTTTTTGTCCCTAACAAGCTCTTTATATCAACTGTTTTTTTTAAAACTTATCTTTACCATCTGTTTCATTACAAATTATTCTTTATTATTTTCTGATTTTAATTTATAGAAAATTATATTTTTACTTTATTTTATTTGTTAGTGTCACCATTATTTACTAGAATCCCTGACAAACCACATTTCTTTATTGAATTGAGCTTCTTTTTTACAAGAAAACTTTTAATTCATTACACTCGGCCCCATGTTTATATACAATCAAAAGTTAATTGAAATATCTCTCATTAATGTGAACATTTCATTGCCTTTAACAGGATGACATAACTCTCATTAATGTGAACATTTCATTGCCTTTAACAGGATGACATATCTCTCATTAACGTGAACATTTCATTGCCTTTAACAGGATGATATATCTCTCATTAACGTGAACATTTCATTGCCTTTGACAGGATGACATCTCTCTCATTGATGTGAACATTTCATTACCTTTGACAGGATGCCATATCTCTCATTAATGTGAACATTTCATTGCCTTTGACAGGATGACATATCTCTCATTAACGTGAACATTTCATTGCCTTTAACAGGATGAAAGAATCTGGGAAGGATGGTTGTTTTGTGCAGGATACAGTATGCTGTTTGCAGTGTTTGCAGCAACTGTTGTTGTGGTTAGTTTTGTATTTTAAACTTGATGAACTTTTTACTATTCTGTTGATAGTAATGAACATAAACAGTGATTGGTATAGGAATAGTACCTAATAACGGACACTACCAGTACTAATAGTACTAATTAATTATCTGTAGCCTGATTTGTCTGCTTTCTGTATGAAAATTAATGGCTGACAGATTTCAGAAAAGAAGTAATTTGTCTAATTGACTAAAAATGTATTTTTTTTTTTAAAAAGCCATAAATGTATGATACATTATTTTCTTAACTTTAAATTATTTATATAAGAAATTATTAACACTCTTTTATTATTTGAAGGAACCCTTGCCACTGTTTGGCACAAACCATTCTTGACTCTAACATGCTTAAAATTATTTTAAAACCTAAACTGGAAATAAAATTAGGTCTATCATTTTTTTGGTCAATCTTTTCTCATTCTCTATTTCAGTTTGAAAATCAGAAAATGTACTTGTATTAGAACCTTAGAAAGTAGATATTCATTTTAATAATCTTGTGTGTGCTAGTGCAACAATGTATAAATTGCATGAAATATTAACCCTGTTTAAAAAGTTGAAAAAAGAGACTTCTTTTTTAACAGTTTTGGCGTCCTAGTGCTGGAGGATCAGGAATGCCAGAGGTCACAGGCTATTTAAATGGAACACAGATTAGAAGCATTTTCAGCATCAGGACCCTAATTGCTAAATTTCTCTCCTGTGTTGCAGCAATTGGCTGCGGTATGCCTATAGGTCCTGAAGGACCAATGATCCACATGGGGTAAGATTGAAAGAAAAAATTTTCAATTCAATCATTTATCTTAACCGTTTTGTACAGTTATTTTGATCTTACTGATTTGTAATTAATAATTATCGTATCTCATAATACTTTTTTAATAACAGTTTCAGTTACATTTTTTTTCTTCAGTTTGTAAGGGAATTTTTTTATAAACAAATTTTGAGCAAGAATGTCTTTTTAAAATTAATTTGAACTTCCATTTTCCATTTTTCATTGTATAATTTTGTACCATTTTTAAATTATATTTTTATTAGCTTTGATTATTACTTATTTTACTGAGCAATGTGAAACAGGATATTACAAAGGAAAGCATGCGTGTTAACTGTTTTTATTTATTTTATGTTTTTCAAAGTGCAAGCGTTGGTTCTGGATTAAGCCAGCTGTCAGGATATTTAAAACGAATCAATCTGCCTTTTTTTGAAAGGTTTAAAAACCCAGAAGACAAGTGAGATATTTGTTGATGTTACTGTGTTGCTGGAACCAAATTCAGACTTTAAATAAGACAGAAGAATACAAATATAGATTTTAAATGAGACAAGGAAAATGCAAATTAAATATATCGGGGTATTAAATATTATTGGGGCAGTGCTTACCCAGCCAGTGTCCATCAAATTGTGCTCAAAAAATTATTTAATTTGTCCACCACACAGAAAAAGTCTTGCTACTGTTGCTAATTTATTTATTAGACTGAAGCTGCTGAGTTATAGAAATTTTTAAGGCTTCAATTTTGCATGTAGAACTCTGGCTTTGTGGCACACGTGTTGGCTGGCTTTGTGGCACACGTGTTGGCTGGCTTTGTGGCACACGTGTTGGCTGGCTTTGTGGCACACGTGTTGGCTGGCTTTGTGGCACACGTGTTGGCTACCAATGTCCTTACATATCAAAATGCTCATATAACTAGCTATATGATATGCAATCACAGATTCACACCATTGATTGGTCGTTGTTTTTGTTATTTTATTTTTTATCATTTTACAGACGTAACTTTATAACAGCCGGTGTAGCAGCAGGAGTCTCGGCTGCTTTTGGTGCCCCAGTGGGAGGGCTGCTGTTCTGTATGGAAGAAGTTTCTTCCTTCTGGACCAAGACATTAGCCTGGCAGATCTTTTTCTGCTGCATCATAGCAACATCCACATCTGATATTTTTAACTCCGCCTTTGAGAGGTTTCAGATCATCGGAATGTTTGGAGAATTTAGAACAAGTCGTTACATTCTATTTAATGTAAGATAATCGAACAAGTCATTACATTATTTCATGTAAGCTAATATTTTAGTGGGATAAAGTTTTTTAGACTTTGATAGATTAATTTCATTAAATTATTGTCATCAACTAACTGAATTCTTCAAAAGAAAATGATAAAACCATAATTGGTTTGTTTCTTTCATCAAATTCTTTGACACATTCATATGTCGTAGTCACAACGAATTGAACACAAATCCTTTTCTGTTAGCAATGTAGCTTTATCCAGAAAACATATCAATCAGGATGTACATTTAATCAAACACACTTATAAGAAGGAAAAATAATGCACAACCATCCACTACAAGGTTCTTTTTATCACTGCTGAACCAAACATGCAGTAAGCCAAAGACAGTCTTAGGCACTAGTAATAATTACAATAAATATAGGTCATTAATTGAAAGGCAGGAAATGCGTTCAATAACTATTAACCCTTAAATCACACTGTGCACAATAAAACACAATATCCGGTGCACAACAGTTAATAATGAATTCTCATACTTGACAATTAGTTGGCACGGTTTAATTTGTTTACCATATTTATAGCTTGAATTTGAAGTCTAGGAGTAAGAGTGTCGTACATTTTGACAGAGTGGACATCATTTGAAGTCTAGGAGTAAGAGTGTCGTACATTTTGAGAGAGTGGACATCATTTGAAGTCTAGGAGTAAGAGTGTTGTATATTTTGAGAGAGTGGACATCATTTGAAGTCTAGGAGTAAGAGTGTCGTACATTTTGAGAGAGTGGATATCATAACATGAAGTTTTACAAAAGAAATTTCATCTTTCACAGCCCTATCAGCTTTTGGACCAGTACTGATAATTTTTGGCTAGATGTTGGGTTTATAATGAAGAGTCAAAGTTTTTGATTTTGGTTTGGGAAATATTTTATCAGACTTTGCATTCCTAACTTACAAAAAAAAATTATAATATTAAGTTTATATAATTTTTCTTCTTTAATAATGTGTATTTTTAAAATAAACAATGTGGCCCTTATGCCCTTCTATTAAGTTTCATACTATAATTTGTGTCTCGATATTATGTTTTAAACTGTAATTTGTGTGGCGCTAATAAGTGTAAACTGTAATTTGACTGACATAATCAATAAATTTTGAATCAATTTTTCACAATGTTTTCTCTACTCTTCATTGCAGGTAGATGAAGCTGTTGATATTAATATATTAATGTTCATTCCATCCGTTATCATTGGTGTTATTGGGGGTCTACTGGGATCCCTGTTTACTATTCTCAATCTCAAAATTCATCGGTACCGTAAACGTATCTTGGCTTCAATTAGCCGGCAGTGGGTTGTGAGACTTGTCCGTCTCCTGGAGCCTGCTCTCATCATGGTAAGACAATTGAAAATATTATTTTAAAGAAGGGTCTGATTCCTTTTATTTTTTAATGTTTTTTTTGTTGAATTAAATCTTAATTTTCTTTAATTGCCATTACAGCTAATATTTTGCTAGATTGCCACAAATTTCTAAAGACATACTAAATATAACAGAAATCCTTGTATGCTAATGATAATGGAAATCCTTGTATACATACTAATGTCACGGACAGCAAATAGGATAACAAATCTTATCTAACCTTTTCATTTTCTCTCCAAAAAGCTGATCATGAGTTCTTTCTCTGTGTTCTTACCAATGGCATTCTCCTGCATTCCTTTCACTTGTATCAAAGGAGAAACTGGCATTTTAAGGTAAGCATTTTTTTTTTAATGCGATTTTTACATTCTAAAATTTTTACTATAATTATATTTCATCTCAGTTAAGATAATGAAAGTTTTAAATCAGTAAGATAAGTAAATTTAATGAAAATGAGCGGATATCAGAAAGTTTCAGTGACCAAGGTTAAAAAAGGTTACAGAATAAATCATTAAAATTTTCTGCTATCTCATTCAAAATGGTTCCCTAAATGGTCCTAGTCTTTCATTCATGCCTCAAAGGTTCTCGTTCTTGAAGGCTATTACTGATTCTGTTTGGGTGTTTTTTAGGGTGTTTAAGTGGCAGCTCTTTAGCTGCAATATCAATAATATCATATTTTGGACTTCTGTCATCACTTCTGATGATTTTAGATCAAATTTAGGAGTGCAAAACTAAGCAAAATAAGTCATGGGGTGTGTGAGACTAGTCTAAAAATTTGTAGGAGGGTGCAGAGTATAGAAAAGGTTGGGAACGATGGTGTAGACTGGGCAAGATCTCGTCTCCCAAATTTAGGAGGCTTGGAGGCACTGACCATCAGTCTCAATTGAAAAGGTTGAATGAGACACTGACCCTCAGATTCACTGACTTTAAGAGGCACTGACCCTCAGAGTCTCAATTGAAAAGGTTGAATGATAAAATCAAAGAAAATACAGTCATAGAACTCTTCAGTATTACCTCATATGAGTTTAACTTAACTTGATTGGAAATTTTTATAAATATTTAAAAAAAAAAAAAAACTTTTAAAAGATAATTTGTATACCATTTGATTAAAGTGAACAAAATGAAATAAGAATTTTATCATTTTATAAGAAATTTTAATATTTGTTTAGATTATTTTAAAAATGAAAGAATTTCTTTTGTAATTTCTCAAGTCAATGTTCCATTTGTCTAACGTCTTTGTCTAGTGAGTACTGTGTGAATGATACAATGAATAAATACGACTCTCACTTTGTTGAAGAGAACATTTTCCACACCTGTAACGTGGGGACTTATTATTTAGAAGGAACCACATTTGTATACAATGGAACATATAATGAATGTAAGTTTAAAATCTGTTTATAATTATTTTGTCATACATCTGTTCTGGAGGAAAAAAATAATTTTTTAATATGTTTGGTTTTGTCCGAGTCTTATTATACAGATGTTAGAGTAAACTTCATAGTCAATTTTTATTTTACTCAAAAGTGCACTTATACATCGACTAATTTGGTAGTTAATGTTGTTTTTGGTCACTGAATAGCTGAAATAACATTGACAGGACAACTATTTGAAGAGGTTGAAACTGATGTAATAAATGAAATAAATTAGTTTATAAGTTAGGTTAACTCTTTCACCATGGATTTTTTTTCATTTGTCTGTGCTTTTTAGCAGTCAATGAACGTACTGTGTGTTGTGCCACAGGGATAGAGTTAGCATAAGAATTGTTTAGGTTAACATTTTGACAGGTGTTTAGGTTAAACATAGGACAGGTGTTTATTTTAACATTGGACATGTATTTAGGTTAACAAAGGACAGGTGTTTCTATTTCAATATCTATTTTTTGTAAAATAGTTGTTTTCATTTCACTCATCAGATCTATCAACCTTTCAACACATTTTATTAGACTAAATGCACTTAATGCTTTTTTAAAAACAGGAATGTCTAATAAAGCAACTTAGTACGCTGTATTTTAGCACAATTCATTGCTACAATTATAAAAAAACATATTTAGTAAGGTTCATTTTAAAATAACTTATTTCTTGATTCCACTTTCTATCTTTATCTCTCTTTCTTGTAGTATCTCTTCTGATCTTCAGCTCCAAAGATGAAGCCATGAAAACTCTCTACCTGCGCAACTCTCACAAGATGTTCAATTACGGACCACTCTTTGCCAGTTTGGCCATATATTTTGTTATGGTTTGCTGGTCTGCTGGCACATCTGTAGCTGCTGGTATCCTTGTGCCCATGTTGTAAGTTTTGTCTTGTCTGTTCTGTTGTTTCAAGTTTGACTAGCCCTAAACGATAAAATGACTTATAGTGAATCTACATAATGTTCAAAATTACTTCCCCTGTTATTTGAGACAGCCATGTTGGATGTTGGCCTGTCTTTTAATTGTTGCCAAACTAATTGTTTTTGGTGACCATTCTTGTAAAATGTGCAAAAAAATTAATCTATATTAGATCCAAACAAAAAATGATGCAGTTTCTAGGTTAAAGTTACTCTTTAATTCCTAAATTTTAATTCAAGCAACTATTATTTGTTCAACACTATTCTTTGTTCAACACTATTCTTTGTTCAACACTATTCTTTGTTCAACACTATTCTTTGTTCAACACTATTCTTTGTTCAACACTATTCTTTGTTCAACACTATTCTTTGTTCAACACTATTCTTTGTTCAACACTATTCTTTGTTCAACACTATTCTTTGTTCAACACTATTCTTTGTTCAACACTATTCTTTGTTCAACACTATTCTTTGTTCAACACTATTCTTTGTTCAACACTATTCTTTGTTCAACACTATTCTTTGTTCAACACTATTCTTTGTTCAACACTATTCTTTGTTCAACACTATTCTTTGTTCAACACTTCCTAGTATAGTCATAAAATAGTTCTCTGGAAAGCTCTAAAAAAAAAAAACTTTCTGTACCAAAATGGACACAATTCATACAAAAATATGCATATATTTTACCCTTATATTTTACCCTTATATTTTACCCTTATATTTTACCCATATATTTTACCCATATATTTTACCCATATATTTTACCCTTTTTAATTCTTACCTTGTAACAAAATTTAGTGACCATGAAATTAATTTTAAAAATGTGCACAATGAGGATCCTTACGAAGATTGAGTCCCTACCTCTCCCTCATAGTTGTCTCTTATTGTCTCAACATCCAAGCTTAGTTGAAACACTTTCTGTGCCTAAATTTTTACAAACCTAACTAGTATTTTGACAGGAAACAATTATTTTAAAAAACATTTCTTTCATGATAAAGATATACTGTGAATTCTTTATTTTCTCATAGGATGATTGGAGCTTTGTATGGCAGAATAGTTGGTCTAGTGATGGTGGACATCTTTGGGGTCCATTTAGATGATGATTACTTAAGTTGGATGGATCCTGGGGCCTTCGCTCTGATTGGGTCAGCTTCTTTCTTTGGTGGTGTGGCTCGACTTGCCCCAGCTATTACTGTCATAATGGTGAGATTCACAGCATAAGTTTATTTGACTTCACTAACAAAATTACTTAAACTTATTCCATGCCTAGAATTTTAGAATATTTAATAATAAAAAGATATGCTTGACATGCCACAGTGTGAGTCTTGTTCTGCTTCTCTTTCTACTGGCAAGGTCACAGTGTGAGTCTTGTTCTGCTTCTCTTTCTACTGGCAAGGTCACAGTGTGAGTCTTGTTCTGCTTCTCTTTCTACTGGCAAGGTCACAGTGTGAGTCTTGTTCTGCTTCTCTTTCTACTGGCAAGGCCACAGTGTGAGTCTTGTTCTGCTTCTCTTTCTACTGGCAAGGTCACAGTGTGAGTCTTGTTCTGCTTCTCTTTCTACTTCTCTTTCTACTCTTATCCAACTGAATTTGTTGTATTATTAAACATTTTCTTTTCTTTTAATCTCTAAGACCAGTGATTTATTTTCAAATGCAAAATTGTATTTATATTTTCTTTATTTAATGAATAACCCGCCGTCCATCTATGAAATCTTTTGTCATGTCTTGAACAGAAAAAATATAACCCGCCATCCATCTATGAAATGTTTTGTCATGTCTTGAACAGAAAAAATATAACCCGCCATCCATCTATGAAATGTTTTGTCATGTCTTGAACAGAAAGAATAAAAAAAAACATATTTGAGGCTTAGCAAATCTCTTATCTCAGATGGAATTGACCAATGACCTCAAGGTACTGCTGCCTGTGATGACAGCTGTCATGGTGTCCAAATGGGTCGGAGATTTCTTCACACATCCGTACTTCCATGCCTTGCTGGAACTGAAGTGTATCCCATTTCTGAATCAGCATCCACATGTCAGGATTGATAGCACAAAGTAAATGAGTTTAGTTGATGTGTCAACCTCTGTATCATGCAAAAATATCTCTTAATTTTAAAATGCAATAATTAATATATTACAGTGAAACGTAGAAACAACCAACATTGAAATAGCCTAAAAAAACATTGAAATAGCATTTGTCACTAGCATGTCCCAACTCACCCCAGGTATTGATCAATTTCTTAACAAAGACTCCTTGAAATATCGCCATTCCTGTCAAACCCAAAATGTGCAAGAGTTTTTTTTAGAAGAAAAAAATCAGTTTTCCCTGATAAAAGCACATATCATGCTGCGCTGGCACCGAATTACGTAATAAACAGGGTGTTACACTAACCTTTTAATTCATCTTTCAGTCTGCTACCTCTGCTACCCCTACTACCTCTTCTATCCCCGCTACCCGTTGCTACCTCTTCTACCGTGATACCTTTGGTACCCCTGCTGCCTCTGCTACCGGGCTGTGTGTTTCTAAAATCCTGATGAAACAAATGTGTTTTCTGAAGACTCATTATGAGTCTGAGAGTTGTGAATGAATGGCAGATTTAGTGTGTACGTTTTGCTTGTAGTATAAACAAGTCAATGGAAATAGTAACAGTGCACATACAGGCCTACATATGTTGTTTCTAAATCACATACAAATATTGTTTCTTAATCAACCATGGGAAACAGGATGATGTTCTTTGACTTAACTTTATTAAATGTGGTGACACCTAAACATTTCTACACTATAAATTATGATCCTAATAGAAATTTTAAAAAAGCGCTAACTTGAGTAGTATGGCCACGTGACCAGAAAACAAGGGCTCGTCAAAGAAATCTTGCAGGGCACTACTAGAGGAGGAAGAAGAAGAGGAAGACAGGGAAAAAGATGGAAAGATTACATCAAAGAGTGGATGGGATTAAAACTAGGCGATACTATGATGATGATGATGATGAATAGAAATGTCCTCAGTATCTGTCATGTGTACACTTTATCATAAATCTTAACAAATGGTTTTATCAACAGTTTAAAAACACTAAAGCAGCTGTTGACTTGGAAGAAACTTCTCTCATTCTTCTTCTTTATATGTGGAAAGATTATTTATTTTTGCCATGACAACGTGTAACTTATTTTTGTTTATACCCTTCAGTGTGAAGCTTGACCTTTTCGCTGCAGAAGACATCATGGCTTTTCCAGTTGTCTCCCTGAATCTGGTGGAACATGTTCCAAAAATAGCACAAATATTATTGGACTATCAGCACAATGGCTTCCCTGTAGTGAGAAAGAACAAAGAAGGCAAAATAATTTTCTATGGCTTAATGACAAGGTAAAGCAAATGGGTTGAAATAACTGAAGATAATTGAATGCCTTATGCTAATATTTTTTTTATTTTTTTTTAAATGTTTAATGTCATTCAAAAATTGTTGAATTATATTCAAGTAATAATTTTTTAATTTTGAATCTGAAATAAGATTTTGGTTGTGTCATTGCAAAAAAATAATTGAAAATGGTTTGAAGGATTAAACACAACACTGAAATAAAAAGGGTTTCCATTCTCTCAGGGTTGTATCAGGTTTGATTGCTTTGATCTTTTGAAAAATAAAATTAAAAAACATGTTGAACACACTTTTCCTGTGCCAGATCTGACCTGCTAGTGCTGCTGGATCACCGCTCTGTCATGTGTCAAGGTCCAGTTGAACCCATGAATGATGACACAGTGGACATTGCATCCATTGAATATGATAAGGCACGTTTCTTTATTTTTTCAAATTTCTTTTTGTTGTAAAATTTATTCAGCTAACTATTTTGAACTTTTCTGACAGTGCCAGTGCGTGTTCCTTTTTTAAAAATTAAATTTTATTTATTTTATTTTTTTTATTGATGACTCATTTTGAAGAGAGAAGCACTTTTTAAAGCAATTTTTAAAGCAATTTTTGAAGCAATTTTTAAAGCAATTTTTAAAGCAATTTTTGAAGCAATTTTTAAAGCATTTTTTAGGCAATTTGTTTTAAATTTTGAACATTCCATTTTTTATTTTAAAATCTCAGCCAGTCAGAATATTATTGTTGCCATAAAACTTTTAAACCAATGATCAGTTCCAGGATTTTTTTGTAAAGCCTTTAAACTTCTACTTTATCTAATTGTTTAAAAAGATGTTGAAAGGTAAAAAAGATGAGGAGGAAATCAACACACGATTTCTGCTTCAGTTTGTTGCTGAAAATTCAGAATATAAAGATTACTACATCGACATGGTAAGAATCTCATGTAGTGTTTTGTTTCTGTAACGTTGAGATCCATACACCAATAGCACGATGACTGAAAGATCACGCTGACTGATAGTTAACGATGACTGATAGATCATAATGACTGATAGATCATGTTGGAAGTGGGAACATTTTAGAAGTTGCTAGACTGCAAGGGATGTAAGTCACAAACTAAGTCTGCAGATGTAGCAATCAAATGATGAGCTGCTCTTTTTTGATGAATTTTTAAAATTAAACCTCTAGATCAGTGGTTCTCAACCTTCCTAATGCGCGACCCTTTAATACAGTTCCTCAAGTTAGGGCGAGCCCCAGCCACAAAATTATTTTCGTGGCTACTTCATAACTGTAGAGCATATGTGTTTTCTGATGGTCTTAGGCGACCCCTGGGAAAGGGTCGTGCGACCTCCAAAGGGGTCGCAACCCACAGGTTGAGAACCGCTGCTCTAGATGATCTATCAGATCATTAGCATACAGGAAGGAGAACACATCATCATCATGTCCCTTAGTCGTTGGACCATTGGGGCGCCACAGATGACATGAAAACTATCCTTCTCCATTCCTCTCTGTCTTCTGTACTGCGTACAGCATATCCTAGTTTTAATCCAGTCCACTCTTTGATGTTATCTTCCCATCTTTTTCTTTGTCACAAGAGATGGAAATTACAAAGTACAGTGGAACCTCAGATAACAAACGCCCCATTTAACAAACAAATTGGTTAAGAACACATTTTGTGAAAATCTTTGAGTTTTGAATGATATTAGGGTTACAAACATACTCAGATGCCTATACACACAATCGCACCGGCACAGTAGTACTTTGATGCAACCGAAGTAAACATTGTTTGTATGAGGGAAGTTTTTAAAAACATGTCTTTTAGTTATTTTAGCAATTTTTGTTATTTTTGCCCCCATTATATTCAAATAGACAAAAGTTTTATGAAAAGGAATTGTGTTAGTGTACAGTACAGATTTATTTATTTTAGAGTGGCTCAGTAGTACGAGTGATAATTCTATAAGTAAGGATATGTTAATTTCATTCTATATTTTTCGTTACAGAAAAAACACTTCAAATTATATAAATACCGAGGTTGGAACAGATTAAATGAACTTAATTAAATAGATTTCTATGGGGAAAAATTATTTTATTTAGCTAACGTTTTGGTTTTAAGAACGGAGTTTCAGAATGGATTTTGTTCATTATCCGAGGTTCCACTGTACTGGATATCTTTGATTTATTTATTGTCTAATAATTTAGTTCATTATCCGATGTTCCACTGTACTGGATATCTTTGATTTATTTATTGTCTAATAATTTAGTTCATTATCCGAGGTTCCACTGTACTGAATATCTTTGATTTATTTATTGTCTAATAATTTAGAATGTATCAATACTTTGAATAAAGTTTATTTTGATTCATTGGCGGCACCTTAACACTTGATTGTACGCCACATTCCACTCAGGATGCACAGAGACATTCTAGGTGACATAGATGTTCTAGGTGATATAGATGTTCTAGGTGACATAGATGTTCTAGGTGACATAGATGTTCTAGGTGACAAAGACGTTCTAGGTGACATAGACTTTCTAGATGACATAGACATTCTAGTTTCACATAGCCATGCTAGGGGACATAGACATTCTAGGTGACATAGACATTCTAGGTGACATTAGGTGACATAGACATTCTAGGTGACATAGACATTCTGGGTGACATAGACGTTCTGGGTGACATAGACATTCAAGGTGACATTGACTTTCAGAGGGACATAGACATTCAGAGTGAGAATGTGCCAGAATCTGTCTCTTCAGCCATCTGCGCACCCACCATCTGCCCACCCACCATCTGCCCACCCACGGCCTAGTTCAGAATTAGCACAAATAAGTTGTTTAGGTCATTTATTTCAACTGTCAAACTATATATATAAATATTTGTAAAAATTATTTATCAAGAAACTTATTAGCCAATTTAATTTTTCATTCCAGCATTTTGTATGAAAGTTTTTCTTGTAAAGTCAATTTTCGTTAAGATCGGGAACTGGATATAAATAGATATTTATTATTAATTGAAATCATTCCAAATATATTTCTGCGCTGACCGTACAACATTGGTTTTAATAGAAACTTGTATATGTTTTCCCCCATTAAAATTGATTTGATTTTCCCTCTACAGACACCTTATGTAAACCAGTCAGCCCTCTCGATACAGACTAAATTTTCATTGCAAAGAGCCTACACTTTGATTAGTGCACTTGGTCTACGTCACCTTGTTGTTGTCAATGGTAGCAATGAGGTAATAACCCCACAGTTTTTAAAATGGGACTACATCATTCATGGGCTGACATCAATGTATCATAGGGCATTGTCATAGACAGACATTAATGTATTAAAGGGTATTGTCAGAGACAGACATCAGTGTATTACAGGGCATTGTCAGAGACAGACATCAATGTATTACAGGGTATTGTCAGAGACAGACATCAATGTATTACAGGGTATTGTCAGAGACAGACATCAGTGTATTACAGGGCATTGTCAAAGACAGACATCAATGTATTACAGGGCATTGTCAGAGATAGACATCAATATATTACAGGGTATTGTCAGAGACAAACATCAGTGTATTACATGGCATTGTCAGAGACAGACATCAATGTATTACAGAGCATTGTCAGAGACAGACATCAATGTATATAAAATGTTGTTGTAGACATACATCAATGTATTACAAGGCATTGTTGTAGACAATTATGACAAGTTGAAGGTAGATTAGAGGTGCACCTTAAACTACCTACTCAGTTCAGCTTAAAAGCCAGTAACTTCACAATGGATAAGTCTCAAGAGAAACCTTTAGAGTTTTCTTTATTGCATATCCATGTCTAAATGCTTTGATCTTACCTGTGATGTTCTGATGTGCATGTCTCTACTACTTCTATCTGAAGTAATCTATTCTGATGTGCATGTCAAACTGCTGCTATCTTAAGCCAGATTTTTTTAATGTTTGCCAGGCATGCAGTGGTAATAAAATAATAAATATATCATACTATTAAAAGTGTGTTGTTTGTAGTGTTTGTTTGGGGAGGCACCACTGTATCAGGAATTCTGTTGTCACAAGTGAAATCCTAATGTGTAGTGCAAACCATTGTCGTTGTTTGTGGTGTTGTTAACCAGTCCACATTTCTTTCATCAAACTAATCAGGTCAGAGGGATGATCACAAGAAAAGATTTGATGGGGCATCACATGGTTGAGTTTCTGTCTCCCATTCTACAGACAAGGCCGTACTTCAGGACGAACTCTAATGTACACCTTAATGACCCTGAGGCTCCTGGATCAAACCCTGGTGAACCAAACAAGAGCGTCCCAAGCACGAGTGAAGCAACTATTGAACTTAGTGAACACAATCCATCAATACAAGACTGTGTTCAACCAAGCTTTGTTGTGACACAGCATTAACATTAATGGGTTCTTCTAGGGAGGAACTAATCAAAATGTAAACATGACAAAGATGGTGGATATCAGTTTATGTCGCATCATATATTTTTGTAAAAATGCCACTTGGATCAATAGAAATGTGTATTAGATCAATGCCATAATTTGTGAAAAATGTATTTTGATGTTTGCTATCATTATGTCTTACTAAATACATCTTTCTATTTAGTATGTTTTTTTTTAAACTTTGTATAAATTTACAATTTTTGTTTGCCTTAAATTTGCCTTATATTTGCCTTATACAGTAAAACTGTTTTAAGTACAATGATGCCTAGAAATCTGAACGCCCCAGAACTCAAACAACTTGGATTCCGAACAAAAAAGTCAAGCAATTTTTGACAAAATCCTAACGCTGCTTTGGACTCCAAATGCCCAGGGTGTTGTTCAGTTTTTGTGCATGCACTTCCCCGGTACTCGGGCCACTCAAATGCTTTTTGGTTCAGTTGTTTGTTGGGAGCTGTAGGAAATATCTTGTGTGATTTTTGCTGCTAATTTTATGCTTTTAATTTTATGCCTGTTTATGTTATTTATGTATATAATTACAACTAAATGTGTTCGCCATGACTTCAATGAGGAAAATAAGAGGACAGATGTAAAAGAACTGTTGCTGTCAGAGTTACAAGGGAAATAAAGAAAGATCTTATCTCATGAAATCGGTAGAAGTGGGGCTGATCTAGCTACTATGTTCAGGATGGCTAAATTGACTGTTAGTACGATTTTTAAAATTTAGCAGCTATCAAACAGTTGATGTTTAAGAGATCAAAAAGTATGGAAAAACTCCTTTTGGTTGGAATTAATGAACAATTTTATTTGATTAATTTACATTTTAAAAAAATATTATTTAATATTTTACCTTAAAATCCAATGTTTGGATTCCAAGGTATCACTACATCTGACGTCTAAACAATTACGTGACTTTTATATCATAGCGCTATTCAAAATGTATTATATATCAGTTTATATAAACCAACACATACTAAATTTTGACCATAATGCATCACTTATTTATTGCTATACATCTACTTTATTTGTTATATTGTTCGTCCTTTGCACGCGGAGATGACCAAAGCAATTTTGAACTTGATAAGTACTTGAGTAGTAACCTTGAACTGAGCTGTATTTTGTTTAAAGTTATGGAGAGTTGCTCCGTTCATCAGCCTCAGTCTCTCTTCCTTGCCTGTTTCATCCAAAGGCAAGACTTTGTCAAGACGACGCAAAATTATTTGTTTAACAGCTAGTTTATTTTGAAAATAAATTTTTTATTTTTTATGGCGATGCAGTAATTTAAAACATGAAAAATGAAAGCAGAAAGTTATATAAAAAAAGTCCAGAAAAATTAAAATTGTTATCATCATTTTGGTCCCAGATTTTGATTTTTATCTCCATGTTTTTAAAGTGCAATATTTAACATGTTCAAATGATTGACATGAAGCCTTTTATATGTTCAAGTGAAGTATTTTATACATGCTCAAATGATTCAGATGAAGTCTTTCAGAGGTTGAAATGATTCAGATGAAGTCTTTCACATGCTCAAATGATTCAGATGAAGTCTTTCATAGTTTCAAATGATTCATCTGAAGTCTTTCATAGGCTCAAATGATTCAGATGAAGTCTTTCATGTGCACCAAAATACCTCGTTGTGATCAATCAACTATTTACAAGCAGAGTACCAGATATTTATTTCTATATGCAGCTGTTGTTTAGTAGGCTTCTGTACTTTCTGTACCGTACTTAATAAGGACATATTTTGGACATACAAATTTAAACCAGCAAGTGGAATCAAGTGCAATGTTAACTGTTTTATTATAATTATAAGAGTGTTTGTGCCCACTCTTATTATTTTCTATTTTGTAGGTAGGATACATGTAAATATATATTATGTAAATTACATTTATACTTTTTTAAATGTTTTGTTTTTTGTACTGATGAAAGCATTGACGAAACGTTTACATTTGTATTTTGTAAAGCTGAACATATATTGTTTTATTTACACAAATTGTTTGTGTTTAATTAATTTATTATAATTAACAAACTTCTGTGCAATTTTAAACTATTTTATTTTGATTAACACACTAATGTGCAATGTTTAACTATTTTATTATTATTACCGCACTACTGTGCAATGTGAGTTTTTGTAATTATTTTGTTTGTACTCACTATTTTTGTATTCTATAAGTGAAATCAATATACATGTACAAACTTAATTTATCATGTATTATGGCAATACAATTAGTTACAGATGCATCATGGTCCCCCCATCCCATTCTCCTTAGTGTTGATTTTTTAATGTTTTTTGAAGTTAAAAAAAATATTTTTTAATGACAAGAGTAATTTTAAAATAATTAATTCCAACAAAATTGCATACTTAAAAAAGATGCTGTTTTTATGCTGCAATAAGGGTTTTTAAAAAGAAACATGGCTAAATTGTTTTATGGGTGTTTGTGTAAAGTTGAAAACTATCACTGTCATTTAATAGATTTTGAGTTATGTATTAAAAGATAACCTTTCTTAACTTTCTTGCAGTTGATCACACATCTTTTAATTGAATTAAATTATTTTTTTAAAGCTTAATGTACTGTCATTTTATTTAAGTTTTCACTCCAAATTAATTATAAAAATAAAATAATTTTTATTTCTGATTCCGTTAGCAGTAATTTTTGTCAAGATCCTTAGCGTACCTGTTTTTTCTACAGGCGATGGAAAAAATGTTTATTGTCATGTATCTAAATGACTATGCAACCAGACCCCGAAATTAATTTTATTTTATACCACAATTTATGCTTTTGCAATGTAAAATTGACTTTAAAAATGTTATAATAATTTATATAAATCTACTTTTTTCTTTTTATTTGCTCATAGTTATAGTTTTAAAATAATAAATTCAGACGACTGTAGCACTTTTTGAATGAATGTAATAATTTATTTTGCCAAAGTGAGTTTTGGATTGTTGCTGTAGTTTAACTTTTAATTTTATTTTGCATTCCTGCAAATGTAATTAACTGTTCCATCATTTCTTTTGTTAGACAACCATTTTTTAGTCCCACTCCGATTAGATGGCTTTCTGAACATTGGCAGTTACCTCCTCCCCCATTACTAGCTGCCTTACTAGACTGACTAAATTGTCCAGATCTCAGAAAACAGCTGCCTTACTTGGCTTATGACTTCTTTTCACCCAGCTCTGCAATCATAGCTGGGGTCAGCCACAGATAAGAATCTGCCTAGCAAGATCCTGGTCAAGAGGCTGACAACATCTCCAATATCATTCCACCATTTGAGTTCTAAATACCTCTCAGAATTTACTTTAAATATTGTTTTTAAGATTTTGAAAATAATAATCAAGAGTTGATCTTTAGATTTGTTAAAAAATATTTCATTGGAAACTATCTGACTGAATGTTAATATACTCTGTGAAACATGTGCTTTACTTAAATAAAATTGTTAAAGATTTGTGTGTAAATATAAAGCATTAATAACAAATGAAATAAATGGACCTTGAATCAAGATATTTCAACACAGAATCAGGAATCTTGGCTTATTGCAGAGTTCTAACACAGATCAAAACGCACTGATGATATTTCCTTCATGAATAGTCATTTGTTGGTGTTAAGCTTGACTTTAACACACACAATAAACTGGAGATATTTCCTTTATAAGTAGTGATTTGTTGGTGTTCATATACTTCAATGCAAATGATCTGCTTCCCCCTGCCTCTACTCTAAATTTAAGCTACATTTTCATCTAACACCAAGAAAAAATACACAGTACATACATTCATAGAGTTAGAAATAACATTTCTTAAGTATCAACTAAGGAACTATTTTAAGCATTTTGTATGGTTTAAAAGTTATGAAAAACTTTAAATAAAAAAATTATGATCAAAGCATTACACTGTAATCACATTTATCGGGAAAACCCAAACATCAGTTGTTTTCAGTGCTTGAAATAAAATTAAAATAAATTTTTTCTAAATAAACATGTGCCTATTTTAGCCAAAGCTCTAAGTTTCTTTGATTTAATAACGCCTGAAAAAACTGATAATGTATTTTCCCTTTCTTAAAAGTAAAATTAATAAATATAATTGATTGCTTTTTAAATTGTTAATAAAACATAACCAAATTTTAGCTTTGTATTTTTAACTTTTAAAAAGTTTTTACTTATTTTTCATTCCAAAAATATATTTTTATTAAATTTAAAAGTACTAAAAACGTAACCTTTAAATATACTTTTAATAAGAAAATGGCGTTTAAGCCAATCAGTGCAGAGAAACTCCATAGCCAAATAGCATTCACTAATGCACTTATAACTCATCCAAATAAGAATAAACCATATGAAGTGCAAAAAATATTTGATTGCATATGGATATGGAGGGGACTACAATCCGGTGGAAGATTTGATGAAAATTTGGGGGGGTGGGGGTGGGTGTGTTTGGTCAATACTTTCATTTTGCCCCTGGCAGTACAAGATATGTCTCAGAATAAAGGAATGAATTTGATAAATAATTACATGCATAGCGGGGGTAGGAAATAGGATGTTTACATTTTTACGTGGATGACAATATGTTTAAATCCTATGATATTACAATTGTGAAACAAGAGATGTTACATTCTCTTTTTACAAATAATAATAATAATAATGAAGTTTATTTGAGAAATTTGAGAAATCACGCTTCATTCCCAAAGGCTCGAAGCGCGTTACAAGGTTCGATGTTCGAGAGGCATCACTGCTGCCAGTTAGGCGCATGTGAACTCCATGTCCCCATCTCCTGGGTTTGAATTCAGAGTTGCCTTCTCTTAGATGAGTTGCCGTCCAAGGTTAACGAGTCCCATCCACCCGGGGTACTGGTGGTGTGTTTGCTTGACTGGGCTTTGGCGGGGATTGAACTCCAGACCATCAACTTGAGATTTTGCTCAGTTTAGACCACTCGGCCACCCAGCATGTGTTTACAAATTAAGAAAATCAATGACGTTAACGAAACATGGGAACATAAACCCAATCATTTTACACACTTGAAAATTTAATTTAAAAAACTAAAGATGGATTAATATTTTTGTTAAAAAAATTAAAATATATATATTTTTTTACTTTGCGAAAAGTAAAGTGGGTGTGTATTTTTGTGAGATTAACAACTTTAAAAAAAAAGAGACACTCAACGTGAAAAAAGGTTGGATAAAAGAATTCTTTGTTTTACGATTTTCCGATGAAAAGGTAGTTTATGGGTGTAAAAGGGGGTACAGTAGGCATATAATATATATAGCAGATGTTATATATCTAACTTAATGTTAGAAGCCTAAATATCATTACATAGATACTTTTATTAAAGTTAGGAATTGTGGTGAGTTTTTGCAATAGCCGATAGAAATTATCACAAAGACCCACCATTATTATCCCGATAACATCGGGTCATATATTCTAGTATATATATATATATATTAGCAGGATTTTTAGATATAATTAGTTACTTGAAAATGTCATTATGTCATTGGTTGTATTAAAAATTAGGTAGGAAGCTGGTGAAAAATGCATTTCAGAATATTTTTATAATACACAAACAACTTATATCTGAATAAAAGAAGAGGCACTCAATATTTTATTTTCCATCAGTTTAATGTCAGAATAAGAAAGATTCAGTTGTGGTTCACTAATATGGAATTCATCATGTTCAAATTACAAACACATCACCATCATCCGTACAAACACATTCCATGTACACATCTCAACACAAAGCAGATCTCATCACAACACTAAGCCACCCAATCAACTTTTGCAGGCACTGGATTGACAAACAATTCAAGGAGCATGCTCCATAAATTATACACCATTAAATTGAATTTTAAGGAAACTTTAGCCAATGTAAAGCAATAATTATAATTTTTTTTAAATAGCTAAGTAAATGGGTAACAATTGCATTCAAAAAGAATAACTCAGAATGTCAAGGGCTCACTGTTGTATCAACTATGATCAACAGTAACAACATTTATGTCATGACATGGTTCTTAGTGACAGTCTAGCAGCCATTGTACACATGACGGTAAATTTCAAATTCTAACACTTTTTATACAGTTTAAAATAATGTTCTTTTACTTGTCTTTTTTTGAGTCTTGTTGACGGGGAATATTTTGGAGCATAAAACATGTCTTTACTGATGTAACAGCGCACCAGCTGTATGCTGGAAGTCCAATGATGTCATATAAGAAGACATATGAGCAGTGTAACGATGTAGGGGGGTTAAAGTATGTCTTCATTCCTTTGGCACAGCTTTATCGCCCCTTGACATCCGTCTATTGTTTTGTAACTTGGAAAGACCCCAGTTACGGCTTTAGTACAGGTTATTAAGACTTGACTGCATTAAGACTTGGCTGCATTAAGACTTGACTGCATTAAGACTTGACTGCATTAAGACTTGACTGCATTTCCAGTGTTATTAAAAATAAATTAAAATGAGTTATTTTCACAACCGTTAAAGTGGTTCCGAAAAAAAAACGTTATGAAAATATAAGGATTAGAATGCAACACTTGAACTGCTACCATACACCAACTAGTACACTTTACAATAGAAGTCCTTAATATGTGATTCCAGTATTTCAATGGTAGTATAGCATGATGAAGCCCACTAAGCAGAAAGGAGAAGAACCCAATTATACAAAATTATATTTTGTGAAATAAAAAATTACATTCTAGTGAACCATGCACTCTTATATCACAGAGGGAAAAAAATGAAGAGAAGTCAAACCCACTTCTAAGACAAAACAACGTTGCATAGATCAAGTGGATGAAATAATCCCTAAGATTTTTTAAAAGGTGGAGGGAATTTACATGTTAAATTTTTGAGAGAATTTAAAAAAATTTTTTAAATTTTTACGCTTGGCTATGGAGTTGGAAAATATTTACTGACATGAATTCCAGGTATGACTTTTACTCTGTAGTCAACTAAAACAGGACCAATCATGACTTTTACTTTGTAGTCAACTAAAACAGGACCAACCATGACTTTTACTCTAGTCAACTAAAACAGGACCAATCATGACTTTTACTCTGTAGTCAACTAAAACGGGAACAATCATGACTTTTACTCTGTAGTCAACTAAAACAGGACCAATCATGACTTTTACTCTGAAAAGTCAAATGAAACAGGACAAATGAATTCATTATTTCCACAAATTCTGATATTTTTACCAAATTTGACCGGAAGTTGTAAAAGTGTTACCACTTTCTTCTCTCCCTACTTTTGACTCCTCCTCCCCCCCTCCACCCATTTGAAGCCAAACTGAAAGTTTTTATGTAAAACTAAAAAATGCTATAGTTATATTTTATTCCGGGGTGGACAATTTTACAAGAAAATACAGTAAGAGATTTGATTCTAAAAAAAGAAATGTTTCAACTTGGTGAGGTGAAAGGGGCAACAAAACTCACCCTATTATTTTTGTCTCAATTCAAACATCATATCTAGTTGTTTTTCTATTGTTATCAACAAAACTATATCATTCCTTTGATTTCCCACAACTTTAGTACTAGGTACGATCAAATGATAAGATGTAACACATTTGCCTAATGCCTGGTTAATTAATGATTATTTCTAAAAAAATTAAATAATTCAGCAATATTAGAGTATTTTAAAATAAACATAATAAAGTGAAGACTTTGTACATAATTTATATTCCTAATAAAAATAAATTATTTCTAGATCTTTTTCAAACTTTCCCACCAAAAGCAAAAATATTTATTTACTAGACAGGACATTTACGTTATGCATGGATGGTAAACATTCTAAAAAAATAGAGATCATTGGATGAAAATTTAAGTTCTCATTTTTTTAAAAATGTTTCTGCAAGTAGTGTTTTTCAATTCCTTTCAATTTAAATGTACGTCTCTGTCAACCTATCACAATGTAATGTCTTAACAGAGTGAGGAAGTGTATCAAATGCAATACACATTATGTCAATTTAAATCTAATAAAATTTTAGTTTTCATTCTTGCATTATTTTTTTTTTAAATGGGAGAAAAATATTTAAAAAACATTGTTTATAAAATTATTTAATAATTTATATTTAAAATAATGAGAAAAAGAAACGTATTTGCATACTGTATTTTAAAAAATAAATCTGAAATATAAAATATATGAAGCTCAAGAAAGGAGAAGCTATGACTATATGAATGAGGAGAAGCTATGACTATATGAATGAGGAGAAGCTATGACTATATGAATGATATCATTTTATACAGCTTGGCTTAATTAAATCAAACCCTCGGAGTCATACAAGTAAAAAAACATTGTATGCATTAACAAAACTTATTCAAAAATATACCCAAATTGTGGCAGATAACAGGAATCATGAAGAAAGGGTTATTTTTCTTACTGTTGAATGGTCCCATGTCAGCATCTGTCAGTATGTCACATGTGTTGAATGGTCCCATGTCAGCATGTCAGTATGTCACATGTGTTGAATGGTCCATGTCAGCATCTGTCAGTATGTCACATGTGTTGAATGGTCCCATGTCAGCATCTGTCAGTATGTCACATGTGTTGAATGGTCCCATGTCAGCATCTGTCAGTATGTCACATGTAGCAAGTCAGAGCACACAACAGAACACTTAGCAGACGTGCTGTAGTTTGGGGGTGGGTTATAAACCCAGTGTTATAAGTAATTAACATGCCTTAAAGCACTCTCCACCAGAACAGAAGAACCCAACCAGATCACTTGAACCCAACCAGGTCGTGAGCACCACAAGTGTCCCTGAGCAATGAAGTTGGGCTGAAGTCAGATTCCTGGGTTAGGCAGACACCATTCATGCAGCCCAAAACAATGACAACACCAAGGTCAAGGATAAAGCAGTACACACACACACAGTGATTATTTCTTATTTGTATTCTTCGATGTACAACTAAAAAACAGGCCAATTCAGAGGAGAGCTACTCAAATTACTTCCCTTATTATGTTTCATAGAGAATAAAGCTTGAAGATCTAATCTTTCATATCATTGTGCACACTGGCACTGGGGGGTACTGTCATTGTGCACACTGGCACTGGAGGGTACTGTCCTTGTGCACACTGGCACTGGAGAGTACTTTCATTGTGCACACAGGCAATGGAGGGTACTTTCATTGTGCACACTGGCATTGGAGGGTACTGTCATTGTGCACCATGACAATGGAGGGTACTGTCATTGTACACCCTGGCACTGGATGGTACTTTCATTGTACACACTGGCACTGGAGTGTACTGTCTTTGTGCACACTGGCACTGGAGGGTACTTTCATTGTGCACACTGGCACTGGAGAGTACTTTCATTGTGCACACTGGCACTGGAGGGTACTTTCATTGTGCACACTGGCACTGGATGATACTTTCATTGTGCACACTGGCACTGGAGGATACTTTCATTGTGCACACTGGCACTGGAGGATACTTTCATTGTGCACACTGGCACTGGAGGGTACTTTCATTGTGCACACTGGCACTGGAAGATACTTTCATTGTGCACACTGGCACTGAAGGATACTTTCATTGTGCACACTGGCAATGGAGGGTACTTTCATTTTGCACACTGGCAATGGAGGGTACTTTCATTGTGCACACTGGCATTGGAGGGTACTGTCATTGTGCAATATGACAATGGAGGGTACTGTCATTGTACACCCTGGCACTGGATGGTACTTTCATTGTACACACTGGCACTGGAGTGTACTGTCTTTGTGCACACTGGCACTGGAGGGTACTTTCATTGTGCACACTGGCACTGGAGAGTACTTTCATTGTGCACACTGGCACTGGAGGGTACTTTCATTGTGCACACTGGCACTGGATGATACTTTCATTGTGCACACTGGCACTGGAGGATACTTTCATTGTGCACACTGGCACTGGAGGATACTTTCATTGTGCACACTGGCACTGGAGGGTACTTTCATTGTGCACACTGGCACTGGAAGATACTTTCATTGTGCACACTGGCACTGAAGGATACTTTCATTGTGCACACTGGCAATGGAGGGTACTTTCATTTTGCACACTGGCAATGGAGGGTACTTTCATTGTGCACACTGGCATTGGAGGGTACTGTCATTGTGCACCATGACAATGGAGGGTACTTTCATTGTGCACACTGGCATTGGAGGGTACTTTCATAGTGCACACTGGCACTGGAGGGTACTGTCTTTGTGCACACTGGCACTGGAGAGTACTTTCATTTTGCACACTGGCAATGGAGGGTACTTTCATTGTGCACACTGGCATTGGAGGGTACTGTCATTGTGCATCCTGACAATGGAGGGTACTGTCATTGTACACCCTGGCACTGGAGGGTACTTTCATTGTACACCCTGGCACTGGAGTGTACTTTCTTTGTGCACACTGGCACTGGAGGGTACTGTACCGGCTGGGTACTCATCCTGGCACTGGAGGGTCCTGTTCTGGCTGGGTCCTCATCCTGACACTGGAGGGTACAGTTCCGGCTGGGTACTCATCCTGGCACTGGAGGGTTCTGTTCTGGCTCGGACCTCATCCTGAAACAGGAGGATACTGATTGGGCTGGGTCCTCATCATGACACAGGAGGATACTGATTGAGCTGGGTCCCCAAAAGCATTACAGTTAACAATCCACTGTACTGGCTGAATCACCAACCTGCTTAGGGAACTGGCTGAATCACCAACCTGCTTAGGGAACTGGCTGAATCACCAACCTGCTTAGGGAACTTTCATTAAAAATATTTTCAAAATAGCAAAAACACTAGGAAATGTGATAAAATGCTATAATTCACTTGTATGTAATGAACACAGCTGCCATGAACTATGACAAGTCATAATTAATTTATCGAAATGATAGTCAAGCAAAAACAGTAGTACTAGTAATACATTTTTACAATTATGGTGAAAATTTTTCATCATTTCAAATATTCTTTTGTAACAATCCCATGAACTAATCTGACTAACTATTTTTAAAAATTGTTGAATTTCAATGAAAGAAACATCCTGTTATTCCTGACCATAAAGTTGATAACGTTTCAGTTTTATGGTTTGACATAACAAGATGCAATCATGAATTGAAGAGAATAATGGGAACAAAATTTATTGGACCAAAAAAAAAGCTTTGAAATTTATTTCATTATTTTTTTAATGGGAAAGATACATTTTAAGTAAATTTTCTGGAACTACACAAATATGTTTAAAAATCTCTTTTAAAGAAGTGAGACTTATTCATCTACACACAGGATAGGGCAGAATTATGCTTGAATTCTTGGAATGTGTACTTAAATATAAACATCCAGCTCAATTTTCCTAGTATACTTATCTAAGGTACAAAAGAATGAGTAATAAAATATTTAGTATAAAACAAGAAGTAACTAATCATGACATATAAGTAAATAAAAAATAAACTAAGTTGTAATGCAAAAATGCCAGCATGATCTGTATAAGAAAAAATGACCCTTTTAAACATCTTAAGATTGACCCATGTAAACATCTTAAGATTGACCCATATAAACATCTTAGATTGACCCATATTAACATCTTAAGATTGACATGAAGAATTGGTCACAAAACACTTTAATTTAATTAGAGAAAGTGAGTTTAACATCATTTGTTCTAAAGAAAAAGTAAAAAGGTGGCAGTTCTTTTAATTTAGCAGTTATTAATTCATATAATTTTTTTAATACATTGACATAATCACTATGTTAAAACAAAATTTTAAAAAAGAAACTAACTAATCACAAAGATTATTTCTTTTATATTTTTTTCCCCATGCTGTACCCATATCCCTCAAATATACCCAAGTTAAATTGTCAATGCATAGAAAATAATATAGCTCTGATCTGTTTATAAAACAACACAGTGTGAAAAAAAAGGTTAGAAACTCTCAGGAAAAAAATTTTTGTGGTCAGCTGATGGCTGACTTACTTGTTCTGTCAACGATGTTGGAACTATTGCGGTAGAAAAACACCTGCAAGACAAAAAGAAAAATAGTATAGGCATAGGGTACTTTGAAATGTTTTTTTAAGCTTTTTTCCTTTCAAGCTTTCCCATATCCTTTCCACTATTTCCTTCACACGGCTTGAACACAGTCCTTTATATATTATAAAAATGTGATCAGCATCAGAATAAGATATACCATAACTACATAAAAAAATGATTGGAAAAATCATTGTGGCTTAGAACAGAAATATTAATAGTGATAAAATGACTTGATTTTGATTGCATTAGAACAAATTAATGGTGACTAACTAATCTGACTGGAGTTTTTTTTGGACCGATTTCAATAAAAACTTAACTCAAAACAATAAATATGAAATTCATCAGACATTATTAATGGTGGATTCAGTCCATTTGATAACAGCTGTACTGAAGTGGCTATGTCTCTTAATGCCTCATTTGGAATAACTCTAGCCTAGTGTTTGGGAAAAGGCGTGGAGGGTGGGGGGTGGAGTTAAAGTTAAACTATTGGGGATTAACATTAACTAGAAAAGATTCACTAAACCAAACTGACCACATGTCAACTCCACATCTCAGCAGTTAATAGTTCACAAGCATCACTGTTATGTAAAATGCTATCATCTTGATTTTGCTAGCAATTGTTCATCTTGATTTTGATAGCAATTGTTCATCTTGATTTTTAAATGTCTATTAAAACCAAAACACAGCACTATATTATATTCCAAGGGCTAAAACAGCAATTAATCAGCTCAGTATCTCAGAAGGTGATTTCATGAGCTCCAGTTGAAAATAATAGAAAACAGCTGATCGGCATAAAATGGAAAACTGACCTGGATAAAAATGGACTTTAAGTTCCTGACTCTACTCTCTTGACTTTAAGTTCCCGACTGTAGTCCCCTGACTTTAAGATTACAAATGGATAATGACATGCATTAAAATGGATAACTGACCTGCATAAAAATGGATAAGTCAATGGAGACCTGGAGCATGCCACAAATCCAAAACTGTGCCGGAGCCTCTCGCAAGATGAAGTACACTGTCTTAAAAATGTCACCACAAGTCCAGAACCCGACCATTTTACGACTGAAAGAAACATATATTGTGTCAATTACATCCAGAACCCAACCATTTTATGACTGAAAGAAACATATATTGTGTCAATTACATCCAGAACCCAACCATTATACACCTGAAAGAAACTTATATTGTGTCAATTACATCCAGAACCCAACCATTTTATGACTGAAAGAAACATATATTGTGTCAATTACATCCAGAACCCAACCATTATACGCCTGAAAGAAACATATATTTTGTCAATTACATCCAGAACCTGACCATTTTATGACTGAAAGAAACATATATTGTGTCAATTACATACAGAACCCAACCCTTTTATGACTGAAAGAAACATATATTGTGTCAATTACATCCAGAACCCAACCATTTTATGACTGAAAGAAACATATATTGTGTCAATTACATCCAGAACCCAACCATTATACACCTGAAAGAAACATATATTGTGTCAATTACATCCAGAACCCAACCATTTTATGACTGAAAGAAACATATATTGTGTCAATTACATCCAGAACCCAACCATTATACGCCTGAAAGAAACATATATTTTGTCAATTACATCCAGAACCTGACCATTTTATGACTGAAAGAAACATATATTGTGTCAATTACATACAGAACCCAACCCTTTTATGACTGAAAGAAACATATATTGTGTCAATTACATACAGAACCCAACCATTTTATGACTGAATGACAGAAATATTTTCTGGGTCAATTACACCCAGTACCGGATTTCCCTATAAGCTAATAAGCTACAACTTAGGGCCTCACAATTTGCCAGCTTAGGGCCTCATAATCTGCCAGCTTAGGGCCTCATAATCTGCCAGCTTAGGGCCTCACAATCTGCCAGCTTAGGGCCTCACAATCTGCCAGCTATATATTTTTAATTTTTCTTTGACCACCTCATGTAATTTCAAATGGTAGGGGGCCTCTGGACTTTGTATAGCTTAGGGCCTCAGCAAGTCTAAATTCGGCCCTGATTACAGCCAGAACCCAAACATTTTACGACTAAATGACAGAAACATGTATTGGGTCAATTACATTTAGTTGCTAATTTTCTAGTTTACGTTAATAATTCTCAGATGGAGAAAGATCAGCCTACTATTTTTATAAACAATAACACACACACACAACATAATGAATTTAAGGATAATATATAAGGGACTGCATTCAAGGCATGAGAAGGAAATAGAACAGGACAATCAAATGACGCTAAGCAGGTTATCTACTGCAGTCGAAGCCAAGCAGGTCATCTACTGCAGTCGAAGCCAAGCAGGTCATCTACTGCAGTGGAAGCCAAGCAGGTCATCTACTGCAGTCAAAGTCGAGCAGGTTATCTACTGCAGTCAAAAATAATCTGACATCGACATTTCTTATATAAATAAAAGATGGGACGGACGTGTGATCTCATTATAGATATGTCCAAAAACAACTAGACGTTCCTGACTCTTTCCCCTGACTTTAAGTTCCTGACTGTATTCCCCTGACTTTAAGTTCCTGACTCTATTCCCCTGACTTAAATTCCTGACTCTATTCCCCCGACTTTAAGTTCCTGACTGTAGTCCCCTGACTTTAAGTTCCTGACTGTAGACCCCTGACTTTAAGTTCCTGACTATATTCCCCCGACTTTAAGTTCCTGACTGTAGTCCCCTGACTTTAAGTTCCTGACTGTAGTCCCCTGACTTTAAGTTCCTGACTGTAGTCCCCTGACTTTAAGTTCCTGACTGTAGATCCCTGACTTTAAGTTCCTGACTGTAGTCCCCTGACTTTAAGTTCCTGACTGTAGTCCCCTGACTTTAAGTTCCTGACTCTATTCCCCTGACTTTAAGTTCCTGACTCTAGTCCCCTGACTTTAAGTTCCTGACTCTACTCCCCTTTTAAGTTCATGACTGTAGTCCCCTGACTTTAAGTTCCTGACTGTAGACCCCTGACTTTCAGTTCCTGACTGTAGTCCCCTGACTTTAAGTTCCTGACTGTAGTCCCCTGACTTTAAGTTCCTGACTGTAGTCCCCTGACTTTAAGTTCCTGACTGTAGTCCCCTGACTTTAAGTTCCTGACTCTACTCCCTTGACTTTAAGTTCGTGACTCTAGTCCCCTGACTTTAAGTTCCTGACTCTACTCCCCTTTTAAGTTCATGACTGTAGTCCCCTGACTTTAAGTTCCTGACTGTAGACCCCTGACTTTCAGTTCCTGACTGTAGTCCCCTGACTTAAAGTTCCTGACTGTAGTCCCCTGACTTTAAGTTCCTGACTGTAGTCCCCTGACTTTAAGTTCCTGAATCTACTCCCTTGACTTTAAGTTCCTGACTCTACTCCCTTGACTTTAAGTTCCTGACTCTAATCCCTTGACTTTAAGTTTAACTCTGGTAACATTGATGAACTAACCTCATGCCGACTGTGGATTTCTTTTGGTAATTTCTGAGGAACTGTGGAGCACCTAACATGGCTTCTGTGAAGACGGCCATGAAGCCGAGGAGTTCTATGTAGATAACACTGTTGATGAAGAGGTAGGTGAGCAGGCCTATCACCAGGGAAAACAAGGAGACGAATTCAAGGTAGCTGAGGAAATCTGTCCACCGCCAGAAGTAGGCTGGGTCAAAGTCTATGGAAGAGGAAACTTGTAATTTGGAAAGTTATAAAATTATTTAAAAAAAAAAAAAGAACTTCATAACATTCCAATCAAATCTGAATTGATTCATTGCCAAGCAACGTGACATTTTAACAAATTTAACTTATTGTTTTTAAATGCTTCATTTATTCATAATCACAGCCAACTGCTAATTTTTAATGGGTTTTTGCAACAAGATGTAAGACTAACAACGTAAAATATAACACAATCAGCCCTGACAAATGAAATTTATTTTTCCTTACTGCTATAAAATCTTATCATAATTATTATTGTCGAAAATGTAATTAATTATCATTAAATAAAAATATCTACATACCAAAGTATTTGTTCACTAACTACATTTCAAGTACAGTTAAACAAAAGAAAAAGTTAATTTTAAACCCATAGAGTACCAAAATATCCATTACAGACATGATAACCACATCTAGTCAAAGTTTTAGTCATATGCACCATCACAAAACCATTGAAAGCTATCCCCACGTATAATGCATGATATTTTCAATTTGATTTCCTCGGCTGTTTATTGAACTAATTGCTATCACTAAAGGGAACTAACTGAAACAAATCATTGCATGTAACTTGTTTTTTTTTTTTAAAGTGGGCATTAACAATATTTTAAAACAGTCATTGGTAGCAGCTAGTTACAAATTGGAACATTTTATTTTAGAGGGTATAAAGCACCCTTAGATAATCAACTATTAGATCATCAACTCAATTTGCTGTTACAAACGTGTAACAAGATAGCAGAGCCAAATTGTATTCCTAAACTGGTAAAAAATTTCAGATAATTGTCATAAATCAATAATTTCATAATCAATATTTCTTATCCCACAAAAAATAACAGCACAATAATTTACTTGAATTTATATCAATGATGTCCCTTATTCTGTTTTTGTTTTGTTCCAATTATTTACTAGTACAAACTTTGAGAATAAAAGACAATCTATTTTTACTCTCATCACACTCTACTAACTTTATTGTTTTCATCTCAATTCTGTCTCATCTTCAAGTCATAAATTTTAAAATATCATTTCATGACAACCTTATCAAACATGACAACCTTATCAAGCATGTCATCTATCATTAGAGACTGCCACCAACTAACATCACAGACTTTGCCACCAACTATCATCACAGACTCTGCCACCAACTAACATCACAGACTCTGCCACCAACTAACATCACAGACTCTGCCACCAACTAACATCACAGACTTTGCCACCAGCTTACATCACAGACTCTGCCACCAGCTTACATCACAGACTCTGTCACCAGCTAACATCACAGACTCTGCCACCAGCTTACATCACAGACTCTGCCACCAACTAACATCACAGACTTTGCCACCAGCTTACATCACAGACTCTGCCACCAACTAACATCACAGACTTTGCCACCAGCTCTGCACCCATGTAATATAATGACGTGTGACATGACAAATACAATGTTGGACACATGTATAGATTTGCATTGCATCAAGTAATTTATCAAGGGTATGAGAATCACTGTTGTTATGTGTAGATCATTGTTGTTATATTTGGTATGGAAAAAATGTTAGTTAGAGATTATATGTGTAGCTGTATCTATTTTGTGAGATTGTTGTGACGTATTTGGGTAAGGGGAAATGACAGTTAGTTTGGTGGTTGATATCATAGTGGATAGATGGTCATTGTACAATGGTGTGTTGCTTAGTGTTTGACAAGTTCGGACGGGCCCCCAATGACGAGATGTAGGATCTTAGTGTCCTTGTGCTTATCTACCCATGACGATAGTTGTCTACCTGTTAGGCTATGCCTCCCACGTAACCAATAGCAACTGATACTGATACACCAAACACCAACCGGTTTATTGCACGATAACTTTATTCTCCAACAATTATTTAACTATCCTTCCTCTTCCGCTTAGATTCTACCCCACCCCACCCCCCAAGTAGAATCTTCCAAAAACAACAGTGATCTACACAAACAACAGCGATTCTCATACCCTTGACATAATTGTTATAACACAGATTATTGGATCATGGAAATATGAGTTTTCACAGCTGCTGTGCATTACTGCTCCCATTGATTGTGATCTTGACAAGTGGAATGAAATTAGCGATACCGCTGCGTGCATGTCTTTACAATTTGCAAAGAACATTTAGTTCATGGTGCCCCCCCCCCCCAACACTTTTTAGTCTTATGACTAGAACAACTCTGAAGTTTTGGTGGAGAATTTAGTTTATAATTTTTAGTACATTTTTGGAAAAGGTTTTTTTTTTAATAAAGTAATTTTTTTTAAATATTATTTTAATCATACTTTCACAGTGAAATTGGGTAGCTTGAATTAATTCTAAATAATAGGTCACATGTTTGCAGATCTTCTCAGCCAAATTTGGAAAGTGATGTGTTAGAGGATAGTTCATTATAATTTATCTGTATATGGAGCTGGTGTGGTCCGAAAGGATTCAAGTATTACTTTAGTTAGAGATGTATCACCATTTTTAGTATTTCAATTTGATTTATAGTACAGCTGTGAGATTTTCCCTGGCAGCTAGCAAGCAATTTGTAAATGCAGAAGTAGACATTATTCAGGAACCAAACAAATCTATAATATAATAACGCTATGCACTACATCATGCATTAGGTAATTAAAGTATGAGGTAGCAGGTTACTATTGGGCTACATATCTTGATGCTATATAGGTAGCAACAACAGGATAGAAATTAACAAAAATAAGAGGACTCACAATGTTAATAGTAATAACAGATAGACAAGGTAAATGTGGAGGAAATATAAAATTAAAATGTTATTATTTTACAACTGTACACAATTATGATTACCTCTACACCCTAATCATTACCTCTATACTCTTATCATAAACTCTACAACCTTATTACCTCTATACTCTTATCATTACCCCTACACATTTACACCCTTATCATTACCTCTACACATTTACACCCTTATCATTACCTCTACACATTTACACCCTCTACACATTTACAACCTCTACAGCCTTATCATTACCTCTATACCCTAATCATTACCACAATCATTACCTCTAAACCTTATAATCAATTAGAGATATATCTTTATGGAGATTTACTGGACACACTTTACATCTCGTGATCTTTTTTTAAGCAATGAAGGCCATTATATGCTTCTTGTTAGTCATGTTAGAATTGTCTCTTCAAAATCAATGTTTGCAACCAGAGCTGCTATTGAAAATGAATAACTTTTTTCCCCCCTTAAATTTGCTAAGTGAAATTTTACATTCACATAATAATTTGAAATGCTAAAATCTAATTTTTTAAGTTGCTACCTTCACATTTTTATTTTAAATGCTAAAATCTAATTTTTTTAAGTTGCAAAAAGAAAGGATAAAACATTACAAGCGTTTGTTTATTAAGACATGCCAAATGATAGGAAGAATCAAACATTACACAAATTAATGTTTAGATATGGTAATCAGCTCAGCCAGACTGTACTAAGAGACCAATTAGTATGTACAGATCAATAATCTTTAGTCAAATGAAAAGGGTCACAATCATAAAAACTAAATGAAAAAGGGAGGTGAATATTTTATCAAGCAAAATGCCAGGTAGTGGAGGTAGAGAGGCTGTGCTAGGAGTAGCCAGTGCATGTAGCCACCTAAAGAGAACATTTACATACCAAAAAATGAATGCACCTGGGCGTCTACGGACGGTATATCACTACCACCTGGGAAAAGGTTTAATTCACTCAGGGTTGGTTAAAATGTTAATGGTGAGACTGACTATTTCAATGGTGAGACTGACTATTTCAATGGTGAGACTGACTATTTCAATGGTGAGACTGACTATTTCAATGGTGAGACTGACTATTTCAATGGTGAGACTGACTATTTCAATGGTGAGACTGACTATTTCAATGGTGAGACTGACTATTTCAATGGTGAGACATCAAGAGTGTAAATCTTCGTTATGAAGAAAACTTATTTTTCTGTATGCAAAATAATTATTTTACTGGGGAAAAGGTCATTGCTGAAGAATCAACATTCTGCCCCGATAGACAAAAAACAATAAAAGCCTTTGCACTAATTTGGTAGAGTAGGTCAGTTGGACATAATGAACCATCTTTTAAACATGTGGGCAAAGTTCTACTGACATGAAATAAGTGAAACAAGGATTAGAAGAAAGTGAATAGAGTTTGAGTTACTTTATCTTTACAAGAACTGAACCCAATATCCCGATGAATCTAGATATCTATTTTTTTTGTACCTGTCAATCTATGTTTTAGCCACATAAATATAATTTAGATAGCTTTGGTATTATTGAGTTCCGTTATTTAATTATGGTGATATGTTGTTTTTTTTTTAATTTCATTGTTTATTAATTTCAATGTTAAAAACATCAGCTATTCAGCAGCATGAAAGCTGCCGATGTTTTTGAACGACATTTGGATATTTTCTTTTTAATTTTAAACAATCGGAAGTTAGTTTCAAATAAGTAATCATTTATTTAGTTTGTTTAAACAGTAGAGCTGTAGGTAGTCTGATAATGGGACTGAAGAATCTTTATAATGTTGAGAAAGTTAATTTTGTTAACTCTTTGGTTATGACAAGTATACAAGTTTACACTTAAATAACATAATAGTATTGAAATTACTAGAGATTTTTTAGCATGCAGTACCTAATTTTATCAAACTTTCCCCCCGAAATGTACTAGAGAGATGATCCCCAGACCAACCAATTTAACATCTGAGAAGTTAAAAGAAACTTTTCAAAAAAATTTATGAAAGAATGCTGGCAAGGAAGCAGGGGAAACAATAAACAACATCGAAGTAAAGGCTTGACTAGATCAAAGTTGGAAAGTGCCAAAAGAGCATTCAGATATAACACACTAGTGTTAATATACACAAATACTTCAAGGTCAGTATCTCTTTTAGGTCATTTACCTGTCAAGTCAAATGTTCACAGAAAGTGAAGTTGTCAAAGGACATGTTTAGATGATAAGAAATTCATGTATTATGAACTAAACAGGGTTATAACATGTAAATATGCTGGAAAAACAAGTTTTAAATGATTTTTTTATAATTATTCAAAACTATTTTATGATCTCTGGCAGCTAATAATAATCATTATTTTTTATGGCATGTAATTTTAAATACATTTTTAAAAAACTCAGGATTTTAAAGGTGAATTGTATTTATTATAATTCTTTATAATCTGGCAAATTCTTTTTAAAAATCTGAACATAACTTAAAATGTACATTCATTAAAAAAAATTGTAAGAAACTAGGCATCCAAGGGTCATATCATAGAAAACTGTGATACGAGATTGAGGTATGACCACAATACTGCACATGTTTTAACAACACCACATGAAATACAATTAAATTTGTTTTGTTTTTATAGTCAAAACCTGAAAAACAGAATATTCTCCAATGTTTTGTTGGATTATACAATGTTTAAGAAATGTATAATTTATCCAATGAACAGAGCGAATCGTGCACAATGAACTCACATTCGCTTTGGACTTCCTGTTTTTATTCTAGTTAATATCACGTACAGCACTATCATCTCTTTTAGAAAAATGTGAAAATATTACTTGATTTATTACTTTAATAGAATAAAGATGTTAAACCTTTACCTACCAGTAAACCTCCGCTGCTTTGAAGAAATGATCTCTGTTCGACTTTTGACATCAACACATAATTGAACCAAAATAAGCATGGTGAAAATCATGATGATGCTTTGGGCTAGGAGAGGTAATTCAAAGTGTTTGCCGAACCTGAAAAAATGATGTTGTTTGGTTTTTTTTTAACTTAGAGGGATAGTGTGCATGTAATTCATTCAACTAAAAAGCTTCAATCTCACTTAAATCTGTGAGAGAAGTGCAAATTGTTAATGCAACCAAATTGTTTAAAGCTTTTTTTTTTCTAAACTAAAATTAGTTTTACCATCATTGTTTGTAGCAGCAATAAATCAGAATGCTTTAAAACTGAAGCTAACAAAAAAGGTTTTGTAGTTAGGTAGCACAAATTATAGTCCAGATTAACAGGTGTTACTTTTTCTTTGTCGGGCTGCATGCTAATTTTTTATATATGTCATGATGGGCTTCAAGAAATAATTTCAAGTTCAGTTCACAAATAAGAGTTGAATAATGTTAAAATCATTTACGATGATCATTATTATTAGTTTGACAACTTTATACTGATTATTAATTATTTTCAATTGCTTATACGAATAATCATTCACAAATTTTACATTTCACAAAAACATGAATCCAGTTCTCTGATGGTCTTATAGTTATAGGCCACTTTAAACTTAAGCTGGCTGCATGTAGACTTTGGGCCGCAGGTTGCCCACCCCTGAGTTAAACTATATTAATAATATTTTATACAAAAAAAGTAATTTTGTAAAAGCCTTTGAAAAAATTAGTTCAGTAATTTAATTATTCCATAAATTAGATGACTCATGCAAATTAAATTACTGCTAGTTCACTTATCTACATTATATTTTATACTAACTTAGTAATCAAGTGAATTTAATGAGTTTCATATTTTCAAACGGTATAAAGTTTATTTAATTATTTTTAGTAGGTATTCTAAATGAGCCGCTGAAAATTTCGCTGCGCGGAGAATTTTTTTTTTTTTTTACTAGTGTCGCGCTAAACGGCATCGCGTTTGCTTTGTCTTATTATTTGGACTGGAAGCAACGGATTTAGAAAGTACTGATGTTGATGTTTATTTTGATATAGTTTTGCAATTTGAATAATAAAAATTAATGTTTAAAAACGTTGATTTTAGAATTAAAAATGGATTTTCTAGCTGTTACCATAATTTTACAGCTTCCAATAATACATTTTTAGAAAGCCAATCCATTTTATAATAAAACTGTTACGATTTTGAGAATGCCCCGTTTACGAAGAAAAAGCGCCCCGCTTCGGAAATGCGTCATCAAATTCCTATAAAAATTTTTTTGCCGTGATCCGCCATGGAAGGCATGCGATTAAGAAATTCACAAGTTGAACTAGCCGATTGTTTTGGATAAGCCGTTTTGCTAAATTTAGTGCTTCCCATGGATTTTAAAACTGCCATAGGTAAGTTAAAACATTATTTCATACATTTTATTCTTATTTATCTTAAAAGAAGCTTTTAATTTTTTTGTATTCATGATTTAGTGTCGGCACTTTTAGGCTTATCGGTAATTGTTCCAATGTTCCGTAACTTCTAAATATGATCTGCTACCCTTATTTTAAAGTTGCCTGTATTTAATTTACGATTAGGAATACTTTAAAGGATTACATAATTATTTAAATCAGATGTTTAAATGTTTCATTAGATTTTATTTTATATTTGAGCATGTGTTCAGAAAGACCAGTAATTCATTAAAATGTTAGTATCATATCGATTCGCGAATAGCCATTGAATGGCGGCCATTCGTCCACTGTGAATGTTTTTTGGGAGAACAGTATTATTTTCACTAAGGTGAACAGCCAAGTCTGTTATTATTAATTTTTGTTTATTCTTTGTTAAAAAAGAATTTTTCATAATCAGTTTTACTCATCTGTTTTTAAAACATGAAGTTATAGGATAAGAGTCATAATACAGTTCAGGTGAAAGATAAAAGAGATTGAACAAAATTGCCTCTCCCCCTTTCATAAATGGTAGAGTCCAAAATAAATATTCTTACTTAGCTCTACTCTCTTTTGACATAAACACAGGCCTATATTTTCATTATATTATATTTCAGTGGATGATACATACAACCTAGAGACTGCTTTCAACATAAAGGAAAGGGGAGAAGCATAGCCTAAGCATAAACAGATCATCAGAAACAACAGGATTCTAGTGCACTTATCTTAATTCCGAGAAGGCAATCATCCATGATCAACGGTTAGTATTTTTGTAGCAGTATTTTGTTTAGGGGTAGCTTACAAAATCACATATGCATGCCAAGTTGATTGAAATGAATTTTATAATAATAATATGAATGTTTTCTAGCCATACTAATTCCCTACTAATAAAGAAAATGCTCTTATCAGGTTATCGGCAAATGGATTGCAGACATTTTTCCTGACACCATGGAGATCAATGAGTCCAACACTAACACTCGCTCTCGGTACACGATCGACACAGTCCCGTATGGATAAGGCATTGGCACCCTGCATCCTGGAGGACTTCCTCAACATGGATTAAGGCTTAATTTCATTTCTAAAAGTTTTGCTTCTGTGGGTATTGTTCGTACAAATTTTTCACCAAGTTGTCTTCTTGATACATTTAAAACTTCTTGACAAAGTTTAGTCAACACATTTAAACGAAAAAAAATTAGTCACATTCATATACATCTGACTCGTGGTATGATGAGTAAAATATACTTTGAAACAGACTTCAGCCATACATTTTACATATTTATAAAATTTAAAGTATTTTAGATTAAAATTAGTGACAATATCCCAATGTAGGCCAGTAAGCTTCAAAAAAATAAGAGCAATACAACAAAACAATGTCATTAAAACAGTATCCTTTAAATTTTTAAAATCTAAAATGACACTCTGTAATTTTAAATTGGATGCACTTAGAATGCCACGTGAAAAATGTCATTATCTTAATAAAGTGGAAAATATTTGATGAACCAGCTTTAAAAAAAAATCAGTTAAAGTCTATTGCCTTTAAAGCTAGGAATTTTTGACTTCTCACAATATGTGATCCATTCTACCATACACCCATTTTTTTATTACCCCCTGGTACCAAAACAATCACAACTTGTTTTTATAATGCTATTAGTAGTAGCGCTTTCAGCTAAAGCAGCATAAGATTTAAAAAGTTTGTCTTCTTCTCACCCTTAACAGCGTGAGTCCCAACAGCAAATGGACATTGCAATATACACAATTTATAATTGTTTTCTCACCAAGTTAAGATGTAAGAAATTCTTCAAATTTTTTGTCAAATGACTTCATAGTTGCTACCCTAACAGACATAGTACTAGTTATTTTTATTAACAGACTTTTATAAGTATCATCAGATGTACTGTCGGTAAAAGAATCATAATTAACTGACAGATTCTTAAAACCATTTATGGCTATATCTAAAAGACATGCTATAAATTATAAATTTTACGTAGATACCTTGCTTCTAAATTTTTTATGATTAAAAAAAAAAGAATATGAAATTCCTTGGTTATTATGAACATTACTTACTGAGATAATCCTTTTGTTCTTGTAAATTGATTTTCATTATTACTAATGCATAGTTGATGATTCCTGCAGATTTTATACTTATATAAATGTTCTTAAGAAGTGGAAATTTTAAATTTTCGGAGTAAAAGTGACCATTTTTATAATTATTATTGAGCAGAATTTTGTTTCCTAAACCTTAGTATGTTGCTTTATTATTAAAAAGATTAGCATTTTCTACAATGCTGTGTAAAATTTGTTAAGATATCTTACTTGGTTAATTTATTACGAAATTTTAAAAATCTATGAATTTCTTAGTTTTTGTGAACATGCCTTGCTGAAATAATTTCTGTAAAATAGTTGGTTGTTTTCACCATTTTCTGATGATTTCACATTGATGTGCTTTAAATTAACTTTAACTTGACTCCTGGATATTAAGAATAGCTTAATTAGTTAATTTTTTATGATTTTTTGAAATTGAAGGAAAATTGACTTTTTGTCTCCCTTTTAATATTATGACAAATTGAGCTTCGGCTCGTTTTTAAATGAATAAAAATTGTATTTACAATGAAGTGACAGCCCTGAAAAAAATTGAGTTTGTTATATGTATAACTGGTTGTGTGTGCAAGAGATTTGAAAGTTCCAACATAGTTATTTTAGAAGATAGCGGGTGCCAAAACTACACTTTCCTGGCGTCTAAAAATTGACGCTGTTCCTGATTTTTTAAAAATTCATAACTTTCTAATTATTGGAGATAGAGCATTAAAATTTGTGGTTCTGTTCTGATGAAGGCAAGCTCTATTTAGGGGAATAGTTCAATTTTATTTAATTTCATTATGAAATTTTCATTTAGAATACCTATTTTTAGAGAGGGAGAGAGAGAGAAAGAGAGCAAATCATTTCTACTTAAAGTGTAAATAACCTACCAGAACATTATTCGAAGAATGTTTGCTATCAGCAATGCCAGGCAGACAAACAAAGAAAACCCATCAGCATTCCTTGACCGCCAAATATCAAGGTATTGAGGTATAAATGGCACCACACCACCAAGTACCATAGCAGCTTGTGAGCCGATGCTGATGATGTCAATGATGGTGAAACCCATTATGCTGAAGGTTGCAATATCAAAATCACTGGCAAAATTCATGACAAGTGTTGGATTTGTTTGCTTCTTAGAATTATTGATCTATAAGAACCTGTGGAAATAAATAATTTAAGTGGATAATTTTAAAAAAGTGGGAAATATCATTCATTATGGTAAGTAAGTCTGTTACACAGCAAGTTTAATGAGTTTTAGAATTATGCATTTGTTGTCTAGCCTAATTGTCAGTCAACGGCTGCTTTTCATCTTGAAATCTATAGAGCATCTATGACTATGATTATAGTGTCACCATAGTAAATTATATTGGGCCCACTGACCCAGTGAATAACTGTCAATAAAGATATTGGCATAGCCATAAGTGCCATAAGAAGATGGGAAACATATTATTGTAAGCTTGTCATCATTAGTGTTGTGATAATCAGGCTCGACTGGATACTTAAATTTTATGACTGCTATTTAATAAAATTTGGAAGAGAGCGTGTAGCCACAAAGTAATAAATATTTCATCATTTTGTAAATAAGTAAATGTAGGCATTTTTAATCTACATAATAAACATGAGACCAATAATAGTAATAGGCTAGACCTAAGACTAAGATTACTAATAGTAATACTAATAAGTAAATCATAATCATAATTAAATGCCTAAGCCTAAAGTTTATTATAGTTTATACTAACTAAATTTAAACATCATTGGCAATAAATAGGGATAATTCAAACGTGACAGTGTTAGTGGTTAATGTGCTGTTGTGGTCCCTCTGTCGCTCACCCTAACCCGAACCCTAAATCTATCATAAACAAAGGGAAGTGACTCCCAATAAGGGGACCACAACAGCACATTAGCCGTGTTAGTTAGTTGAGTTTCAATCGACAGCAATAATTATTTATAAGATAATAAGGGCATTTAGGGAGTCAAGTGGAATTGATTTTATATTATTAAACGATAACATACATGAAAATCAAAACTCCTCTGCAAATGAAGAGATGGATATAAGATTCCTGGGACCAATATATACAAAATAATTAAAATATCAAGTGAAATTGATTTTATATTATTGAACGAGGCACATTCTTTGAGAGACCGTAGTCAACGGGAAGTTCACCACCCACATTCTACTTCCGGAAACTTAGTTTATTACAAAACGATAACCTGATAAAATAACAAAAAAAAAGAAAAATCATTTAGAGTTGTTACGTCCGTTATTTAATTATGTGTTTGAATTCATATTTGCCATTCATAGTGGCTCGAGATTTATTTTTACACTCATACGCAATCGTCTTACCGCTTCAAGGTGGGGAGGGGGGATATTATGTCAACATTTAACCTTAATACTTTATTATGAAATTGTGCGCGCGCGCGTGTGTGTGTAAGGGGTGTGTCCATCATTGTCAAAGCCGCGAACGTCCAATGTGCATAATAAGCCTAAAATATAAATTATATATCATAATATATGAAAAATAAATTGTTAACCATTTTTTAAATTCTTCACTTCCACTTTCAACACTGACGAAACCCTGGAACTCTCTTCAAAGTTTTACTCCATATAATAGAGTAGAAGCATAAAATTAATTCATAGTCTACATCTCACATAGATTAGGTAAGCAAACTAATCGAGTATCCGCCACCTCCACACACACACGCACAAACACGGCCGGCCACTGGAGTTGCTGGGCCAGCACCACGACCGCAGGTGAGCGCTCTGGTCACTACTAGTGTACCATACAATGTAGGCTACATCCGCACCGATCACTCAGACTGGGTTGCTTTTTTTGGGTTTTTTTTTTTCTTTTTTGGTTTCTTTAAACCAGCGGTTCTCAATCTGTGGGTCGCGATCCCATGGGGGTCGCACGACCCTTTTACAGGGGTCGCCCAAGACCATCGGAAAACACATATACTTTAGCGTTATGAAGTAGCCACGTGGGCCACGACAATAATTTTATGGTTGGGGGTCGCCACAACATGAGGAATTGTATTAAAGGGTCGCGGCATTAGGAAGGCTGAGAACCACTGGTTTAAGCACTTGCTCGGTCCTTGCACATTTTGTCATTTGTTCTTTCTCTACTTCAATTTTTTTAGCCATTTTAGCAAAATCTGATCAAATCTAAACAAATTTAGAGTGTTCAACAAATTAACTGCTGTGTAAGGATTTTTACGTTTTGCATTGTAGCTTTATAACTAAAATTTGAATAGTCTTCAGTCTACACTTGACAGTGAACTTGAAGAGCATCAAAGAAAGAAATAAGAAAATGGAAGATCATTAGTTAAGGCAACGTAATACATAGTCTACTAAAAGTATCAACAGAATTTGATACAACTCTGAGCGGGTTGAAATGGAATCTTTGCTATTTGCTATATGAAATAAAGGCGTGGGGCTCTGATCCTGTCTTTCTCTAATAAATATCTCATATCGTACGCAAAATAAATAATTAAACCGGCCACTTGAATAGCCTAAACAAAAAGTAGTGTACGTAGCAGTTAGTACTGAAATGGCAAACATAATTATGTTGAAGCTACAGAAACAATATAAGGGAAACTACTCTTACGTCAAAAAACAAAAAGTATCTGTGATTAAGAGACAAAATATGACCTTAAATTTAGGGAAAATATTATAGGTGCACCGGTATACCAATATAACGGAATTTTTTTATGTGGTTTGAAATTGAACTAAAGAAGCTATGTTTGTCTCTCATATGTGCACTAAAGGATTCAGAGTTCCTTTTCTACTTGGGCGGACGTTTGAATGTTCAAAGTACATTTTGTCAACACATCCAGTGAGTAGTGAGTGGTACCGGTACTTTTAAACTAACACACACATATATATATTATATAATATATATATAATATATTTACCGTAATATATACTATACACACTAACAACAGACTCAACATTGCTAAGGTAAAGTTACTAGTAGAAGCAGTCTGCAAAATAAGTCAAGATTCAAAATTTACCATTGACCACTGCACATCGATTTATTCAGTTATTAGTTCGAAGTGGATGCATCCACCGTGGCGGTGTACCTAGCGAAACCATGAACCTATGCCTGCGTACACCGCGGCAAAAATGTGCCATTGACCTGGATTTAAGATAAGGCAGTTGGATGTGAAATTGTGTGGTCTTGTGGTAGAGTAGATGCTAAGCGATCTTACATTATGTGATCATTTACTAGAACTAGAGATGGGGATCGAATTTTACTCTTTTTTTTTCTTCTTCATTTAAATTAAAAGTATATTTTATATTTAATTTATTTAATATTTTAAGTATAAGTTGAATTTGAAAATATTTAGAAATGAGAAAACAAATAGAAAGTATGATATATAGATGGGTCCATTGCAAACTATTGCATATAGCGGTTGTTGGAGGGGAGTTGGGTTCGGCAGAAAGAACGTACATTTAATAATTATCTTGAATTTCTGACACTCAAATACATCTATTAAAGCCAATTTTAACCTAAAAATCTGTGCAGTCAATAATATTTGTGGGGGATACGCAACCGGTTAGGATATAAAATGCGTTTAACTTACGATAGGTACTCCAATATCGGGCTGAGCGGGCAAAAAAAAACGCTGGCTTCGCGCGGTACATTTCTGTGACGAGCCGTGAACGGCGGGTTTCGGTATATGTCGGGCTTTGTTGTTCCTATGCAACATTTTCGAAAAATAAATAAGTTTCCGTCTTAAACTCTATACGCTGAAGAATTCCGGTCATGATGGTATAAATGCTTTGTCATTCCGACCTGACTCAGACGAACAGTTGGAGCGCAAACTTGGGTAAGTGTAAACATGTCGATGGTTTTTTTATTATAGCATGTTAAAAGTTAAAACTTTTACGAAAAGCAAGCTTGATCACTTTAACATTAAAAGCATTTATTGTTAACATTACTGGCTATTTCTGGAATTTAAGATATCGTTCAAAAAAAAAAAATTCCACATGTTATGAAAAAAACGGCGGCCATCTTTTTTTTTTTTTTTTATTTACCGGAGGGAGGTGGAATTAATTGGAAATAAACACTTTAAATAAACAATTTCTAAATCACTGAAACATCTGATTAAACAAACATTGTTGATTCTAATATGACTAAACAATATAATTATATACAAAAAAATAATTATTTATTTTAAATTAATTGTTTGTACAATTATTCTTTATAAAATAAGAAATTAATCAATTTGCCAATAAGAATTCCTCTTCTTAACGATGTATTTAAGTAATAGCTATTATTATTAGATAGACTAAGACTAGTAGTTATAAGGGTGTATCTATAGACCTAAAATCATACTAGAATTAAATTTATGAAATAAATACTCTAGACTTTAACACTAGGGTCAGGCTACATTTCTTTAATTTGCTTAATTTAAATGCTGACAATCTGCTTTTTTTTTTTTCAGTCTACCTTCTTAGACGCCTTAGTTGTTATCCATCCCTGTTTATCTTCCACTGCTCTTTATTATTAACCTCTTTTGAAGACAGTGAAAATGGCTGAAGTTAAAATTAAAAAAACACTGACAGACTTTGACAATTTTGTGTCAAGCTTTGCTGAGGATGCAGTAACCAAATGTTATAGAAATGGCTATATTGTCCATGTGTATTTCAGCAATGGAAAGAACTTAAGTTATGCTACAGAGACACTGGTTAAATGTTTCCAAGAATCTGACAAAATTATGTGCCAAATAAAAGCGCTGCAAAGAGCAGTATAAATGTTCTAGTGGATAAAATTAAGCGTTTAAAGAAAAATGTTGATGTAAGCTGGCATTTTATAGAAGATTTGCTACTGCGGCCTGTTCATGTACCTGTACCGAAGAAGAGACAGCTGATACCTGATTTCACTGCAAGTGGCGACAACATTGAAGAGACCATAATCAATTCACCTCCTTTAAAAAAGTTGAGAACTGACTGCGAGAAATGCCCTTCTCTCAAAGATGCACCGATACAATAATGATGATGGAGATTCATATATCTTTTATATAAAATGTTCTGAATTATTGATTTTGTATTTAAATACTTTATTAAATTTAGATTGTCATTGTCACTGTCCATTTGTATTGAAGATTTTTTTGAAATAGCATTGTTAGTTTAAAAGTTATTTATTTGTTTAAAAGTTATGTATTTATATGTAAAAATGTCTCAGCCGTGGTTGCTTTTCATCAAATATTTTTTCTAAAATTGCATAAATTTTTCTGATCTGTATTTCATTTATTTTAAATGTGCCTTACTTTTAGATGGACATTATCTGTTTGTATTGAAAATTTTATAGCAGTAGCTTTGTTGGTTTAGTAATTATGTCACTTTTTGAAAATTAAATATTCCGCCAATTGTCGTTATCCACGCCATATGCTCATAAAGTCATATTTAATAAAATATAATAAGTTAATTCACAATTCATGTATTTTGTTATGTTAAACACTGTATTGTAAATGTCTCCTCCAAATTTGAGAGCTCTAACATTAATAGCCAAAAAGATACAAGCAAAATAGTACAAAAAGTGTAATAATGCGATCACAGTTTTAAAACTTAAATACAAAGCCGAATAGTGGGGAAAAATAAATCACTAAAAAATTCATAACTTTTCTTCTATAAGTCATAGAAAGATTATCTTGGTGTCATTGGAAAGCTTAGAGCCAGCTCTTTCCAATGATATGCTATTTGTGTATGTCTGATGTATTTGAAAATTTGACTTGGAGTACCTACTTACGAAGAGGCCAGATATGACCAATAAAAAACTAAGAAATGCTTGCTCTTTACAATAGTGTGGAATTTACCTAAATGTCTCTTCCCCCCCCCCCCCCCCCCCCAATTGTTTTTTATATTACCGAAAAAAAGTTACAGTTTTACAGGAACGTCGTTCCGGGCGGGTGCGTTCATACAGTCATACACAGGACTCAAGCCCCGCGCACAATAAAATATCAGTTCTACTTTTGTTTAATCTTGCAGGTATTAAATAATTTTTAAATAAATAGTTTTCAGTTTTAACAAGAGTTAAACATTAATTTTACAAGTACCTCATAGAGTTGAAGACTGGCAAAGACAAAGGTTTTACTGCTTTTACCGCCGCAGTGTACGCAGGCCAAAGACCATGGTTTTGCTAGGTACACCGCCACGGTGTATGCAGACCAAAGTCCAAGGTTTTGCTAGGTACACCGCCGCGGTGTACGTAGTGCCGGCCTTAATAGTTATGCCTATGCTGCATTATTTATTACTCATGATGCTAATGCTGGTATTACTTACATAGTATTACTAATAATAATGATTACCAGATATCAGGCTACCGGTACATGATGTCACGGTCAGATTGTGTGGTTACTTTTTTGTGTGTATGTTTGGGGGGGCGGAAAGAGAGTGCTCGTGGTATTGGCTATATTTTTCCACGAGTATGACCGTATTGGCAGGGGGGGGGGGGGGGGACCCAGGGGAGAAAGTGTTTGTTGTGAGTTGTGAAAACATTAGAGTGGTGAATGAATGTGAACATTTTTCTTGTTATCACGAGTGCATGGGCAATAATGGTATAAAAGGAGAGACAGATTATTATTAGAGGGAGAACGATTTATTATTGCATGTGGATTCGACAGAGTGTTTTGGAGTGAGGACTTCGTATAACTTTAAGATGCTATTTTGTGTATTCATTGGATTTGTTAGTCACTTCACATGACTATTCAATAGAAGGTGCTGTGTTTGAACACTTATATTTTCAACAAGTAATAAACATATTCGATGACTCTTAAACGACGTTGCGTGGTTTTTCCTTTTAAACTATCGGCTTTATAAGAGCCAGGAAAATGTACAAGTACCAGCTTTCCAGAAGCTTAAGAAACGGAGTTGTAGACTCTGAAACGATATTCTGTGGCTACAGAAGGGACCTAATCTCCTAGACAACGTACATTTCGCCACAGTGGGGGCCCGTCGAAGCCATAGTACATCATACCATCACCCACAGGCCCGTCGAAGCCAGCCCGTCCGAACCAGCCAAGCCAATGTGTCTTTTTTGCCACAGTGGTGGCCCGGTAAAGCTAGCCGTGTTGCGGCGATCAGTCTATAGGAAATTGTGAAATACCTAAAGACAGACAGCACACAGATTTACATGAGACCTGTCACTATTGAAGGTTCATTTCAGCTTTACCCAACAAATAAGCCTATTTTCGTCCACAGTGAATTCTCGTCAGGTTTTTCAAAATGTATAACGTTCAATGACATTATTTATATAGTTATTGCTGTGCGGTATTATATAATCCATTACTGAGGTTGCTGTCCTGCTGTAGCCGAGACGCTGCTGTTCCACTGATCCTGTTACCAACCGTTGCTGTTCCGCTGATCCTGTCAACAGCCGCTGCTTTACTCTGATCCCAGTACCCGCTGATCATGTATCCCGTTGCTGCCGCCGTTCCTGATGTTCCCTTTACTTGCTGGTCCTGTTCCCGATGATTACGTGTCCTGTTACTGTACATCGCTGTTGTTGATGCTTCCTGTGACATCTTCTGTTTATTAAACCATTTAATATTTATTTTAATTTTTTAAATAACAGATGTAGCCTAGGCTAGGTAGTAAACAACTTTTAAAAATTATCAAAAACTAGTAAGTAGAACAGTAAAAAATAATAGAGAAAACTTTAAATAAAGAAATGAAATCAAAATCAACTGTCTTACTCTTAGACTTTCTTTCAATCTTTACCAGTTTTTGAGCTATGAGTTTTCAATAAAACTATGAGTTTGTGGTTTTTAACATACTAGGATCATTAGGTTGTGTGAATGAGGCCAGTTCATCAACATATCCTCAACCACTAAGTGGACGATGATCATACCTCGTATGGTCTTTTTAATGCCGAATGAGCTACACTTATCCTTAAATCTTTAGCAATGGAAAGAGCTCCTTTCTAGAACATAGGTCTAATGCCTCTACTGATGGGTTATTTACATCGAAATCCATTTTGACACAGGCAAAATATTACACTAAGTTTTATAAATCTTCAAGCTTAATGAACACACTAAATAAAATTGAATTTTTAAAAATTGTAACTAGTTATGTTATTGGTATATAAAATGGTATCGTGTACTCAATTTAGTCTGAGTATATTAAAGTAAACAGTGGGTCAAAATCCACAGACAAACACTCAATTTATTATTGATGTAATCAGAAAAAATTTATGGATTCAAATTATGCCAGGACAATCCCACAATTTTGTTACGTACCGTTGTAAGATTAGAGAATTTAATCTCTTTTTTGTCTAAATGGCTCGTTGACAAACAGTACACAACAAAAGACGATACCATAAATTAAATACAATAACCAAGAAAACGATACACAAACTACTGCTAATTACAATTAATAATTTTATCAAGTTAATTATAATGTACACAATCAAAAAGAAATAAAAACTAAAGCTATTACAATATAATGTTGGCTTGTGCCGGTACAATGTTAAATAAGAATAAACTTAATGAGATACAATGTCGTAAAAATGTACAATGTTGAAAAAGAAGGTACACACTCAAAGAGTAAATAAAACCTCACAAATCTTTTTCTCGTAATCGTGTTAGCAAATATCTCTGCCGTAATAGTGTTCGCACAATATCTCCCTAGGCGTATATATAGCCTGTTTCATAGACATTTCTAGCACGGGCTTACACATTTTATTCCTTTCCTGATTAGACTCGATTTTTCTACAGAATTCTAATAATACAGGCAATAGATTTTATTTAGTTGTAAACAAGGTCAAGGAGACTATTTTTATTTAGCCACACCCTAAAAGTAGTTCCGAGCTTGGGGTCAGCTAGAGTTCATTCACGGGAAAAGATGACATAAACAACGTGTTGTCTACATAACAGGCGTGGTTACTTCCGTATCAAAAATGGTCTGTGTGACCTTTGCATAATGCAGTCTACTCTGAGTAGCATGATGAAAAAGTTTCATGACCTGGCGCAATAAGATTTTGCACATTAAAAAAATATACGTTGCTTACACAGAAGTAGTATAAAACACACAGATTTAATATTTTGACTGAACCTTTGTATAGACAGATGCCTTTTATTGACCTAGGATCTTCCAAAATTTAAAATCTATTAAAGGATTACAGCTCAATGGGAATGTTTGGCAATATGTTTTCCAATGTGAAAGGGTGCAGTCAGAACTTAATTATGGGTCAAAAGGACTTCTTTATTAATGAAATTACACTTACATTCACAAATTAAAAACTCAGATTTTGATTACACCGATGCCCATGTCTCATACAAATTTTAATGTAGTCTCCCTTGCTTTACCGAAGTCCCTAACTAGGCTAAAAAATATTTCTTATAGCAGCTCTTGAGGTATACAATATCTTTGAATATTAACTGTTACCACCTACTGGTTAAACTAGAGATTTCTTTTGTGCAGCTTAGTGCACGCTGGGGTCCTCAAAACACAGCCCACACCTCTCAAGCCACGTATCCGGAAATTTGATCGAAAGAAATTTCGTCGATGGAAATTTGATCGAACGGAAATTTGGTCGAATCGTATTTTTAGTTTATACGTTAAAATTTTGTGTAAAATTTTTTTTTGAACGCATTATTTTGTTTTACTATATAGAATAGTGCTTTCAAAAAGAAATTTGACGAAAATTTTAACGTCTGAACTTATGTTGAAGATGTATTAAGCCAAAAGCCCATGCTTCCCCACTAATTTTTGCAAATAAGATTTGTTAATATTGTTTTTCAAACTATAGTCCAGCTCCAAATATTGTCTGAGGCACAGTGAACACGCCCCCAAGTGTTTAATGGTCAGTGAACTGGTCCCCTGATTAAAAAGTTTGACAACCCCTGGCTCATAGATGTATAGTTCCCCCTACGCTACCTTTTTGCTTGTGGAACCCTCTTTTAGAATCATTTAACATCAATAAGGCCTACCCTAATGTTTTAAGAATTATAGCACACAGAGTAAGGGAAAAATTAATATTAAGGAATTTTCCTGGAGTGGCTGGGAAAGCCCTGAGAAGCCCTTTAATCATTGATAGCAACATAATTATTAAAGCCTCTTGCTTTTGTTCTTATCTATGATGTGTAATAGTTGATGGTAAAAATTGGTGATTAGTTATGAAAAATAATTTTCCAGTAGTTTATTGTGAGATAGTTAATAAAAGTTATTAATAATATAGTTAATATTAGTTTTTTAGTTATTAATATATGCGAATTAATCTTTATAATTGTATTTCATATTAATAGCTGTGCATTTATATATTTTTTTAATTTTATGGAATTGTTTCTGAAAATTTTTGATACATGCATTAATTAAAATAATAACTATGACTTTCATTTAGTCATAGTAATATCACACCAAAAAAAAAAAAAATATTTGAGCTTTTCCAGTTAATCTTCCAGTAGCTTAAGTTACATTTTGGTAACTTTAATACGGTGATGAGGTTTAAAACAGCAACAGTTTCATTTTGACTTGCATAGCTTTCATTAAAAACAGTGAACTCTATTTTCTACATGCTTGAGTGTATCCATTTTTAATTATTATTTACCTGGTATTAGTATATCTGTATTAATTTTAAAAATATTGCTGTTACTTTTCAGGTGAAAAACAGAGTCGGTGGTGATTTCCACTTATTTATCAAGAGAACTATCAAAACGGGCGGTGATTCCCACTTATTTATCAAGAGAACTATCAAAACGGGTGGTGATTTCCACTTATTTATCAAGAGAACTATCAAAATGGGTCCTGACAAAAAGAGACAACAGTTCAAACCTAAACATTACTGGGACAAAGTGCCTCGTGAGTTTACCTTGATTTATGAAAGCGAACTAAAATACTGGATTCTTGGTTTAAAAGTAGTAACTTTATTTTCAGCTGTCTCATTTGCCATCATTGGATTGTACTATGAAGATATCAATAAATATGTGTCACAAGAAGATCAGATGGTGGTGGCTGTAGTTTTAGGAATAATCATGGCAGGTATTTCAGTAATGAATATGATTGGCAGGCAGTTTGTGCTCAGGATTTATCACAATAACGGACAGTTTATTGCCGTACGTAGAACATACATTGGAAGATTAAAGCAGTGGAGATACACCATAGAAGATGTTTCCTGCACACATAAGCCCGGCGCAGCAATTCATGAGTCGTCTGTGGTGAAAATAAAAAATTCAAAGTGTCATTTGACAGCTACAAACTTTGTGTCTCCAGTTTTTTACAACCTTCATGTTGGTGATAAATTTGGAGGAAATACCGCCTCTGATATGCCCAAGTTTTAGAACAAATGACATAGTGTTGGATGGCTTTAAACACACAGAGAAAACTGTTGCTTAATGCACCACTTATCCCATTACATTCAATGTTTGCTATTATCTCTTTATGAGATCTTTTTCAAAACATGAAGTTGTGTGATTGATCCCAGCTGATGCTGGGACATGTGACACTTTAAACCAGATGTAACAGAGTTTAGTATAGTAAAAGGATGATTGTGTGTTATTGAGAAACAGATACATTTTTTAAAGTGTCTTCTAAAGGTGAGAAAACTAGCAAAGAAAATAATGTAATTACTTTGTCTGTTTTAACTTTTTTAAAATTGCAGAGCAGCTACAAAAAAGCAATGAGAGTCAGGTGGTCAACTTACTGCTGAAGCAGTTCAATGGTGCCAATAATTAGATACTACATGACTCAGATGTTGAATCTGTTGAGCTCTCACTTGAGTGATTGTGTCTTAGTATATTTGTTTGAATAAACATATGTTAAATAAAAGGAATAGTATGGAGTGAGTTTTTGCTCTTTTTTTTTAAAAAAGCCAACCAGTTTGTTGGGTAAATACTTGTAGTTTTAATTCATTCTCCCACTACAGAAAGATTACTGTAGTTTATCATTCTCCCACTACAGAAAGATTACTGTAGTTTATCATTCTCCCACTACAGAAAGATACCTGGTAACCATAGTTTTAATTCATTTTCCCACTACACACAGATTACTTAAACTCTAAATTTGACTAATTCCAATGCAAATTTCTTGAAGAGATATTTATTATGAAAGAACATTTTTAAATGAAATTAAGAACAAAAACAAAATTGTTTGTATCAGTGCTATACAACTAATAGTACGGTAGTCTTTTTTTTTTTTGCACAATGCTAAAATAACATTTATTTAATATAGAGCAGCTACTGGTTCTTAATTGTGAAGCTACTAATAATACTATCTACAAATCAAACTTTAGTCTAGTTTATTGGAAAGACTGTTGCTTAATAAGGAGTTTGGTCTTCAATATCATTATTTATTTTAATAAAAGCTAACTATATCTATCACTCTGAGCTTCAAATTTAATCAAACTTCACAAAAATATTGGTAACTCAATATTTAATTTATGTATGAAAAATTAACACACAGCAACATTTAATTTGGCAAAAAAAAACAAAAAGAAATATCACTAGTGAAATGACATAAAGAAATAGCAAAGATTTTAACTTTTATATACTGGTATCATTATTGGTGACAGCCATTTCAAATAGTGGTATCTATACCTTAAGGCACTTGAGCATTTTGATGTACTAGACTATGTGTCAGGAAGCATTTTGGTGTGATGACCGTAACATACAATTAACTGGTGTGGTGACCCCAACATATAATTAACCTCCAAAGAATACTGTTTTTTACAAATAAAAACTTGTCTATTTCCATTATACCCATGTAGAGTCTTAGTATGATCAATTTCTGCTAGTAGTAAATAATGTAGCAAACACGCACATTATGAATATTTTAATATTATTATTGATTGATAAAGTTAGTTGTGGTAATTTAGTTTAAACCTGATCTATATAGAGATGAAGGCAGATAACACCTGATCTATATATTATATAGAGATGAAGGCAGATAACACCTGATCTATATATTATATAGAGATGAAGGCAGATAACACCTGATTTATATCTTATATAGAGATGAAGGCAGATAACACCTGGTCTATATATTATATGGAGATGAAGGCAGATAACACCTGGTCTATATATTATATGGAGATGAAGGCAGATAACACCTGACCTATATCTTATATAGAGATGAAGGCAGATAACACCTGACATATATCTTCTATAGAGATGAAGGCAGATAACACCTGACCAATATCTTATATAGAGATGATGGCAGATAACACCTGACCTATATCTTATATAGAGATGATGGCAGCTAACACCTGACCTATATCTTATACCTGACCTATATCTTATACCTGACCTATATCTTATATAGAGATGATGGCAGATAACACCTGACCTATATCTTATATAGAGATGATGGCAGATAACTTAGATCATTGACTTTTTCTGAACAGATTTATTATTTTAGCTTAACACAAAAATCAAGCACAATTAACCCTTTACAGTCCGATGCGCTCGAAATGCGCCGATTTTTTCCGTAAGCCTACAGTCCGTTGCCGCCAAACCCGCCCGCTTCGAGGTTGTTTACTTTCGTTCTTAGCACAGCGGAAATCTATTGCGCATTACTATTTATAGTTCTACCGGAAGAAAGACTCGTTGTCGGCATTTATTTTGATACTAGTTTGACCGCGGTGTCTTTAGGGGCTGATTTTCTACGATTTTTTTAAAAGTTGCGATTTTTTCGCTGTAAAAAATGGCTATCGAAGCCTTGGATACAATTTTGAAAGAACTTAGGACTAATGAAGCTTCACTATTTCATAAATCTAGTGTCCCTGAAACTGTTTTTTTTGGTGCAACTTTTGCTTTAATCATTTATTTTTATTTAGGTATTTTTTATTTTATTTTCTTGCTTATAGTTTATTTTCTGTAAATTAATTAGATAAAGAACCTTCATTTAGAATGGAGTTATGACCCTTTGCTTTATCGCTAGGATTAGACAAGGCTGAATAGGCTTGGACTTTAAAGGGTTAAGTCTGTCTTTGTATTATATTTAGATTCTACAAACATGGTATGACAGTGGTTTATCATATATTTGCAATAACAGTTTAGAATTTTAAACATTGGGTAACTTCTTGTCACCAGAGAATTGAACAGTAAGTGATCAGGAGAGTTTAAGCTTAGCAAAATTGGTTGCAACTGTTAGCGCCTCCTGAAGGCCTTTGGTGTTGGTACCAGTAGCCTGAGCTGCAAGATCTTTGCCACCACCCTTCCCATTGATGATAGGCACCACTGTGTCGACCCAGATCTTGGCATTCAAGCCTGTTGGAAATGTTTCCTGGTGAAAAAAAACAAACAAACACAAAAGTGTTTCAAAAATTTACAAATTTTCCAGTATTTAAAAAGAAGATAACTGCTTCTGCTTGATGTATGTTTCAAAGATCAATAACTATGTTACACAATATAGAAAAAAAAATTCTCACTAAATTAAAGCTTTAATATAGATTGTAAAAATGAAACACTGCTAAATCTGTAAATAATTTTAACTTATAAGCTCTAAGTCTAATCAGATTTAAACTTTTCTTTAATTTAGCAAGAGTTAAAAAGTATTAATCCCAGATATTGTTAATACATTACAAATATTGTTTTCCATTGAATGCAATGGTCATAAACCAACCTTAGGCACACAACTCATGCATAATATCTTCCCAGCATCCTGGTCAACTGAGAAAAACATGGCAGCAGTTTGTGGACTTGAGGTTTTGTACTGCTTCATTGCAGCATCTAAAGCCTGCATTTTTAGGACAGATAAATTAATTAAAATTTATTAAGTCATTATAAGTTCCATGGAATAGAAGTTTACTCTCATTCAGAAACGAATTCTCTCTATTTAAAGAATCAATGCTAGCTATATTTACAATAATATAAATTAACAGTCTCACATCCTTAGCAGTATGGTGTGAACCATAAATGCCAGGGGCATCATTTCATTTATTAGTTAAACTTTCTTATTACAGAGAGAGCACCATGTGCTTGATTTTGGTTCAAACACCTGTCCACAAAAGGAGAATAAGAGGCAAGATCTGTTTCATTCAAGTTTAAAAATTTCATTTAAACAATTCTAAACAATTTTTCACTGGAGATAATCTTGTCTGTTTGGAAGATTTAAAATATGAGGCCAACTAAGGACTAAATTCACCATCTTATGATAAGTGATTGTTGTATGGGAACCAACAATTGTCCTACTTTTGTTTCACTAAAAAGATCACAGTACCGGTATAAAAACTTATGAAAATTACTGTTAAATCATATACATTTTAAATGGTGCTGAAAGGTTTCAACACTTTCAATCCGTACGTTGCCTATCAACAGTATAAGTGATAGATAACAACAGACCATTTAACCGTACGTTGCCTATCAACAGTATAAGTGATAGATAACAACAGACCATTTAACCGTACGTTGCCTATCAACAGTATAAGTGATAGATAACAACAGACCATTTAACCGTACGTTGCCTATCAACAGTATAAGTGATAGATAACAACAGACCATTTAACCGTACGTTGCCTATCAACAGTATAAGTGATAGATAACAACAGACCATTTAAAAAAACTGGTAAATAACGTTTTTTTTGTTGTGCACTCATTCTCAATATTTAATAATGATTATCCCCCCTGTTATTAAATAAAATTATTTGTTTTGCATATAATTTGTATCAAGTTTTGTGATTTTTCACATTGAACAATTTTAAAATCATCCAAGATGCATGTGTATAACTAGGACTGTTTAAAAGTGTATGTTTAACTAGGACTGTTCAAAAGTGTATGTGTATAACTAGGACTGTTCAATTTTAAAAACTATACATTGTGAATAAACTGATGAATAGATTCATTATGTTGAACGTTGTAAATAGTTAACAAGGACCTGGTGAAAGAACAGTGACCATTCAATGTAATAATGTTTTGCAGTCTGGCAAAAGGATTTATTTGTTGGTCACATTGTTATAATAAAAGTACATTTTCAAATAAACATTTGATGCATGCTATGAAGATACATGTTTATGTATTATTACAATTTTAACAACTTTTACAAAGGTATTTATTGATGTAATAAATTATTCTCAATCGGCACCTCTAAATAAAGGTTATTTGAACAGCTTTAAAGTAAATGACTTTTTTAATTGCACAAAGAATGAACTAATGGTACTGGTGGTAAATACATGCTTTTATTCTAATACCAGTACACAAAAACCTCACCTTAGCATTAGAGCCAGCCTTGAATTCATGGACAATAAACTTTTGATCAGGGTTTTCCTCTATTAATTTTTTACTCTGCTCCACAACCTAGATGAAATAGGAGCATAAATTATTACAAGTGGTTGTACCTCTTGTAAAATTATTTTTTCCAAGAAATCGTAGGAATATTTTTAATTAAAACTATAATATAGCGGAACCTCTATATTTGTCAATAATCTGCTCCTGAGGGCCTGACGAATATAGAATAACAAGACTTATTGAATGCATCTCAATTTTCCCAAGCACCAAAAAATGGTAAATTATTTTATAGAATGGGGACAAAATCCTTCACTGTAATGAGCAGAGATGATGACATGATGCTAGTACTAGAAGAAGAAATACGAGATAAATTATTATTGTTTTGAAATGAAAGTCACCATCAGTGATGACATCCGATAACACAAATTCAGTCATTGACTTTCATTTTGCGGAATATTCATTAGCCCTCAATTTAACAAAGAATTCTTCCAATGTTGCCTGTTCCTGTTTGTTTTTTTAACCTACTTGGAGTAATAATTACAATTTGGTTAACAGTGGCAAAAAGTGGGTGCTACCTCTCTACCATATTGTGTTTTGACCTAATGATTTGGTTAACTGTGGCAAAAAGTGGGTGCTACCTCTCTACCATATTGTGTTTTGACCTAATGATTTGGTTAACTGTGGCAAAAAGTGGGTGCTACCTCTCTACCATATTGTGTTTTGACCTAATGATTTGGTTAACTGTGGCAAAAAGTGGGTGCTACCACTCTACCATATTGTGTTTTGACCTAATGATTTGGTTAACTGTGGCAAAAAGTGGGTGCTACCTCTCTAACATATTGTGTTTTGACCTAATGATTTGGTTAACTGTGGCAAAAAGTGGGTGCTACCTCTCTACCATATTGTGTTTTGACCTAATGATTTGGTTAACTGTGGCAAAAAGTGGGTGCTACCACTCTACCATATTGTGTTTTGACCTAATGATTTGGTTAACTGTGGCAAAAAGTGGGTGCTACCTCTCTAACATATTGTGTTTTGACCTAATGATTTGGTTAACTGTGGCAAAAAGTGGGTGCTACCTCTCTACCATATTGTGTTTTGACCTAATGAGACAGCATTCCTTTTATATTATTAGTAGTTACGGAGCCTCTCTGGGATGAAATTTCATGCATTTTTTTAAGCCAGCGGTTCTCACCTGTGCCTCGCGACCCCTTTGGGGGTCGAATGGCCCTTTCACAGGGGTCGCCTAGGACCATCAGAAAACACATATACTCTACAGTTATGACGTATCAATGAATATAATTTTGTGGTTGGGGGTCGCCAGAACATGAGGAACTGTATTAAAGGGTCACAGCATTAGAAAGGTTGAGAATCACTGGTTTAAGCTACTTGTTTCTTTTTAAAACTCATATTTTGTGGTTCTCACACCTCTTTTTCTTGGGGGTCTTTCTTCAGGAAACTTCGTTGGAACCATGGTAACTTGTTTTAAAAAGATAATTCCATGAGAATTGTAAAAAGTATACTAAGTTCCTAGAGAAATTATCAGGAGTTGCACAGTGGACCTGGCTGGTTGAGTTGGCCAGCTAATTGCGCACCGACTGCAGTGCTGACTGATGGTGGAAGTGACAAATATGGAAAATACTAAGACTTATGTATATGGAAACATTTTTTTACCTCAAAATGTGATGCATATTGACTCTAACATACCGGTATACAGGGGCTGACGAATATAGGAGTTCCATTGTAAATTATGAAGATAATTGCTAATGCAGAATTAAAGAATTACTTACTTGTAGACTTTGGTAAAAAAATCTTTTTACTTCTGAACAACTTTATTTTAATTTAAAAACGTCAAATAAATAATGGAATTTGGGCATGTGTCCCTTTGAATGCCTTAGAGAAAAGGACAGGGGAGTGCAATAAATATAAAAATATAAACAAACCTCATTGACTACTGCAGCTTTTCGGGCTTTGTCAATATCATCCATTTTCTTTTTCAATACTTTGAGCTCTCCTCGAAGAGAATCCCTTTTCCAATATGAGATACTTGATTGAGCAATTTCCTTATAAAACAGAGAAGGAAAAAAGTCATTATATGTGCTGTAACCAAGCTGTTCAGACTTTGTAGTGGTCCCAATGTATTGGGAAATGTTTAGGTAACATTTATTAAATGAGATTAATATTTTGTTTTTTTTGGAACCTGTACATCTCCAAGATATGGTAGAGTCATTTTGGTAGAACGTCTCTAGTAAATCTAATAAGCCCGGGCAAGGTGTTTTTTAATAGAGAATCTGCAGTTGTTTGATAACATGTCAGACATTTGCAACAACATTAGAATGTTATGCATAACATCATCAAATGGATTTCACTAACCTGAATGGAAAAGAAGAATTTTTTAACATTTTTAACCAGTTTTTTCTATTTGTGTTTGAACTGATGACATCATCACACACAATGATGAGGCATTTTCACACTATTTCTATATTTTTTCTATGGCTAATTTCTTACACTTGGTTAAAATGAGATCTTGAAAAACAATTGTGTGAAAAAGAAGAAGCTTATCAATGGCAAATATATGGAGATCATGTTTATTCTGATTTAAATTTTATCCAAAGTTATACATGTGACTATTTCAATGCTCATATTTAATCCCATCTCAGCTGCTAGAATCAAGTAATTTTCTGAATACATGGGTAAGTCCCCTTTTATTAGAATGGTCATATTTTGGACCCACCTATCAATTTGGGTGGGTCATTTGCTTGTTGGAAGTAAAAATAGAAACTAATAAATATGTAAAAATCTGTTTTGATAACTGTTTTAGGTATAAAAAATGATATTTGAATTTAATATAAATTTACAACGCTGCTTTCATTGAAGATGCATGATAATCAAGTAATATGATGTTCAGATATGTTCACAAAATTGGAGACGGAGAAAACAATAATAATGATACTGAACAGAAATATTAATCGTTGCAGAAAGAGGTTACGTTTGTGATTATCGTTAACCCACTTACTTCATCTAAAGTGATAATCTCTTTGTTTAGTTCTCTATAACCCACTTACTTCATCTAAAGTGATAATCTCTTTGTTTAGGTCTCTATAACCCACTTACTTCATCTAAAGTGATAATCTCTTTGTTAAGTTCTCTATCAGAAAACTGTAGTGACTTGGCATTATTATCAATCTTGGATGTAAGTTCTTTCACACTATTCTCAAATAGTCCTTGTTTGTGCACAGCCTAAAATAATAATGGATAAGATTGTTATTTATATTTTAATTCATCACGTGTAAACAAAATATTATTTCTGACACACATTAAAAATCAAATAGATTTGAAAGTTTCAAAAAATGAAATATTTCAATTTTCTCTAATGGGATCATCTGAAAAGTATTGCCAAACCCACACAAGATCAAATTTAATCACAATCACCATTAGAATTGTTCAAAAGCCTTTTAATAGGATGAAGAAAATGAATTGGTTTTGTCGTTGTTATTTTTACCTTGTGAGCTTCAGAGCCTGTCAATGCAATGATTCTTCTAACTCCTTTTGATATGGCCTCTTCAGTTACAATAACAAATTCTCCTATATGACCAGATCTTTTCAAATGCCTGAGAACAAAAAAATATGTTTGATAACAGTATTGTAGACTCCCTATCACGGTGCTGACCAGCGCGTGAGCTGATTTTAAATGGCCGTTAGAAATATTTTTATGTGTGTAAAAATCAAACATTTTGGGGTGAAAATATTTTAGTATTGTTGGGGAAAATCCTGTGAGAGCACAGGATAAGATGTAACATGAAAAAGCGGGATGTCACAAAAGCTAAGGAGGGGGATGATTGACAGGTAGCAGTTATTTATGTTAAGCACATCAGCAGAGCAACTATTTGGGAACCTGGTTGACATAAAATCTTCTCATTCTTTCTGTTGTTTGTACAGGGGAGGTGTCGTGGGGCATTGGCTATAATTGCTAAAAGCGTTGAGAAGAGGAATAGGGAAACCAAAAGTAACTTGACGTGTAGCTATTTGTTCATTGTAAAAATGTCCAACCCCCCCCCCCCCCCACAATGGAAGCAATTTAGATGAAATATGACAGGAAAGTCTTCGGGTCAGAGTAAGCGAGATGGGAGCTGGGATACTAAAGGTGTCACAAATGAATGACTACCATTGGCAGTGTGAACCATTGATGTTTCCTTGTTATTTTTGAACGGGTAGTCTAGCCTGGTATGTGAGAGTGTGTGTCCATCCTATATTGTTGTGCCGTTGGGGAAAAGTACCCGTTATTCTGAGATCTGAGTATAAGATGTTCAATGAGTAGAAAGCTGGATACAAGCTGCGTTTGTTTGTAGTCAGTGTTATTCGGTCAGTCAGGGACTGTGAGAGACAAGTACTTTTTACTAAAGAAACATAAGAGTGTGTGACCAACTGAATTCTGGATCATCTATGTTTCTTATCATACATTTTCACAAACATGGAAATGTTGTTTTAGGAAGCACCCTACATCAGGGAAGCTGAATTACCTGTGATGATCAACGTCAGGTCCAAAATAGCCTATGCTCTGAATGGTGAACATTTAGAAGATCTAATTAGGCCAGGTGCTATTGATAACTACCTCAAATTAAGAAAACTGCCAGTACAATTCATAGCAAAATATATCATTAAAAAGGTCTAAAGTTTTTACAATTTTCTAAAAAGTAACCAAAAAAATATTTCTTTTTCATTTGTGGCCCTCGGCTTTGATGAAATTATTGTTTTGGCCCACGTAGTCAAAAAAGGTTGGTCAGCACTGCCTTATCGCAACTAACTAACTGGTATTAGGAATAGTTTTAAGTTTCCTGTTTTTGCAAACTCCCGACACATTAAAAGTTTGGGAACCACTGTAACATACATTAAAGCATAACTTACGTGCCACCACAAAACTCCACAGTTGTAACTGAACCACCTGGACCATTGGGATCAGTTTCCAAGTCATCAACAGGGATACCCACGGATACAACTCTGACTGGATCTGGATAAACCTAATAAAAATAAATTCTCTATTGTGAATGTCCTAAACTTTTATAAATGAGCCATACAAAAATTTGTCTAAAATATCATAAAATTTCCACAAGTAAGAATGATAAAAGTATTTTTAGATTTTTTTAATACATATTTTATAACTACACTTGCTAACCTCGAGATAAGATGAACAACATTTCATTTGTAGCACATGAAACTTTTGTGTAAAAATGATATTTCAAATTATGTTGTTTTTTTTTGCATCAGAGTAATACCTCATCAAACACAGCCCGTAAGCCCTGGATAGTTTTTGCAGTTGCCAGTGGTGTCTCCTTAGCATAAACCTGTTCATTTTTCGCTACCATGTTTACGACTATTTCCTCAGCCGCCCTGACTTCTTGCACTGACATGGCAGCCTAAATAGGTAAAACATAAGTTATTCATTCTTAATGCTGACACTGTTATATAAAAAAAATTAAGTCAATTATAACAATGATAAAAACTTATTTCATTTTAATTTCCATTAGGACTATTTAAGGCCAAAAGAGAATTGATCAGTTAGTTAATCAATAACCATTCAACAATTGTTATAATACTAAAGTGAGGTTATAAATATAATTATTAACTGTTAAAAACTTTATAGTAGTATAAAAATGTTGGCAATATTGTTGTTATGGTAAACTGTGAAAATAACATTTGAATATTATTTTATTTAATGAATAAAGATGACTACCTTGGCAGAGAAGTCAAATCTGAGCTTATCTGGTGCCACTAAGGAACCTTTCTGATCAGTCTCTTTCAAGACATCTCTGAGAGCAAAGTTGAGAATGTGAGTGGCAGTGTGGTTCTTCATTATAGCACATCTTCTGGGCTGTAAAATACAGCAACTAAGGGAGGTCACTTCAATGAAATAAACATGTCAATGATAAATTAGAAGAAGAAAAACAAAAACGGAATCACTGCTTCAAAACTAAAACAAGGTGTATCCAGATAAACCACTTCTATACAAGGTGTATCCAGATAAACCACATCTATACAAGGTGTATCCAGATAAACCACATCTATACAAGGTGTATCCAGATAAACCACATCTATACAAGGTGTATCCAGATAAACCACTTCTATACAAGGTGTATACAGATAAACCACTTCTATACAAGGTGTATCCAGATAAACCACTTCTATACAAGGTGTATCCAGATAAACCACTTCTATACAAGGTGTATCCAGATAAACCACTTCTATACAAGGTGTATCCAGATAAACCACTTCTATACAAGGTGTATACAGATAAACCACATCTATACAAGGTGTATCCAGATAAACCACATCTATACAAGGCGTATCCAGATAAACCACATCTATACAAGGTGTATCCAGATAAACCACATCTATACAAGGTGTATCCAGATAAACCACATCTATACAAGGTGTATCCAGATAAACCACATCTATACAAGGTGTATCCAGATAAACCACTTCTATACAAGGTGTATCCAGATAAACCACATCTATACAAGGTGTATCCAGATAAACCACATCTATACAAGGTGTATCCAGATAAACCACATCTATACAAAAATAAATTAATATTGAATGAAAATTACATTGTACGCTATATTGATTTTTAAATAATAGACAGCATCTATATTTTGTCTTCTGTGCCGAGACTAAGATAAAAGAATCAAGTAAATCAGATAAAAATGAAGCTGACCTCATCAATCAAGAGGCGGACGGTGTCTCCAACCTTGAACACACCTTCAACAATGCCAATATGCAGCACATAACCTCCCCGCACTTGCACATTCCTAACTCTGAACTCATCCTGTAGATCAAATAGAAGAACTGTTATTTTAGATGCTTTTAAAAAATAAATTGATACAATCTGTCCCAAAATGCAACTGAAAATTACTTAAATATTAATTCCTAAAGTCAACCAGTGTAAATCTAGAGGTACACAAGATTTTAGTTGGATAATTATTGCGATCAGTTATTCAACAGCCTCTTCAGTCTATATGTGCTGTACCTCATCCATCATGAAAATTTTCAATTTTTTATGCAGAGTCCACGCAGAGATTGTTAAACATTTTTTTAAAAAAAAGCTTAAGTCAAATAATATATAAAAATATATTGAGACTCTAATGAATACCAGATATGTCAAAAATATGACAGTGGAGGCAAATATAATAGAATTACTTGTAAAAACAGCATTACTTAGAGTATGTATACTTGAGATAAACCAAGCTGAAAACCAAGTTATGTTTTCAATTTAAAAATATTTCCATGCTAGGGGGTTAATTTTGGTTGTGGTAAAACTTTTCAGATCTTTTGTTAAAAAAAAAACCCTTTGAAACATTTAATGTTAAAAATCTAATGTCTATTGAAACATTTAATGTTAAAAATCTAATGTCTATTTAAACATTTAATGTCAATCTAATGTCTATTGAAACATTTAATGTTAATCTAATGTCTATTGAAACATTTAATGTTAATCTAATGTCTATTTAAACATTTAATGTTAATCTAATGTCTATTGAAACATTTAATGTTAATCTAATGTCTATTTAAACATTTAATGTTAATCTAATGTCTAAACTTGTATTTTCAAAGGCCTTACCTCACCCCCTTCTTTAACAATAAATCCTTCATCATAAATCTGTCCACCTTGTTCAGCATAGAAGTTGGTTCTATCAAGAAGAATCCCACTTTCTTGGCCAGAAGACACCGAATCCACAAACTGTTTGTTATATCTCAAGCCTATTATTTTGGCAGTTACTGGCTCAAATGCTGCAATCAATGGAAATCCATGTTATGAAACTACTATTTTTTAAATCTCAACATATCTTTTTATGAATTAAGTAATGGTTAGAGAAGTATAATGAAGTAATGGTTAAGAAGTATAATGAAGTAATGCTTAGAGAAGTATAATGAAGTAATGGTTAGAGAAGTATAATGAAGTAATGGTTAAGAAGTATAATGAAGTAATGGTTAGAGAAGTATAATGAAGTAATGGTTAAGAAGTATAATGAAGTAATGGTTAGAGAAGTATAATGAAGTAATGGTTAGAGAAGTATAATGAAGTATTGGCAGAAAATGAAACATTCATCAAATCCACTTTAAGAACTAACTTTGAAGGCAAAGTAAAATAAATGTCCAGATTTGGGGATTAATCAACAATATGTTGTTATTGTCGAGGTCATTTTAAGAGGTGACTTTTGATTTATTACTCTACATGTTATAACTAATTATTTTGTTATCACTTGTACAGCATGCAGAGTATCGTAATGAAAATCACCTCTAAAAACGTTAATGATTAAAAAGGTATTCACAAAAAATAGAATCAATAATTTACAAAATATGAAGACTAGAAACTATGTTCATGCTAAAATATCCCACAAAGACAAAGTATAACCCAACAAGAAGAAGATATTACACGTTAAGAAGAAGATAGTACAAGTTAAGAAGAAGAAAGTACAAGTTAAGAAGAAGATAGTACAAGATAATAAGAAGATAGTATATGTTGAGAAGAAGAAAGTACAAGTTAAGAAGAAGAAAGTACAAATTAAGAAGAAGATAGTACAAGATAATAAGAAGATAGTAAAAGTTAAGAAGAAGATAGTAAAAGTTAAGAAGAAGATAGTAAAAGTTAAGAAGAAGATAGTAAAAGTTAAGAAGAAGATAGTAAAAGTTAAGAAGAAGATAGTAAAAGTTACAAAGAAGATAGTACAAGTTAAGAAGAATATAGTATATGTTGAGAAGAAGAAAGTACAAGTTAAGAAGAAGAAAGTACAAGTTAAGAAGAATAAAGTACAAGTTAAGAAGAATAAAGTACAAGTTAAGAAGAAGAAAGTACAAGTTAAGAAGAAGAAAGTACAAGTTAAGAAGAAGATAGTACAAGTTAAGAAGAAGATAGTACAAGTTAAGAAGAAGATAGTACAAGTTAAGAAGAAGATAGTACAAGTTAAGAAGAAGATAGTACAAGTTAAGAAGAAGATAGTACAAGTTAAGAAAAGTTAAGAAGAAGAAAGTACAAGATAACCCTTACAATAGTTTCCACTCTGATCTGCCTGATATGAATACTTTTGGGCGTCGTCTGTAGGTGGTACGCCTTTATCCTTGAGGTCAGTTAGTGCATGCACGTCCAAGGAAATCAAGTCTTCCTTTACTCCACTGATGCTTTGGGAAAGTTGCTGATGGGACAAGAAACACTCATTTCTATTTCATCAGGACATTTATGAATGGTCATTAAAAGCTCTAATATTTTTAAACAATTATGGATGTCCACTGAAGGTTCATATATTTTTAAACAATTGTGGATGTTTATTTAAGGGGTCTAATATTTTCAATAATTGAGACAAGATTACAAAAGATCCATTTCTAATGATGTCAACATCTAATAGCAGAGTTAATTTTTTAAACATATACAAGGTCATGGTTTTTCCTCCCTTTAAAGTTACTGCTGGTCAATTTTAATGAGTAGATGAGTTGAAACCTATTTATTAAATGTGCTAAACTCTAAGTGAAATGTAAAACATTTAAAGCCATTACTAAGGAATGTGCTTTGGCCTCTTCAAATGCTGGCATGTCTATGTTCATGCCTTTTTCTTCTACCATCAGCAAAGTTAGATCCACAGGGAAGCCATAAGTGTCATAGAGTCTCCAAGCGATGTCACCTATAAAAATTAATCTTTACAATATGACTTAACATGACAAATAAAAAATAAAGTCTATAATATGACTTAACATCACATGTAATAAATAATGTCTACAATATGACTTAACATCACATGTAATAAATAATGTCTACAATATGACTTAACATCACAAGTAATAAATAATGTCTACAATATGACTTAACATCACAAGTAATAAATAATGTCTATAATATCACTTAACATCACATGTAATAAATAATGTCTACAATATGACTTAACATGACAAATAATAAATAATGTCTACAATATGACTTAACATCACATGTAATAAATAATGTCTACAATATGACTTAACATGACAAGTAATAAATAATGTCTACAATATGACTTAACATCACAAGTAATAAATAATGTCTACAATATGACTTAACATCACAAGTAATAAATAATGTCTACAATATGACTTAACATGACAAGTAATAAATAATGTCTACAATATGACTTAACATCACAAGTAATAAATAATGTCTACAATATGACTTAACATCACAAGTAATAAATAATGTCTACAATATGACTTAACATCACAAGTAATAAATAATGTCTACAATATGACTTAACATCACAAGTAATAAATAATGTCTACAATATGACTTAACATCACAAGTAATAAATAATGTCTACAATATGACTTAACATCACAAGTAATAAATAATGTCTACAATATGACTTAACATCACAAGTAATAAATAATGTCTACAATATGACTTAACATCACAAGTAATAAATAATGTCTACAATATGACTTAACATCACAAGTAATAAATAATGTCTACAATATGACTTAACATGACAAATAATAAATAATGTCTACAATATGACTTAACATCACAAATAATAAATAAAGTCTACAATATGACTTAACATCACAAGTAATAAATAATGTCTACAATATGACTTAACATGACAAATAATAAATAATGTCTACAATATGACTTAACATCACAAATAATAAATAAAGTCTACAATATGACTTTACTTTAAATAAAGTCCAACACAAATGATGAAAGTTAACTATTCAAAATAAAAACAAGTTTTATCTCAGGTACAATGCAATGTTCAAATGTGTCTTCCATACCTTATCAGTACTTTTATCAAATACAGCATATAATATGAATGAGAAAACATTTTATTTCAATGTTCAGTTAAGATGGTTCCTCCACTTAAAATTGATGAATTAAAATTATAATTAGGGAAAGAAAGTCTTAGATTAACATAGTAGAAAACATTAGCGGGTCTGCATACAAATGTCATTGTGATAAAGAAAGTTTTAGATTAACATAGTAGAAAACATTAGCGGCAGATACAAATGTCACTGTGAGCAGACTTCTTTTAAATCATTCTTTAAATGGTAAACACGTAAATTTTATCTACCTGGCAGAGTTTTGAAATCACCCATTTTGTTGATGCTTCTCTCCAGCAATCGACGACCTCTTGACAATGTCTTGAGAAACTGAGCCTCTTCTTCATTTATGATTTCCTTAATCTAGAAAAAGGAAATGGAAAAATAACATTTAAAGCTAATAGAAGAAAAAGTTGAAAAAAAAATTTTCCATCATTTATATGAAAAAATATTTGAAATGAAAAATATTTGTAAGAAATGATATTTAAAAAAAAAAAAAAAAAAAAAAAAAAAAAAGAGTATTGAAGAAAATGTACTTACTGTTTCAGGATCTTTTTTTACTTCAGGAAATGCATCACCCTGAAAAATAAAAAAAACTCAATAACAATAGTGGTAAAAATCATCTCGATTGTTCCAGACTTATTTAATGTAATTAAAAAATGTTGCCATTTACTAGCACTTTTAAAAAACTTCTGTCACCCTAAAATATTTATAAAAAATAAGATTAATTATTTTGTTTAATACCTTAACAAATTTTCTACAAATCCAGTTATGAAATTATCTATGGCAATAGAAGACAATCAATGCCCAAACCTTGTTAAGAACTGTTACATCACCAGAAAAAAAACAGATCCTTACCAACAGCTGTACAACGGTGTCAACAAGTGAAGCAAACATTCCAGGTTTAGCATTCAATTTTTCAGTGGCATATCTCACAGCACGTCTCAAAATCCTTCTCAAAACATAGCTGAAAATAGTTTTTTTTAAATCTCTATATCACTACTCATTTAAAAAACTACAGAGATGCTTCTTACGTTTTCTGAATAGATTATGACCATAGCACATTGTGTTGCTTGAATTGAGGCAAAATGAAAAATAAAAACCTACCCTCTTCCTGTATTATCGGGACGTCCCCCATCAGCCAGAGTTACTGTAATAGTTCTCGCATGATCCCCCAGAACTCTGTAAGCCATATCCACCCCATCTGTGTCTGCAGCACCCACACGTCCCTGATACTCTGGGCAACCAGTGGCCTTTTGGTTAAATAATTTTGTTTAAACTTCACGAGACAGTAGAAATAATGTAAGCAGACAATAAGGTAATTATAATAGATTAATACAAAATTATTCCCCTTTGTGACAAATTGGGTCAAAAATCTATATTTTAACAGCAACAAAATTATTTTACAATACCAAAACAAAATGTTAAGTGATTCATCTTTTAATATGCCTTCAGGGAGCATAAGTTGTAGCATACCTTCTGAATGGCTTGGAATAGAGGTTGGAAGAGGTCAGTGTCATAATTAGATCTTTTGTTTTGGACAACAGACACCATGCGTTCAAAGCCCATGCCACAGTCAATATGTTTTCTGGGTAAGGACTTCAGAGAGCCATCAGTTTCCCTGTGCCAAAAATGTTAATCTTAAGAACACAATGCATTAAAGATATTCCTGAAGCCAGATTAGTACGCACAAAGAAGACAACTAAACCCGGGCTCCGACAAACTAATGTAATGATTTTTGCTCTGTTATAGTCTAGCATTCTTAATTTGACTTACTATAACTAAAACGAGAAGAAAAAAATCAAATATAGCTCAACAGTGCCTGTCATGGAATCCACAGGACAGCAGAAAGAGATAAAGACTTTGATATGTGTAAAAATGACCTCGAAAGAGAATGATAGAAACAGTGAGAAGTGAAATCATCAAGAAAACAATTGCACAGAACTGACGTATGTGGAAAGAATAATTTTTTAATGGTCTATGCCCCACTGGGAGCAAATAAGTCAAAGAAGCAGGAGCTAGCTACATCATTCACTTTGTAGATAGTTATACTTTGTTTTACCATGTCCTGTTCTCATTATATTATAGATCCCACCAGCTTTTCTCAAGATCAGACCTGGGAAGTGCACATAGAAGTTATCACAAACTGTAAGTGCTAACATGAACTGTTTTGCTTTCAATAGTATTTTACTCGCTAACCTGTTGTACTGAATGAATACAAGATTCCAGATCTCCAAAACATCAGGATCGTCTTGGTTGACCTGGTCCTTGGCATTTCTGCCACCTATACGATCAAAATGGATTTCTGAGCACGGGCCACATGGGCCTGTCTCACCCATCTCCCAGAAGTTATCTTTCATTCCAAATGGCAACACCCTTTCTGGTTCCATTCTTTGTAAAAAAAAAATTAAAAATGGAAATTATTCCAATTCGATTAAGTCTAAAAATAAATTATAACATGATTAATTCTAAAAAATATTCTAATGTAACAAATTATACTAATCTTAATCCTTAAAGCAAGCTCTGACTCTGATAAGAAAGAGGTCCTGAATTCTGTATAAAAGGTGATTTTTTTCACATAACTTTTATGGCCATAGGTTGCACTATTTGCAAAGACAAGGGTTTATCCTTTCACTTAATATTAATATTTATGGACCTTGATTGCATTATTTTTAGAAGCAGTGTAATTACCCAAGACTGATCCAGATATCACGCGCCTCATTATCTGGTTCAAGCCCCATTTCAGTGTTTCCACCGAAATAAGTCACATAGAGACGGTTTTTGTCCAGTTTCAGTCTGCCAACCAAATATTCGTAGGCCCATGTGCAAACCTCTTTCTGTGTAAATAACAAAGAAAGCTATACTGAAATAACTTATTTATTAATGACTCATGAGCTGATTACTCTTTATATATAGATTAAAAATTTAAATGCTAATTTTATTGGAGCGAGGACCATTCATAAATTTTATCGGCTAAGGAAATATTTATGGAGCCTCAAGCAGCTTACTGTGTATGACCCCTGGAATAATATTTTAATTTTAATACTTGAAATTTAGAAACTACATTATAACAAATAATACAAATAATGTCTTTAATTTTTAAAGCTAGGAACATTATGTTTAATAATCAATTCCATTAATTCATTCAAAGAGCTGTATACATCTCTGGATCAGCAGGTTTTTTATTTGTAAAATTAATGTATAAATATGGACTATTTAAATAAATAATCTATTAAATTGCAAAAATAATACTAAAAATATTACCTTATAATAGTCTCCAAAAGACCAGTTACCCAACATCTCAAAAAAGGTATGATGGTATACATCTTTCCCCACATCATCCAAGTCATTATGTTTCCCTCCGGCACGGACACATTTTTGAGAATTCACAACCCTGACGTATTTTGCCATATCACTATTGGGATCTGCTATACCCAGGAAAATGGGCTTAAACTGAAAGAAAAAATAAAATAAAAATGAAGTTGTTCTCAATAGTGTAATGTTATTTATATTTATATATTTAATAACTGTACAAAAAATCTCATAAGCAGTTTATAATTTTTATACTTTAATATATGTATTTAAATAATTTAACATATGAATTACTGTCAAAAACAGCATGGGCATGAGCAATAGACATGAAAAAGAAAATCATAAAATGTGTATCTATGTAAGCACAAATAAAGAAAAAATGCAGACAGCAAATTACAGTCGAACCCGCTTATCTCGACCTCGGTTAATTCGTCAACCCTATTAAGTCGACGTTTTTGAAGTGGAACCGACAAATTCTCTCTTTGTCTTAGCATTTTCTCATCGGTTATGTCGATTCTTTTATGTCGCCAAACCCTAATATCTCGAGCACAAAAGAGGGCCGACTTTGCCACTTAACGTTGGTTATCTCGATCCCCATGACCAATCGCCAGCTTTTGAAAATGTTAGTTATCGATGCCACTTCACTACCGTATTTTCGCGTTGGTATCGACAACCCCATCTTAGCAGTGCATTGTTGGTTGTCAAGGAAATTTGTGGCATATAAGACACATGGGTAGGGGGATTGGTAGGTGTGTCAAAGGTTATAAAAATATCACCGCAACATATCGTATTGATCGTGATGGTCATATTGTTGCTTTGTGTGTCACAGTGAACTAGCTATCTGCGGGTGGGGGAAGGTTGGTTCCGCCGAGCGAAATAATGACGTCACAGCACGGAAAGACGTGTTGGCGGACTACAGTGTGTTGTGACTATGTCATGTTAAATATTACCACTACAGTGATCTCTTTATGAAAACACAAAGCAATAGTATACGGGCATACGATAACTGACTTTGTAAAGAAACCATAGTAACCGCGTGTACGATACTTTTCAGAGCTGTGTTAGAGTGAAATGACTCGCGAATTTAATTTTGACACTGGTTAGCTTTTTTGTAAAAACGAACTACACCCCGCACGTTTTGTTGTTAGCAAACATGTATGTACATTTTTATAGCATGCCGATCGCTTCATCAAACTAATAACGGCAACGCTGTTGTGTAAAAAAAACTCCAAAAACACGTGCATGTACATTCTCATTTATTAACGCACATCGTGTACATAAAGAAATTTCAAGCACATGTTAATATTTTGCCGCCATATTGGTTTTCGTTTATCTTGATCCTCGGTTATCTCGACGCTTTTTGTCAAACCCCGAGGCCGTCGACATAACCGGGATCTACTGTACTCTCATTATTCCTCCTTTACTCTCACTTTAGATAATTTTCATACCTGATTCATGCCAGCATTTGCAAATAAAAGTGTTGGATCTTCCAGGGGTATTGTTGAAGATGAGTGGACATATGTATGTTCCTTTTCCTTGAAAAAGTTAATGAAGCTGTCTCTAACTTGATCAGCGTTCATCATTCTCCTTTTCTCTGAGGGATTTATTAAGTATGTGTAATTTGTCTGTTTTTGATGTACTTGCTTTAAGAATATATTTGAAATGTCTGAAAGTGAAAAACAATTTCCAGTAATGTTTTAATTCGTAACAGAAATTTTCAAATTAAATACTTTTTTTCCAAGTTAGGTTCGTTTTCCTTGATTTTTGTTCTGTTCTCATTTTTTAAAAATCTTATTTATCTCTCATATAATGCAGGCCTGTCTAACATACATGAAGTTTGCTAAAGGCTATTCTTTGACTTTGACATTGAGCGGGATGAAAATGAGGAAATTTTGCATATTATAGTACCAATATCAATAATTACTTTGAGTTGATAATGATAGTCTTAAAGATAAAATCGTTTGCTTTTAGAGGAACACGTAGGCCTACTTTCTAATTGGTAAACTAGAGTATTTTTCAAATTTCTGAAAATTCTCAAAGAAAATCTCAGACCAACATGATAGGCTTATATTACATAACCTAATTATCAAATATATTACATTAAACGTATCATAATAATTGTTATACAGTAAGCCTACGCAGTACAGCAAACAATAGGTCCTATACTATATGAAATAAATTGCACACTATTTTAAGTTGTTATCACCATACACACGTAAGCCCTAGTTAGTATGGCCCTAATATTTCATTCAAAATAATTACAACCATGTCCATATTGCAATTTGATAAAGTATTGCATTTATAAAAACAAAATGTTATTGATCACAAAACCTGGCAGCGGTGTCTGTGAATATTTAGCCCTCACTTAGTCTAAGTACTAACTTTAGTCCAGATAAGCTGAAACTGAAAGTGATGAGACCTGAACGAGTCTGACATATCATATGAATATGGGTTATGGCATCATAGTCATAATCATATGCTGGTGTCTCCTCACATTTTAAAAATGTTCTAACAAAAATAAGCCTCTCATTAGTAGAGAAGTTATCTCATCTTTCCTTTACAAAAACAGCGCTGAGCAGTGAGCAGAAATTCAGAGCAACTAACTAGCTAAACTTGAATTTTGAAAGGGTGCCCAAGCCCAATGAGTTATTAAATACTAAATAATACATTTAAATTGAATTATTGAATAAAGTGTCCCGAAGCTATATTTTTTTTTAAAACATAAACCAGGTGGCTGGTCCTGGCGAGAGTATGGATACAAACTACAAACGGTATACCGGCACAAACTCCACTAACAAAGAATCACAATAAATAGAAAGAAATGTGTCTGGGCTCTAGGCCTTCTATTAAGTTCAATATCAATTCCGATTCCTTTTACTTTATGCACTTCTATTTCCTGGTACCAGAAACTAGAATGTACCAGTTAGTTTTAAAAAAAATTGCAATCGAGCGTAATACCAAAAGCAATAAATTTAGTCTGCTATGCAATCGGCCTATTATTACAACTGCAATGCAAAAATAAACGTGTATTTTTAGGTATTAAATCTTGCCAGCTGTAAAATACTGTGATGATGCAAGAGAGTGTAAATGGGATTTGCATAGTGCAAATGACAAGTAAACTATTTCTGATTCATTTGCTTGAATATACAAATTAACTTTGGTCTAATTTTTTATAGTTTTATTTTATAAAAATTAAATATTACTTCGTATGTCATGAATCACTCACAGCTTGGAAGTATGCGCAATGTGCGCCTGTATGTGTGGACTTATACGGTGTACATGAAAAAAAGATATCCGTTTTAATTTGATGTTACTTTCCTTCCAGCGCCAAAATGAATTACTGTACAGTAAAAAATATTGTTAATTTTAATAGTTAAGTTAATTGATGTTTAATTTAGACAGAAAACAAACAGATAATTCAATTCTATTATAAAATATTTAACAAATGCTACCAATATATTTTAACGGTTTACGAGTTTACTTACTACACCACAATGACCACGACCACATCATACTCAATGTGTACAAGAAAAAGAAAAATTGCTCGTCATTTTTCAGTCATTGAATTGTATTTCTGCTCTAAACTAAATTATGGGTTTCATTGAAAATTAATGCAGATTTGTACTAAATATAAATATTTTATTAGGCCTAGCATGTATACTTTTGAATATCAAGGAATACAATATTTTAGGTTTAAAATAATATTTAATTTTAACTATTTAAAAATAATAATCTAATTCAAGTACACTTTACCATCAAAACTTCAGAGTTAGTTTCTAGTTAGTACACCAAACCTCAGCCCCACTGCCTTCATATTCAGATCTGTTCTCTTGTACTAAGCCTAAACCATCTCAAACCAACAAGTTTATAAGGCAAATTTTTGTCTTTAGACTTGACGAATAATTTTCCTCAACCTCAAGACTATCCAACATTATACCAGTGAAGTGAAGTGACAACTATGGAGTTTTCTTCTCTGATTTGAATTTATTCCCTAACTTGGAATATCTTTGATTTTATCAATTTGTTTGCGTGTTGTGGTGTATGTGTGTGTGTGGAGGAGAGGGGGGGGGGGGGGGGGGCTTGTCATTCAAAGTTGTGACCAATATTTCTCTATAAATGGCTCAAAGTTAACTTCTTAAATATATATTCATGTTTGGGTGGTGGAAGGTAATTTTGAGATTTCTCCAGTACAAATCTGCTGCAACATCTGATTTCAATTGTCCCTAAACAATTTGAACCTTGCTGGAGTTATATGTAATTCACCATATTTATAATCAAGTCTCTTATCCTACTTTTTTTAAATCATTCAAGTCATAAAGAGTGAAAGTCTAATAATGAGCTTAAAATCACTGAAAAGAAAGGATTAGCTAGTGCTTTTTTTTCTCACTAATTGTGCCTCAAACAGGGTTCCAGCAATTATTTTTGGCGGAATTTGAACAAAGTTACAGTAAATATATAGGCTATATTTGTATAATTAAACAAATGAGATTTTCAGCATCATTTTTATTACAAAAAAAAAGCACTAGCTTTAACAAAAGCTACGCAATTTTATAACCAGCTGCAAAGTTCTCAGATCACCGCAAACTTATCAACCACAGATCGAATCATTGATTTGTTGTTGTGATGTGAATTGTGATGATTGAAACCGTCAGATATTTGAGGTTTGCAAAAGCTGTGAACCATTATGTTACTCATGGCACTTTATGACTACTAATGATTTCCTCCCATTTTCACATAAACCTATTTAATTTAATATTTTGTCTCATGCTGCATGAATTTAATGCAATCTTTTATACTACATAAGGAATTAACAAGAGTTTGAAAAGAAAAGAATACAGTATGGTTATTCAGCACAGAAATTTATTGAGCATAAATGAATTCTCCCAAAAGTAAGTACCCGATTTTGAGCATGTTTAACAGTAGGTCATGCAATATACATAAGATTACATTAACAGTTTTATTAAATGCTTTGGAAAGTCAGATAAGCAAATAATTTATCTACCCAACCCCCTACACAAAAAAAATATTTTTTATAAAATAAAAGCAAATATGATTGAAGGTAACTAACCACACACCAAAATATTGTAATATTGATATAATTTTTCACTCTGTAAATTCCAAACTTTGGCATATTTTGTTTTATAAATTTTATTACATGATACAAAGCATGAAACACAAAAACAAACATAACAAATTTTAACATTGATTACATTTGGCAATCTGGAATCTCTAAGTGGAGTTCCTTCAACAAGATCATGTTTTTAGTTGACACACTGTGTCAGTAAGTTGGTGGCCTCAATTTAACATGACACACTGTGTCAGTAAGTGGGTGGCCTCAATTTAACATGACACACTGTGTCAGTAAGTGGGTGGCCTCAATTTAACAAACAAACAATAAGGTAAAGTTTGACAACGGAAATGTCCAGGTTATGGAAATGAATTTTTAGTGGTAACAACTGGTCATAAAGAGCTGTTCCAATTTCTAAAGATCTCCAGCATCTTCGTCAGCTCCCTCTTCAACCTCTACATCCTCATCGATAGTAGCTTCTTGGTACTGTTGGTACTCAGAAACAAGATCGTTCATGTTGGACTCTGCCTCTGTGAACTCCATCTCGTCCATTCCCTCGCCGGTGTACCAATGGAGGAAAGCCTTACGACGGAACATGGCTAAGGATAGAATAGAAACAGTACTCAATTTATAAGGGGAGTCGTCATTTCTTTAGAATCTTTATACACACTATTATATTTTTGCTAGTTTTTATTCTTTTAAACTTAGTTAATATTTGGAATTAAAGCAAATTTGCATTTTTTATAGCCTAAGTTTAAAATAATAAAAACTAAAAAAAATATAATTGTTTTTAAAACTTATTCTTTTCAGTTTATGTTTTACTATTTGCATGACTCAACTAGGTCCAGGCTTATAGATTAGTCTTGCAATATAAACAACTAGTGTTGCAATGATTCATCTGTAGATCATAAGTAAAAAGCCATCTTGGTGATTGTTGCATTTCACTGACAAGGTAAGATTTAATTTACCAATCAAATACTATTTTCTGCAATGTTGAAGTCAAAGGCTTATTGGTCAAGGCCTATTGTTCAAGGCCTATTGGTCAATGCCTATTGGTCAAGGCCTATTGGTCAATGCCTATTGGTCAAGGCCCATTGCAGACCTTTTTACCCCCAAACTCTTAAAATCGTACAATATCATCACGAAATCATTCAGTACATTATCTTAATAGTAAAAAATAAACATAAGGTATATATAATGTATACACCTCAAAATCGTACATTGTACGCCAAAATCGTAAGAGTAAACAGGTCTGCTATTGGTCAAGGCCTATTGGTCAATGCCTATTGGTCAATGCCTATTGGTCAATGCCTATTGGTCAATGCCTATTGGTCAATGCCTATTGGTCAAGGCCTATTTTGGTCAAGGCTTATTGGTCAAGGCCTATTGGTCAAAGCCTATTGGTCAAAGCCTATTGGTCAAAGCCTATTGGTCAAAGCCTATTGGTGACAGAAGAGTGGACATTGCTTAAGTTTTGAATATTTTTCTCCAAAAGTTTCAAGTACTATTCCCCTTTAAAATCATAATTAAAAATCAAACCTGTGAACTGCTCAGAGATACGCTTAAAAAGTTCTTGAATGGCGGTGTTGTTTCCAATGAAAGTTGCAGACATTTTCAAGCCTCTCGGCGCAATGTCACAAACAGCAGTTTTGATGTTGTTGGGGATCCATTCCACAAAGTAGGACGAGTTTTTGTTTTGAACATTCAGCATCTGCTCATCAACTTCCTTCATGGACATGCGACCTCTGAACATTGCGGCCACAGTGAGGTAGCGACCGTGTCTTGGATCACATGCGGCCATCATGTTCTTTGCATCAAACATTTGCTGAGTCAGTTCCGGCACAGTGAGGGCTCGATATTGAGAGCTGCCCCTGGACGTAAGGGGTGCAAACCCAGGCATGAAGAAGTGCAAGCGTGGGAAGGGGACCATATTAACAGCAAGTTTGCGCAGATCTGCATTCAACTGACCAGGGAATCTGAGGGAGGTCGTCACCCCAGACATGGTGATAGAAACCAAGTGGTTGAGGTCACCGTAGGTTGGGGTCGACAGCTTCAAGGTTCTGAAGCAGATGTCATAAAGAGCCTCGTTGTCAATGCAGTAGGTTTCATCTGTGTTTTCTACCAGCTGATGGACTGACAGTGTTGCATTGTAGGGCTCTACAACTGTATCAGAGACCTGATAGAAACAAATAAAAGAGAAACCTTATCTTTTGGAAAATTCAAAGATCAGTCACAAAATAAAGCTACATATTGGCCTACGTTAAGAAATTTAAGAAGCCATTTTAAAATGACCACTGTCGAGATCACAGTGAAATATGTACACTGGTAATTGAAATTTACACAAAAAAACTGAATGAATCTTTTTATAAACCTCTTTCATTTAAGGCCATTGAAGTTGAAGGTGATACAATATAGTATATGTAAAATATAAAAATACCGGTCTGCACTCATAAACAATTTAACACACTAGCATATCAAAATATTTTATTGTAAATGTTAACTATGTAAAATCAGTTTGACATAAACTTTTTATAAGGCATAAGGGAACTGCAATACGCAGAAGAGGATAAAGACCCCAACAGAATAATTAACTCATACATTTTAAATGGCTTTTGAATTCAAGAAATATTTTTCCATCTAAAAAATAATCCTCAAATTTTAAAAAATAAAAATGTAATTTATTTCACATCTCAAATACTTTTAATATTTTTAACATTGTTAAGCTTTTTACTGGTACACTAATAATTGTTCTACTAGTGATTGGTCCAATTTTCATTTTAAGGACTTACTTTAGGTGAAGGAACAACAGAGAAAGAGGTCATGATTCTATCGGGGTACTCTTCTCTCATTTTACTAATGAGCAAAGTGCCCAGCCCTGAGCCAGTGCCACCACCAAGTGAATGGGCCAGCTGAAAACCCTGAAATCAAGAAAATGTTAATGGTAGAAATAAACAAAAATAATTTTAAAAATTTTTGCTTCTTCATTTTCAATATCTTGAATGTCAATTTAAAACTTTAACTATTTTCAGTTCTTTATTTAGCCTACATTTTAAATACAAATACATTTTAATGGGTTTCACTATGAAATATATTTATCTCATACAACTATCTCATACGACTATCTCATACGACTATCTCATACGACTATCTCATACAACTATCTCATACGACTATCTCATACGGCTATCTCATACGGCTATCTCATACGACTATCTCATACGACTATCTCATACGACTATCTCATACGACTATCTCATACGACTATCTCATACGACTATCTCATACGACTATCTTGTACGACTATCTCGTACAACTATCTCGTACAACTATCTCGTACAACTATCTCGTACAACTATCTCATACAACTATCTCATACAACTATCTCATACGACTATCTCATACGACTATCTCATACAACTGATTTCATGACCATTCATCCGCTCAGTGACAAATCTTACTTCCTTCAACCACTAGATACAAATTAACCACTGGTATTATACATTTCACAGCCACTAAGCCACTAAAAAGTGTAGATTTTTTCATTCTGACATGGATTGACAAATATCATACTAACTTTTATATTGTTTTACAATATTTATTGCACATTTATGATATTATGTACCTAAATTTTAAAACTCACTAAATTATATAGTCCTTATTACTCATCTCTAGTAACTGAAGCATATTTTTAATAATTTTTTGACAAAACGTAAATAACAATAGAACGAAGCTTTTCTTTTTTTTATTCTACCTGCAGACAGTCGCAGTTTTCGGATTCTTTTCTAATGACATCCATGACAGCATCTACAAGTTCGGCCCCTTCTGTATAGTGACCTTTGGCCCAGTTATTGCCTGCTCCAGTCTGTCCAAACACAAAGTTGTCAGGTCTGAATAACTGACCAAAAGCTCCTGATCTGACAGCGTCCATCGTCCCAGGCTCCAAATCAATAAGAACTGATCGGGGAACATATTTACCACCTGTAAAATTTATATATTTGTTTAAGATTGCACCAAAGAGAGAGAAGCATTGTATTTCAATTATTTGTTTAGCTCTTAAAACAACTTTTACAAATTAAATTTCACTCAATTCGATAATTAACATTTAAAATGATCCTGTTGCATTGATCAAGGACATACATTTGTTATACATGAACCAAAAGTTTCACTCACATAGTTGCATAAGATATCACTTGTGATTAACAATTTGCACAAGAAACTCATGTTACTTTTATACCGTTATAGTTATACACTATAACAGATGTGCCACTAGAATGATGAAGTTTAGCACAGTAATAACGTATGATTAATCTCTAAATATTTTTCATCACCCATCTCTGGTAAAACATGCATTAAAAAAGGAAACTTAAGACAGCTGCACCTGTTCAGTTATAATTACCTGAAGCCTCTGTGTAATAGACATTGATCCTCTCCAATTGAAGTGGACTGTCGCCATGGTAGTTTCCTGTTGGGTCAATGCCATGCTCATCAGATATGCACTCCCAGAACTATGAAAACAAAACGTTATCATATTATCAATGAAATAAATTAATAAATTTGTCAAGTTTTATTAGAAAGAATTAAGATTTTAAAAATGACAATGTAAATTATGTTGTTCTAGAAGAATTTATGATTTTTTTATTTTTTTTTTTACTTATCTTCCCTCCTCCTATCATACAATTTAAATTTTGCTATTAGCTATTGTTTTTGCTTTTTTTAATAGTAAGCTTTTTTTTAAAGTTGGGTGGGGGTTGCAGGGTGAAAGATAATTGAATGTACTATACGTTTGACATCTTAATTTTTCATTTTAACTAAAATAAACTACTACAAATGACATCCGAATAGCATTAGTCAAAATGTACACGGACACGCAGCGCCCCCTTTCGGACCCGGGACACATTAAACTCAATGCTATTCGGATGTCAGTTGTGGTAGTTTATTTTAGTTAAAATGAAAAATTAAGATGTCAAACGTATAGTACATTCAATTATCTTTCATTTGATACCTCATTTGGTCTTACAAACCCAACAAAAATATTTTAAATCGTTTTTTAATCCCAACCTCTCAATTCTGGTAGCCGTGTACCAATAGCCACTTCGTTTTAAAAAAACTTGTCAATTATAAGTTTCTAAAACTTATAATCCAGGTATGTGTCAAGTGCAAAAGGCAAACATTTACTATTCCTCTTCCTACTAAAACCAAATAAATGTGTCAAGTCACGAATCTTTTCATTAAAAAATCGTTAAGTCCACCACACAGTATGACTCACATGTCATTATATCTTATATACTGTAACGGCTGTTCACATACTATTCTAAGAAGATAGTGCACACCGATTCACGGATTCTAAATTATAGTGCAAGTTGGCTGCGTTTAATAAACTTTTAAATCATTGGTTTTAGTTTGTGTCACGCATTATAATAGTAAATTTTGGTTAATTTCACTACTAAACGTAAGCGGATTGGATGACCTCATTCAAAATTACATGAGAGTCACTGTTGTGAAGACACGCACAACTGTTGCCACGAAAGGCGGCTGCTGCAAGCCAGTTAATTAGCCTACCTCTCACTGTTGCAGCCGTCTGGGGGTGGGGCTGGACTTATTAGTATTTGGATTTTCAATATGTTCAAAACATAGCCAAAAATAGCATTGCTTTTTTTTTGGGTGGGGGGGGGGGGGGTTTCAAATGAATAAGACTACTGAAAATCAATTTTGCATTTTACAAATAATTTTAGCATGACATGGTTCAGAAATGAATACCCTGTAAGGTATCCAATGGCAGAGCTGTCGCAAGGACCCTGCAACCCCCGTAGCTGCAGGGGGGCTCGAAAATTTAAGAAGCAGACGACATCTCTGACCCGTAGCATAGTTGTCATTTCGTTACTCACGGCTCAAAGTTGCCAGCTTGTTGACATCTGAAAAACATTTGTGCACTCTTGCAGGCCGATGTGTGAGTTGCGTCATCAGTAAGCCAACACGATGAGACAGCCTCGTGCGCACTGCCTTTTTTTTTTCTTCTCCAGTTGAGACTAATAATTATACTGGTAGTTGATTTAAGAATTTACAATAGTCCGGGATCGAAGAAATAAAAATGAATAACTGGCATATTAATTATTGTATGTTAATTTTTAAGTTCATGATTATGTTTGTTAAATTGTGTGTACAGCGTGGTGAGCCCAACCCTAGGCTGGGGTACCGCGTTATATGAAACTACTAATATCTGTAATAAATCTTAGATGTAATTTATTAAGTAATTTTATAAAGGGTCATAGAAGGTGGTGGAAAAAAAGGGCTATTCAAGGGGCGTTCATCCCCTCACCCCTGTGTAGAAGGTCCTGGACTAAACAAAATTTCTTATATTAAAACAATAACGAACTTGTTCAAAACTAATTAGTAGACAAACCTACTGTTTATAATCGTATCCGGAAATTTGTTTGAAAGAAATTTCGTCGACAGAAAATTGATCGGCGTAAATTTGTACGAATCTTTTTTTCAGTTCACACTTTAAAATTTTGCGTCAAATTTCTTTTTAAAAGCATTATTTTGTTTTACTCTATAGTACAGTGCGTTCAGAAAGAAATTTGACGAAAATTTTAACGAGTGAACTGAAAAAAAGATTCGACCAAATTTCCGTCGACGAAATTTCTTTCAAACAAATTTCCGGTAACCGTTTAAAATACAATTTTTTTATAATATTTTTTGTGGTGTCGTGCCATCCGTCTTTTAATTTCATGGATCCACCACTGACAACGCCCCCCCCCCCCCCACACACACTCCACCCCTCTGTTTTATGTAGAATTTACCAGTGTTAAAAGTTTGTGTATATATCTGGAAACCTTTCTCGACACATTCCCCATCTTCAATATTTTCAATGGTATTGTTCTACTTCTGACATATGTAATGGTATTGTTCTACTTCTGACATATGTAATGGTATTGTTCTACTTCTGACATATGTAATGGTATTGGTCTACTTCTAACAAATGTAAGGCTATTGGTCATCGAAATGTTCCACCCGGCACATCCTCGGGCCTCGATCGATCTTCTGTCTAGACCGGGCCTAAGACCCATGCTGCCGGCCTGCACATGGTCAGGGCGGGGGGGGGGGGTGTTGTCCCTTTATTCATTGGGCACCTAGAGATTACCACACAAGGGCCGGTTCAAGATAGGGAAGAGTATAACGATGCGGACCCAGACTGGGTGTTACATGGTGAATTCAGTGCAAGTCTGTGTCATTCTACATTTAGTGTAATTCTACGGTCTATTGGTACAAAGTATGAATAGCTTAATTGTTATAAAGATTAAGAGTAAGGAATGATCTCCCCCCCCCCCCCTCTTTCTTTTTCCCAAACACACGGATCTCTTTGCCACGAACTATCAAGTTTATCCAAATGTCAAGTACAACCGAAATCGATTGCATGAATAACAAGCTTACCAAATAAAGTTAGCTCGACGCCAAATCATAATAATGGTACGTCAACAGCTCAAACCCACTTTTACATTTTAAAAACATTTGTGTATTCTGGCAACAAAATATTAGTTCTTTGGTAAACGGGAGTATTTCAATTGATTTTCATCACAGTCCCGCCAGGAGAGTTACACCAAATACTGACAGTAATGCCCACCCCACGGAACAGTGTGAGGAATGTTGGAGATCACGTCACATCCAGTCCAAAACAGATATCAATAGTCAGTTGCTCATCTCTATTTGGCTGAAATCCCATTACATACGAGGAATTTGTTGACCCAGTGGTGATACAATTTATGATCAGATGATACCAAATGTTTGTTTAGAATAATCGACATTTTTAGTAAGAGATCGCTGGGTTGCGAAAGCGACCACGTCCTCGAAGAAATTCGGGGGCGTCCACATGGGGTTTTGCCTCTTCGCGGCGTGGCGGACTAGTAGGGGGGACTTGTCCACCCGAAGCTAAAAAACCCCGGCCAAACGCATGACTCCCAACGCAACGGGAGCTGCCACTAACATGATTACTAGTTGCTGTTAATGGGTATGAGGCTTGGGTGGCCCTCAAAACCCATGCCGATGATTTTAACTACGCGGCCGTGAGAAAGCCGCCCCTAGGCAACCGTTTCGTCCCGCCACTACCAACGTCCCGACCGAAAGACTCCCTGGGCGGTGGGGGTTGGTAACGCAACACCAAACCACCGGAGTGGAAGCAAAGCCGTCCTGACCCACAGAGAGTTAACTGCGGACGCTTTAAACGCAGCGTCCTCGGTCGACCGGGCCTCCTCTAGGTCAAGGGGGAGGTTCCCGGCGCCCTCCCGCACGGGCTGGAGTCGGGTTGAGTCCTTCAGTGCTCTGGTTTGTGTGGGGGAGCGCCGGGGGGGGGGGCATTAAGAGCTCACGCTCGACGGCCCACCGATTCCATCTCTTATGCGACATTTGGAGTAAGAGATCGAAAGGCGTCATAAGTAGCCTTAAGTAGGCTATTTTTTATATTACCATAACTTCATAGGATATTTTGTTAAATGCGCACTAATTTTGATTTACGTATTTCAATAATAATAGTAATAGTATCCATACTTTCTATACCGGCATATATTCCTGATTAGTCACCGGGTATTTTTTCTTTACATTACATATATATATATATAATATACATATATTTGACGCCATCGATTCTCCTTTTATTGTTCAAACTTCACCCATAATGTTATTTAAAAGTCAATATTTCTACTAATCGAGGCGATATCAGCTAAACTAAAACAAGAGAACCACTGTGGTGGAGGCAGCACTTTGCCGCAGCACGCTCCGAATGATAAAGGATGACACACAAGCGGAAATGTTTCCACATCAATCGATGCTCTTGAAATGAAGTAGACCAGGGGTCCTCAAATTACGGCCCGTGGGCCAGATCCAGGCCACCAGGGGCCGTCGTTCGGTTACCCAGGTAGCAGTGACATATTAGAACTAGACATTGGCAATTTCATTAGCCAAAAGCAGGTCCATGCTTCCAACTCAAAGCCTATACCTTGATGTTGAATATAATAATTCTTCATTTTAAATATTTTATTATATTGTCTTGTTTTTCTAGACATAATGCAAGTGGAATATGCATAATAGTTTCATGGTATTTTTTAAACTATAGTCCGGCCCCCCATAATGTCTATGGAATAGTGAACAGACCTCCCCCCTCCAATTGTCTGTGAGTAAACCGAGACCCTGATTAAAAAGTTAGAGGACCCCTGCACTAGGCCATCGGTAGTGGCAGTGTTCTTGTTTTCATTTCTTCATAGCACGTTCCCTATTCTGTTTTCCCTTGCATGTTCCATATTCTGTTTTCACTTGCATGTTCCCTATTCTGTTTCCCCTTGCATGTTCCCTATTCTGTTTTAATGTCTTTGGTGATGTCAAGTACGACGTAGTGAAAAGTGTGAACTCCTTGCACTGGAGTAACTCATACGATTTAGATTGGGACAACAATCAGGAATAGGGAGACTGAACCAAGTTGGAATAGGGAGAGTGAACCATGTTGGAATATGGAGAGTGAACCATGTTGGAATAGAGAGACCGAACCACTACAACACTACAATGGCTTTATAAAATGAAAAACCTTAACTATAAATATTTATAGTTTATTAGAACACGGTACACGTACACACACATTTATGTAGGCCTACAACTCTTGGGGAAAAAAATTGAAACAGTGTGTCATCTAGTTCTAAAATTGGCATGTTTGGGGAATCATTTGATTACGTCATTCAACACAAAGTTGTTATGTAGTTCAGCAAAGTTTTTATTTGGTTCAGCACAAAGTTTTACTTTAGATTTGTTAATTCCTTAAAATATAAACATTATTTTAACTTAAGAAAATCATTATTTCGTTACGTCTTATTCGCATCTTTATATTTCAAAAAAAGATGAAAATGCAGAAAAAAAATATGAAGGTGGGTCTGTTACTGTTATTTCCGCGGATTTGATGACCAATCAGATTGACTGACTCATCCCTGTGCCAGCGTGGAGGGTTGAACCTTGACCCCCGACCCTACATAAACTGGGTCAGATGTCTCATACCTGGGTTGACGTGAAAAACCCTTAGTGAAATCGCAGATGAAGATTTTCTAGCGATGGCTAGTGCAGTTAGTTGAGTTAGTTGTGTTGTGAATGGCACAAAACGGGATGGGTTTGGTTTGTTGTGAGCCATTTGGCAACGTAAAGAATGTTTTTATTATAAACTTTTAACATAGACTCTTTCCCCACCGATTAGGAGTTTATATTAGCTGCAAAAACAAACAACCAGCCAAATATTTACTTTAACTTTAAGTCAAATTAAAAATGAAGTCGTAACATATTGCGTAATAAAATAGCGCAGAGACGTAGTCGTAGTACTACGGTAACATTTATTTTTCCCCATCCCAAGACATTGAAGCCTCATTGTTAACGCTCTCACATATAGATACGTCTTGAATTCGGTTGCACAAGCTAGGCAGCTAGGATGTTTAAACTACTGAGCTAAAACTAAAAGCGAAAGTTGTGATAAAAATGTTGGTTTAAATAACAAAATGGTGAATATCGCATAGCATACTGATTGTGATAGTATAAAAAAGGAAATGAATGAAACAAAGTATGGGCAAACCTGAAAAAGGAACGCAACAAAACAAAGAGTGTGATAGTATATTTCTTTTAAGAGCCTATTGCTTGTTCTAAATCTAAATAGACAATGCGTGTTTTAAAGGGAGAAAAAAAAGAATAGATGTCATATTCGGTTTTACAGTCGATTAGGAATGTTCAGTAGTCAATAGGAATATTCAGTAGTCAATAGGAATGTTCAGTAGTCAGGAATGTTTTGTCAAAGATAGGGGTACATACAAGATACCCACCCCCCTAAAATACACACTTTTTTTCAAAGGTCCAACAAAAGGCTCCCCCCCCCCCATATTATGACATAGATGCCTTTTGTCTAGACATCTGTCATTTTAAGCAACGTTAAATAACTAATGCTTGGTGGATAAATGAATGGGTAGATTGGGTGGATAAACTAGTAGAAGAGAATATTAAGCCTGTATCAAATAGTTGGGAGAAGTGCTACCTAGCAAAATATGTGGCTATGGTGCAGTCATGTGCTTTCACTGGTGCATTCGTGATCGGGTGTTTAAATTGGTGCAGTCGTGATTAGCTACTTACATGTGTGAAGTGATCGGGTGCTTACATCGATAGCTATGCAATATGGTATACTCAATGCGGACGTGTAACAGTTTTCTGTGGTCCACCCTGTAAGAGTGGCTGACACGAGTGAGGTCAGTTCAGTACGCTGTGTAGGTCTAGTTGTGCATTAAAAAGTTAATCTGTCATTCACCGTGTAGGGTGAGAGGGACACTGTGCAGGTTGAGAGGGACACTGATTGTGCAGGGTGAGAGGGACACTGATGGTGCAGAGTGAGAGGGACACTGATTGTGCAGGGTGAGAGGGACACTGATTGTGCAGGGTGAGAGGCACACTGCTTGTGCAGGGTGAGAGGGACACTGATTGTGCAGGGTGAGAGGGACACTGATTGTGCAGGGTGAGAGGGACACTGATTGCGCAGGGTGAGAGGGACACTGATTGTGCAAAGTGAGAGTGGCACTGGTTGTGCAGGGTGAGAGTGGCACTGGTTGTGCAGGGTGAGAGGGACACTGATTGTGCAGGGTGAGAGGGACACTGATTGTGCAGGGTGAGAGGGACACTGATTGTGCAGGGTGAGAGTGGCACTGGTTGTGCAGGGTGAGAGGGACACTGATTGTGCAGGGTGAGAGGGACACTGATTGTGCAGGGTGAGAGGGACACTGATTGTGCAGGGTGAGAGGGACACTGATTGTGCAGGGTGAGAGGGACACTGATTGTGCAGGGTGAGAGGGACACTGATTGTGCAGGGTGAGAGGGACACTGATTGCGCAGGGTGAGAGGGACACTGATTGTGCAAAGTGAGAGTGGCACTGGTTGTGCAGGGTGAGAGTGGCACTGGTTGTGCAGGGTGAGAGGGACACTGATTGTGCAGGGTGAGAGGGACACTGATTGTGCAGGGTGAGAGGGACAGTGATTGTGCAGGGTGAGAGTGGCACTGCTGATTGGGCGAAAGGTAATTTTGTATATGAATTATTTTACAAGTTGTCGAGAAATACTCATGCAGAAAAGGCAATCTTTATAGCTTTGTGACAGAGCCGAATCCATGAGACATTTGACGAATCCAAGTGACATTTGACGAACTTTGTGACATTTTACGAATCCATGTGACATTTGACGAGCCCATGTCACATTTGACGAGCCCATGTCACATTGATGAGCCCATGTCACATATGACGAGCCCATGTGACAATTGACGAACCCAGGTGACATTTGACGAACCCAGGTGACATTTGACGAACCCAGGTGACATTTGACGAACCCAGGTGACATTTGACGAACCCAAGTGACATTTAACGAACCCAGGTGACATTTCACGAACCCAGGTGACATTTCACGAATCCTTCAGACATTTGACGAATCCTTCAGACATTTGACGAATCCTTGTGACATTTGACGAATCTGGGTGACATTTGACGAATCTGGGTGACATGTGTTTGATTTTCTATTCCCGTCAATGGTACAAAGAATTTAATATGGGGGTGGATTTAGACGCCGATATGGGTTGGGGACCAAGTAGATTTGGCCAAGCAAGTAGAAGCAGAGATGGGTTGGGGACCAAGTAGATTTGGCCAAGCAAGTAGAAGCAGAGAAGGGGTGAAGACCAAGTAGATTTGGTCAAGCAAGTAGAAGCAGAGATGGGGTGAAGACCAAGTAGATTTGCTCAAGCAAGTAGACGCAGAGATGGGGTGAAGACCAAGCAGATTTGGTCAAGCAAGTAGACGCAGAGATGGGGTGAAGACCAAGTAGATTTGGTCAAGTAAGTAGACGCAGAGATGGGGTGAAGACCAAGTAGATTTGGTCAAGCCAAGTAGACGCAGAGATGGGGTGAAGACCAAGTAGATTTGGTCAGGTAAGTAGACGCCGAGATGGGTTGGGGACCAAGTAGATTTGTTTAAGTAAGTAGACGCAGAGATGGGGTGAAGACCAAGTAGATGTGGTCAAGCAAGTAGACGCATTGATGGAATGGGGACCAAATACAATTGGTCAATCAAATTATTGCCAACTGTATGTCAGATCCAACTTTGTATGTCAGAGCCAACTGTATTTCAGAGCCAAGTATATGTCAGAGCCAAGTATATGTCAGAGCAAGCTGTATGTTAGTCAACTGTAGGTTAGAGCTAACTTTGCAAAACGCTAACAGATCCCCCCCCCCCCCCCGCGCAATCGGCATGTCCGCTTATGGATAGCTTTTAACTGTTCCTTAGCGTTAGACCACATTGAACGCCCATGTACGGTAGTAGATGCTCACTGAGCTGTTCGAGTTCAAGATCATACTCAATCATACTTGCAACATGTTTTAAGTTCCTTACAATCAGTGGCGTATCTAGGGTTAGTGCCAACAAAATTTATATATATAATATATATTTATAATTATATTTATAAGCCACAATCTTACACACATCCATACAAACGAGTACACACATATTGCAGCTTAAAACTGATGGAAAAGGATTGGTGGAAATGACGCTGTAAGTTGTACAAAGTTGCTGTACAAGGTTTGGGATTAGCGGAACTAGTAGACCTATTACAACAACTGGTAGGGTAGACCTATTACAACAACTGGTAGGGTAGACCTATTACAACAACTGGTAGGGTAGACCTATTACAACAACTGGTAGGGTAGACCTATTACAACAACTGGTAGGGTAGACCTATTACAACAACTATTGGCCTTCAAAACTGCACTCAAAACACATCTCTTTAAACTCTACTATCCTGACTGATTCCCCCCTCTGACCGATAGACGATACTGCTGGGTGCCGTCCATAGCTTGACATTTAAAAAGTTATGGATTGGTTGGGCGAATACACATTTGTTTTGTTTTATTTAATTAATGTATGTTAATTTTTTAGTTCATGATTATGTTTGTTAAATTGTATGTACAGTGTGGTGAGCCCAGCCCTAGGTTGGGGTACCTTGTATGTACAGTGTGGTGAGCCCAGCCCTAGGTTGGGGTACCTTGTATGTACAGTGTGGTGAGCCCAGCCCTAGGTTGGGGTACCTTGTATGTACAGCGTGGTGAGCCCAGCCCTAGGTTGGGGTACCTTGTATGTACAGCGTGGTGAGCCCAGCCCTAGGTTGGGGTACCTTGTATGTACAGTGTGGTGAGCCCAGCCCTAGGTTGGGGTACCTTGTATGTACAGTGTGGTGAGCCCAGCCCTAGGTTGGGGTACCTTGTATGTACAGTGTGGTGAGCCCAGCCCTAGGTTGGGGTACTACGCTATAAAAGCTTCTTATAATAATAATAATGTCTAATACAACAACTAGGGTAGGTCGAATACAAGAACTAGTAGGGTATATCGAATTCAACAACTAGCAGGGAATATCGAATACAACAACTGATCGGGTAGATAGAATGCAACAACTGGCGGGGTATAGCGAATACAACAACTGGTCGGGTAGATCGAATACAGGTTACAACAAATAGGGCGGCTTCGGAATAGTAAAAAAAATACTTTAAAAAACATGCACAAGTAACCATAACTCTGGTCAAACTAAACAGAAAGAAAAGAAAGAGAAGCAGATGTCAAATCGAAAGACCACAACCTTGGTCAAATGGTATGACACATACATCGGACTTCAGGGCCTGGGCGCGGGGGGGGGGGGGAGGGGGGCTTTAGGTCAATATAAAGTTACTATAGAGGATGAAGTGGGCTAAACTGTTATATTTCCTCATTACAACCAAGCCACGAGTGCCAACTCCCAACTCATTAACATCACACCATAGGTCGTAGGTCAACGTGCAGCTTGGGGGAGGGGGGTGAGTGTTTGTGTGCTTGCTAGGCGGGGCTGAGTGTTGTAAAGTGGACCACGTCAATGGAACATGTTCCCTAGTTGCGATTTTTTTTAAAAATGGCCTCATGCGATCTTTCATGTTTCACCAAACTCGTTTTCAGCCATACGATGAGGATTAGCGGCCTTTCTACTTAACTGTAGCATCAAAATGGCAGCTAATATCTACTAAACTTTAACATCAAATATGGCAGCTAATATCTACTTAACTGTAGCATTCAACATGGCAGCTAATAATCAACTTAACTTTAACAAAATACATGGCAGCTAATAATCAACCTAACTTTAACATCAATCATTGGCAGCTAATAATCAACTTAACTTTAACATCAAACATAACAGCTAATATCTGCTTAACTGTAACATCAAATATGGCAGCTAATATCTACTAAAATTTAACATCAAATATGGCAGCTAATAATCAACTTAACTTTAACAAAAAACATGGCAGCTAATAATCAACTTAACTTTAACATCAAACATGGCAACTAATAATCAACTGAACTTTAACATCAAACATGGCAGCTAATATCTACTTAGCTTTAACATCAAACACGGAGGATAATATCTACTCAACAGTAACATCAAATATAGCGGCTAACATCTACTTAACTCTAACATCAAACATGGCAGCTAATATCTACTTAACTCTAACATTAAATATGGCAGCTAATATCTACTTAACTTTAGCATTCAACATGGCAGCTAATAATGTCAACTTAACTTTAACAAAAAACATGGCAGCTAATAATCAACTTAACTTTAACATCAAACATGGCAGCTAATAATCAACTTAGCTTTAACATCAAACATAACAGCTAATATCTACTTAACTTTAACATCAAACATGGCAACTAATAATCAACTGAACTTTAACATCAAATATGGCAGCTAATATCTACTTAACTGTAGCATTCAACGTGGCAGCTAATAATCAACTTAACTTTAACATCAAACATGGCAGCTAATAATCAACTTAACTTTAACATCAAACATGGCAGCTAATAATCAACTGAACTTTAACATCAAACATGGCAGCTAATAATCAACTTAACTTTAACATCAAACATGGCAGCTAATATCTGCTTAACTGTAACATCAAACATGGCAGCTAATATCTACTTAACTGCAACATCAAACATTGCGGCTAATTATGCGGGTCATAACACTTCAAGCAGTGATTATCAATATAGGGCTGTCACCACGAATCAGGGAATAGGGAGCTGAAGTGCATTTTAGGAGATAATTTGTTGCCCCATTGTCCTTTGTGTTGTTTAGTTATAGTATTTATATTATCGTAATCTTATAATAAACTTTTATAATTTCATTGACTAGAAAATAACCTGTTTTTATGTCATTTTATCAACTCACGCCATTTGTCCGCCTCGAAATCTAATCAGGATACTGCTACTGTATCTAAGGCAGCTGTTCTCAACCTGTGGGTCGCACAACCATTTCACAGGGATTGCCTCAGACCATCTGAAAACACACTCTACAGTTGTAAATGATGAACGACATGAGGAACTGCATTAAAGGGTCGCGTCATTAGAAAGGTTGAGAACCACTCATCTCAGGTGAATGTCAATACTAATCGATAACTGCTCTTTCCATGGTTGCCATTCTTATGGGTTTTTCTCCTTTTGTCAATGATGTGTACACAATCATCAATCAAGTCAAGATTGGGGTAGTTTTCGCAAATGTTGAAGCATTATTTCGGCTAATGCGAAGAGATACCACCATGACGTCATTCCGATAGGGTCAAAACCCTGGTTCCAATAGGGTCAAAACCCTGGTTCCGGTGGGGTCAAAACCCAGGTTAGTGATAAGTTTAGGGACCAGGTTAAGTTTAGGGATAGATTTAGAGTTCAGGTTAGGTTTAGGGATAAATTTAGGACATAAATTCTCGGGTCGCGGCACGGCGGCAGCCAAGATGGCGGCACGCGGTGATATCTCTTCGCATTTACTATGATTTCGACAATTCCTTGTGTTTCATTAATGGTAAGAAATTGTTCAGGAGAAAGATCATTTTCACAACTAAAGAGAATCAAAGAATGAGACCAACTGTGTTGTCAGAGAAAGTTGTCTGCACTTGGCGACATATTTTGATGACGTAAGCAAAGGTTTTGCTTTTGGGAAATAAGAACAAAAAATGTTTCAAGTTGTAACTTCGAGCGCTTTAGAAGATTATTTTATAGTTTATAGAACTATTTCTGTGCTTTTGAAAACGCATTTTTTAAAATTAAAAGATAAAATATTTCCTTAAATTGTTGTGTTACGTCTGGGTGGTGTGTAGCGTGTGGGTGGTGTGTAGCTTGTGGGTGGTGTGTAACGTGTGGGTGCTGTGTTAAGAGTGGGTGCTGTGTTACGTGTGGGGGCTGTGTTACGTGTGCGGGTTGTGTTATGTGTGGGGGCTGTGTTATGTGTGGGGGCTGTATTATATGTGGGGGCTGTGTTGTGTGTGGGGGCTGTGTTATGTGTGGGGACTGTATTATGTGTGGGGACTGTGTTATGTGTGGGGGCTGTGTTGTGTGTGGGTGCTGTGTTGTGTGTGGGTGCTGTGTTGTGTGTGGGTGCTGTGTTGTGTGTGGGTGCTGTGTTATACGTGGGGGATGTGTTATACGTGGGGGATGTGTTATACGTGGGGGCTGTGTTATATGTGGGGGCTGTTTTATGTGTGGGGCTGTTATATATGGGGGCTGTGTTATATGTGGGGGGTGTGTTATATGTGGGGCATGTGTTATATGTGGGGGCTGTGTTATATGTGGGGCTGTGTTATATGTGGGGCTGTGTTATATGTGGGGGATGTTTTATGTGTGGGGCTGTGTTATATGTGGGGGCTGTGTTATATGTGGGGGCTGTGTTATATGTGGGGGCTGTGTTATATGTGGGGGCTGTGTTATATATGGGGGCTGTGTTATATATGGGGGATGTGTTATATGTGGGGGATGTGTTATATGTGGGGCTGTGTTATATGTGGGGCTGTGTTATATGTGGGGCTGTGTTATATGTGGGGGCTGTGTTATATGTGGGGGCTGTGTTATGTGTTGGTGGTGTGTTTTGTGTGGGTAGTACGTTAGTGTTGTGTGTGTTATTTACAGCACACGGAGAAATGTCAACTCCAAAACGACACGGCCCTCGATTGGTTACCCTGCCACATCATTTACTTGTCACCTTGACCTCCTGGCTGGGCCAGGAGCGGAGAATCAGAAAATGGGGGAGGGGTGTCGGTGTAAACACATAAATGCAAGATACAGCTCAATCCTAACATGGACACGCGTAATAACCTTTTCCTATTTGTTCTATATTCTATAAACTTGCCACAATCCAGAGGGGTTTGGGGGGGGGGGGAGAGAAATTTAAAAAAGATTGAGGCCGTTATTCAAGGTAAACTACACTGACGAGACCGGTAGAACGGGGAGACATGGGGAGACATATGGTAGACAGGGGAGACATATGGTAGACAGGGGAGACATTGTAGACAGAAGAGACATGGAGAGACATGGTAGACAAGGGAGACATATGGTAGACAGGGGAGACAGGGGAGACATGGTAGACAGTTTTAGCCCTTCATCCTCATTCCTGATCTCTCGTATCACCATGTAGGGCCTAGGACGGCCTCCGTAGCACCATGAAGTTAATGTATTACATTTTATAACAACATATTTCAATTTGACCACATTGATGATACATTGCATTCGGTATTATTTTTTGATGAAACCAAATAACGGACACGTGTTCAAACACGTATCAGATGTATCCATACGATTCTAAGCAGCGGACTACTTGGGTGGGGTGAAAGGTCTGAGAGTATTGCATTTATGACGTCACGGCGTTTATAAATAACGCTGACGCCGCAGAAACGTTGAGACAGTATGGAATGGTGTGAGGGGGGTGGGGCACGGCAGACAGTGGGACAATTAGTGTGGATGTTTCACGGTGCTGGGAGAACCATGGACAGCACAGCCAAGAGGAGCACGACCAGGTATATTATTATTAATACAACTAGCCAGTGGTCCTCAGACAGTTTCGAGCAAAGTAACCAAGCAAGCCTGTACAAGACAGGAAAAATAATAATACAAGAAACTTACATTTTGCATGTTTTGTAAATAAATGTTTTACAGGAAATGTTCATCGTTTAGTCCTTCTGTTTAGTCCCTCTGTTTAGTCCCTCTGTTTAGTCCTTCTGTCTAGTCCTTCTGTTTAGTCCCTCTCTTTAGTCCATCTCTTTAGTCCATCTCTTTAGTCCATCTCTTTAGTCCATCTCTTTAGTCCATCTCTTTAGTTTATCTCTTTAGTTTATCTCTTTAGTTTATCTCTTTAGTTTATCTCTTTAGTCCATCTGTTTAGTCCACCTGTTTAGTCCACCTCTTTAGTCCACCTCTTTAGTCCACCTCTTTAGTCCACCTCTTTAGTCCACCTCTTTAGTCCATCTGTTTAGTCCATCTGTTTAGTCCATCTGTTTAGTCCATCTGTTTAGTCCATCTCTTTAGTCCATCTCTTTAGTCCATCTGTTTAGTCCATCTCTTTAGTCCATCTGTTTAGTCCATCTCTTTAGTCCATCTCTTTAGTCCATCTCTTTAGTCCATCTCTTTAGTCCATCTCTTTAGTCCATCTCTTTAGTCCATCTCTTTAGTCCATCTCTTTAGTCCATCTCTTTAGTCCATCTCTTTAGTCCATCTCTTTAGTCCCTCTCTTTAGTCCATCTCTTTAGTCCATCTCTTTAGTCCATCTCTTTAGTCCATCTCTTTAGTCCATCTCTTTAGTCCATCTCTTTAGTCCATCTCTTTAGTCCATCTCTTTAGTCCATCTCTTTAGTCCATCTAGTCCATCTGTTTAATCCATCTATTTAGTCCATCTGTTTAGCCAATCTCTTTCTAGACTAGACTTACTTATTTGGACTTTGTCTATGCTTTCCCCCCCACCCCCCGTTAATAAAAGCAATAACGATATAGAAGTTAGGTGACGTCACTTTCTGTGCGCCCAATGCTGCTGATTGGCCAATACGGTCAACATAATTGTTCATTCGCTGTGCATTGTAAAATAACAAAAACAAAATAGCTTTTCCAGGCTCGGGGAAATAGATAATTGTAAGTAGATAATTGTAAGTAGATAACTAAGTAGATAACTATAAGTAGATAACTGTAAGTAGATAACTGTAAGTAGATAACTGTAAGTAGATAACTGTAAGTAGATAACTGTAAGTAGATAACTGTAAGTAGATAACTGTAAGTAGATAACTGTAAGTAGATAACTGTAAGTAGATAACTGTAAGTAGATAACTGTAAGTAGATAACTGTAAGTAGATAACTGTAAGTAGATAACTGTAAGTAGATAACTGTAAGTAGATAACTGTAAGTAGATAATTGTAAGTAGATAACTGTAAGTAGATAACTGTAAGTAGATAACTGTAAGTAGATACTTGTAAGTAGATACTTGTAAGTAGATAATTGTAAGTAGATAACTGTAAGTAGATAACTGTAAGTAGATAATTGTAAGTAGATAATTGTAAGTTGATAAATGAACGGGCACTTGAAGTCAAAATTAAAATTGACCCCAGCCTTGTCGGACTGACAAAATGACATCACCCGGTAGTGGAACTATGTGTTACTTAAAAAAGTGGTAGCAACTGACCCCTGGAGGTCACCATGGGCATATTGCAGACCTGTTTACCCTCAAAATCTTAAAATCGTACAATATCATCACAAAATTGTTCAATACATTATCTTAATAGTAAAAAATCCACACACATTATTTATAATGTATACACCTCAATATCGTACAATGTACGCCAAAATCGTAAGAGTAAACAGGTCTGATATTGCAATCAAATACGTGCCCGTGTTAGTGTGTGCATAGATTTAAACGTCATCACAAGTTTGCGTCAACATGGAAAGCCTGGGGACAAGGCCTTGGGGACGGGGCCTGGTATAACCGTGGTCTCACTGCATTCTTGGTCGATGTTATCACCACCCTGGTCCTTTAGACATTTGGGCAGGTGCCCTCGGCCTACACGTAATCAGTGTTACAGAAAATACCGCACTCGGAAATTAAAACAATTGTACGAAACTAATGTGTACATAAACAACGTGTACAAAAAAATGAGTGTGAAAGAATTTTGTTTAAACGGGAAAAAATGAAAACCAAAAACACAAAAATTACAATTATCTAAAATTTTACATTTTCTTCACTTCTCATTGGCAAATTTCTGTAAACTTTTAGTAGAACTTTAAAATAATCGTATTCGGAAATTTGTTTGAAAGAAATTGTCGACGGAAAATTGATCGAATCTTTTGTTCAGTTCAAACGTTAAAATGTTGCGTCAAATTTCTTTTTGTATGTGCCACACTTGAATGTTGCAGATACCCCGAAGATGCAGATACCCCGAAGTTGCAGATACCCCGAAGTTGCAGATACCCCGAAGTTGCAGATACCCCGAAGTTGCAGATACCCCGAAGTTGCAGATACCCCAAAGTTGCAGTGCCGCACTTGAATGTTGCAAATACCCCGAAGTTGCAGATACCCCGAAGTTGCAGATACCCCGAAGTTGCAGTGCCACACTTGAAAGTTGCAGATACCCCGAAGTTGCAGTGCCACACTTGAATGTTGCAGATACCCCGAAGTTGCAGTGCCACACTTGAAAGTTGCAGATACCCCGAAGTTGCAGTGCCACACTTGAATGTTGCAGATACCCCGAAGTTGCAGTGCCACACTTGAAAGTTGCAGATACCCCGAAGTTGCAGTGCCACACTTGAATGTTGCAGATACCCCGAAGTTGCAGTGCCACACTTGAATGTTGCAGATACCCCGAAGTTGCAGATACCCCGAAGTTGCAGTGCCACACTTGAATGTTGCAGATACCCCGAAGTTGCAGATACCCCGAAGTTGCAGATACCCCGAAGTTGCAGATACCCCGAAGTTGCAGATACCCCGAAGTTGCAGATACCCCGAAGTTGCAGTGCCACACTTGAATGTTGCAGATACCCCGAAGTTGCAGGGCCACACTTGAAAGTTGCAGAGACCCCGAAGTTGCAGTGCCACACTTAAATGTTGCAAATACCCCGAAGAGCATCTCAAAACTTTCCAACACTCTTGGTAGAATTTCGTATATTTGTTAATGGCACAATATCAAGCAAACAGCACTCCTGACACGAAGGCCAAAATATATATGTTTATTGCATTTATAAATATATACCTCTGTATCAGGGATGTGCTGTGTCAGTGATGTGCTGCGTCAGTGATGTGCTGCTTCAGTGATGTGCTGCGTCAGTGATGTGCTGCGTCAGTGATGTGCTGCGTCAGTAATGTGCTGTGTCAGTGGTGAGCTGTGTCAGTGATGTGCTGTGTCAGTGATGTGCTGTGTCAGTGATGTGCTGTGTCAGTGATGTGATGTGTCAGTGATGTGCTGTGTCAGTGGTGTGCTGTGTCAGTGATGTGCTGTGACAGTAATGTGCTGTGTCAGTGATGTGCTGTGTCAGTGGTGTGCTGTGTCAGTAATGTGCTGTGTCAGTAATGTGCTGTGTCAGTAATGTGCTGTGTCAGTAATGTGCTGTGTCAGTAATGTGCTGTGTCAGTAATGTGCTGTGTCAGTAATGTGCTGTGTCAGTAATGTGCTGTGTCAGTAATGTGCTGTGTCAGTAATGTGCTGTGTCAGTAATGTGTTGTGTCAGTGATGTGGTGTGTCAGTGGTGTGCTGTGTCAGTAATGTGCTGTGTCAGTGGTGTGCTGTGTCAGTGATGTGCTGTGTCAGTAATGTGCTGTGTCAGTAATGTGCTGTGTCAGTAATGTGCTGTGTCAGTGGTGTGCTGTGTCAGTGATGTGCTGTGTCAGTAATGTGCTGTGTCAGGAATGTGCTGTGTCAGGAATGTGCTGTGTCAATGGTATGCTCTTTCATATCAAATTATTATTACATTAGATTGGTTTCATTGCGGGTACCATCTCATTTTGAGTCTATTCTGCTATAGACATCTTGTAGGTCAAATGTCCAAAAGGTGAAAATAGGTGCTCCGGACACTGCAGCCACATGAAATAACTGCTGTTTAGGCCTACGTGGAAACATATGGATACATTTAATCTTTCGCCAATCACCACAGACTTTGGGAAGGCCAGTAAAGGGTCACCATGATACCCCCCCCCCCCCCTTAAATCCCCGGATCCACCGGGTCAAAGAGGTGGAACGCTGGTCAAGTGGTAGTCGGAAAGTCTTCAGCCGTTAGCTACAACGCTGGACTTGTTTCGGGTCGTAAACAAGGGAGGGGGCGGGGGGATGTCAATAAAGACGGGAGGGCAGGGGCGTGGTTAGCTAATAAGAGCTGAAGACACTAAAAACGTTAGAGTCCCTGTCCAACCATCTTATGATATTTGTGTGTAGATTTACTTGATGAGACGAAATTATGTCAACGTGCAATGCACAGTTTTAACTCAGTATGTATAATGTATTTAACTCAGTATATATAATGTCTTTAACTCAGTATGTATAATGTATGTACATTTTATGTGCTTCCAACCTTACTATATATAGAGACGTTAAATAGCTTTGATTTATCTTAAAGTAGGCTTATGCAAATTTAGGGAAGATCATATGGTACAGTGACAAGTCTACTTCCTAAAATCAAACCCCCCCCCCCCCCATTTTTCCCTCAACATGCACAAACTTTAAAAAATTGAAAGTTGAGTGACCAGGGGCCTTTCTCTGCCTCTTTAAGGCCCCGCATACGATCCAAATTAAAGTGATCAACGACCACATCAAAATTATTTATATATATAAGGGGGGGGGCGACGACATTCTTTTTTTTAAATTTTAAGCCTAGACAGACATATTTTAATCCACTATTCAACATCGCTACAACATACGAACAGGTCAGTACTCACTTTGGATCCGATCTGATTCCCACACTGGCCAGCTTGCACGTGAACAATTTCCCTCATCTTCGCATAGGTCACTCGGCCTTTCTGTGTTGTTTACCTTCTCGCTGTCTACACACTCCTGTCAAACACGTCTGCTCAAACAGGGCGGAAAGAAACACACCAAAATAACAACAAAACAACTCTCCGAAGTAGCCCCCCCTTCGTTGTGCTGATCGTTTTCTCTCCCCTACTTTGCTCAGCGAACACACTTTCGGATCACCGTGAGTCACAGGTCTGTGCTCGTCGTCTGCTTCAAATCTCAACTGAGCCTCTCCCTCAGACGTTAACAGGAGCTGTCAGCCAGGAAGAAGAGGAAAAAAAAAAAGAAACTTTAAGTATACAATTCTGGCTGGGCAACTTCGTGGCAAAAATGTAAACTTCTTCTACTATTGCGGACCTGCTTCTATTGCACTGCTGGACCAAAGCCTCTCGAAAATACCAGTGATGAAAATAAACACCTACGCGTCCGTGCTTACTATATGATGTGTGATGACGTACACATGAGGTACACACGAGGAACACACCAGCGTTAACAAAGTTCACTGTGTGTAAAATACCTGGACAAAACGCGCAATTGTTGATGCTTAGAACTGAAATCAGCCTTCACTGACCACAGGAAACATCAACACATGGGAACATTGGTGCACTGTAGTTGTTGATGTTTTGACACACAACTCACAACACCAAGAAAAGGCTCCTTGAATTTCAAGAATGTCAAGTGACAGTTACTCGGAGAAGACCCTCCGTGATTGTTTTACTTCGCTTACAGTATTTATAGTTCTGTGAAGACCGCGGTCGTTTGGCTGCTGGGTCTGAGATTACAGTCAGTATGCTGTGACTGTGATAAATTACACCACGACAGACGAGACTGGTCTGGCCGCCTAGTGTCAGGTGTTAGCCTAGATGCCAGTGTTGGGGCAGCCTAGATGCCAGGGTTGGGGCAGCCTAGATGCTGGTGTGTGGGTAGCACTCATCCCGGTGTGGGGGTATCCAAGATGTCATTGTGTGGGTAGCCTAGATACACTACAGGTGTGGGAGGGGGTACTCGCGATCCCAGTGTTGGGTGAGCCTTGATGCTGGTGTGGTAGCTTAAATGCCTATATAGAAGTAGTCTAAATGTCAGTGTGCGGTAGCCTAGATTCCATTGTGGGATATCCAGATCCCGGTGTGGGGGTATCCAACATGCCAGTGTGTGGGAATCAGGATTTCTATCCCGGTATCCCATCATGCCGCTCGATTTTTAGAAAACAAATATCTTCCATGTACCTTTTCCATCCGGCGGGTAGACATTTTTAGAATATAACTGTGTATTATTATTTTGTACATTTTTATTTGAGAAAGTCACATGTTGTCACACAAAGTGTTACTATAAGTCAAGAAGACATGATCTCTTCAGCCTTGGGAAACCGGGAGACACCTGGTGGACAGTGTGGTAGCGGGTACCACAAATGAGTTCGATTAATGAGCCTTGTATTTAACTGGTACTACCAATGGTAGAAGTGGGATGTCCACGAAGACCATGGGTAGCGCGATAGATTAATTCAGGAAATAAAATCATGGAGTTGGTCCCGGGCATACAATCATGGAGCTGGTCCCGGTTATACAATCACGGAGTTGGTTCCGGGCATACAATCATGGAGTTCGTCCCGGGTGAAGTTGGTCCCGGGCATACAATCATGGAGTTGGTCCCGGGCATACAATCATGGAGTTGATCCCGGGCATACAATAATGGAGTTGGTCCCGGGCATACAATCGTGGAGTTGGTCCCGGGAATACAATCATGGAGTTGGTCCCGGGAATACAATCATGGAGTTGGTCACGGGCATACAATCATGGAGTTGGTCACGGGCATACAATCATGGAGTTGGTCCCGGGCATACAATCATGGAGTTGGTCCCGGGCATACAATAATGGAGTTGGTCCCGGGCATACAATAATGGAGTTGGTCCCTGGCATACAATCATGGAGTTGGTCCCCGGCATACAATCATGGAGTTGGTCCAGGGCATACAATCATGGAGTTGGTCCACGGCATACAATCATGGAGTTGGTCCCGGGCATACAATCATGGAGTTGGTCCCAGCAGTGTTGTAGCTAGGGATAGTGCCACCCGGGGAAGACTAATATTTTGTCATCCCCTTCCTCGAAAAACAAAACTCTGCAGTTGGCCGAAAAAGTTCTGGACCACCCCTCCGCCCTTCACTTCCTACGCCACTGGGTCCCGGACATAACTGAACCCCAGTATACCACAGAATTGACCAGCAAGATAAAGGGCAGTAAGAAGGGTCAGACTTGAATGCATGTGAAGACCTCAGAAGACCAGACTCGTGACGATCTGTGAAGACCTCTGAAGACTCCTAATGACATGCGAAGACCCCTGATACATCCATTGAATTCAGGATACCTGGCCGAAGTTCTGACTGACATTTAAAAGCTAGTTTTATCCTTCCTAGGCCGAAAGCAAACAGTGTACTCTCAATATAGACACAGAGGTGAACTAAAGAGCATATCAGTGTTGACAATATCCCCCCTGCCCTCTCATTCACCAAACCTGTCAGCCAGCTTCTGCGTCCAGGAAGAGCAGTCAAGTTAGTCAAAGCAAACCACAACTGGAGTAGCAGGTACTTTGACTTTTCATCAGTCACCGATGTTTCACTAACACGTCATCTTGAACGTAGCGTCAGTGTTGTGTAAGGTTTGGGGGCTGGGGAGGCATACTAATTTGTGATGATTAAAAGTGGATATAATCCACATTTATTATAGTTCACAAATAGTTTCTTATATATTTATTATTGCTTCTATTGAAATACACATTTACATGAATGTCAATTTATTTTATAGGATTTGTCGCTTAACAATAACGATGGTCTTTCATTTTTATCGATTACTATTACCTAACTGTATTTTAAAAAACATTTTTTGTGATTTTTTTAAAGTGTTTTTTTCCCATATCAAAGTGTGTGCATTTTCCCCGCTCATTGGGGCGAGAGAGGGGTGTGAATAGGGTTTCGCTTTGCGCTGGAACCAACATACTTGTAATGACGTCATGTATAGTGATGATGGGCATCTTTGTCTGGGCAAAACTCTCATTGTACCTGTAAGAAAGAAAAAAAAATCCCTCAAAGGTGGGGGAGTGGCGCTACGCACTTTTCTTGATGATCTACAGCAGGGGTCTCCAAACTTGGGGCCGGATCCGGCCCGCGAGGCCAGTTCAACCGGCCCGCCGTCGGTACTTGAAATTTCGTTCTGGCTTGAAATTATTTTACGTAATCATTATCCGGATCACGCTCGTCATTTTTTTGTTTGTTATCCGGCCCGCCGTGAAAAAAGTTTGGAGACCCCTGATCTACAGCAGAAGTTCACAATTTCCTTTATATTCCTAGCGTCCTTGTTTGAATCCAACTTTTACGAAGCCTCATGTTGTCAAATTCTTACAAGACTAATTTGCCTACAACGTGAACGAGCGGGTAGTTACAGTAAAAGAAATGTCTACATTTTAATGAATAAAAAAAACTCATCTATGACCAAAAAGTGCCAGGTTGATAAAAAGACTCACTTATGACGGCAAATCGCCATGTTGTAATGCTAAGTGGACTCGGTCCGTTGGATGTCATCTCCTTCACATTTTAATAAAAATAAAACTTTGTAAACATTGTCATATTTCGCAGCGCACATTCTGGGAGCCACTGCTATTTGGCTTATCTGTCGCCTGTCATTGAAGTAAAGGGACAGCGAAGGCCATGATTCCCCACTCTGTCATCCTCTTAGGACAATATACAAGTACATGCCAAACGTCCGACACGTGAGGTAATATGATTTGAATCCAGGTGCTCACATAAACTGTTGGATCTACTAGTAGTAATATTTAAAAACCCATTCAACTATTTTAAGAGACATCATTACTAATACCGGTATTTATAACCATACACACAAATAATTAAGTCTTCATCTACTCTCACCCTGTGAATAACGCACACGACCTCATTCGGACCATCTCAGAATGAGTGAACTTATTCTTGTCATGTACCGATAAGTTTGCCGATGCACCGAGTGATGGTATAGTTGACCTGGTCTATCGGTCCAAAGACGAGGACAGATCAAGGTCAATACGGGGATGAACTTGAAGTAATAGAGGCACTTCTTTTTTAAAACCAAATAACTAAGCAGGAGAATTACATTTATTACTTGACTGAATAATTGAGGAAATAAAAATAAACTACAACAAAAGGTCCGGTGATATATATGAATTTAAAGAAGCCCTTAACAGTAGAGGATGAGTCATGAAATAAACGTAGATCAGCCTGCAGTACCCCCGAGTAGTACAGTAGTAGTAAGACCAGTCTGTCATAATATACTGTACAAGTCATGCATATCGCGCTTCTCTCCAATTATAAACTGGATGGTATGTGGGCGTAAGCCAAAGGTAAAAGTTTTTTAAAAACTTCTACACGACTCGCATTGTGAAGAAATAACGTTAACCACAGCCAGCTTGGTGTAGCAGACGACTAGCGTACTACTACGCATCATCCAGCACGCAGGTACTCGGCATGCCTAAACTGCCAGGTGAGGTATGCCTAACAGTAGCACAGTACAATGGGCGCTCGGGGATGGGCCTAGTTAATGAATAAAGGGAAACTCAGGCCCAGACTTTCCTTGGCACTCGTGGAACTTCCTAGACCTTCCCAAGTGAACATTGTAATTATCGTATGAAAGTGTTGGGAGTAATATGTTAACTACTCGTATATAAGTGCCAAATCTAAAGATGTCATATACATGGCAAAACTACCACATTGAGTAATTTTGGGGCCAAGGACAGTGTTGTAAATTGATCTGTCAATGCAGCTCATAGTTAATTATGACCCATTTGGTACAGCAGTCAGACACTGACATTTAAATAAACAAAACAAAAAATGAAAAAGGACAGGAATTAATGAAGCAGAAATTTTATTTATTGGCAATTCGACCACATAAAATAAAAACCTTGACAAGAATGAGTTACAATGAAATTTTTTTACAGCCTAATCTGCAGATTGGAGAGAGGACCTGAGATAAAAGATTAGTCAATTACTTTTGTTAAAGAAAAAATGGCCTTACGACAACTTGACAAGAATGAGTTGAACTAAAACCTTTAAATTTAAAGCCTAAAGTTTGAAGAGACAACTAGGGATGAAGATGATTAGTTAAAAAAATTGTAAGAAAATGGATGACTTCTGTTGGACCTCGTTTAATTTAGGCATATTCCTGGCCCTCCCCTTCGGCTTCTTCCTCATCAAATTCACCTTCATCCTCTGCTGTGGCATCCTGGTACTGCTGGTATTCGGAGACGAGATCGTTCATGTTGGACTCTGCCTCTGTGAACTCCATCTCATCCATGCCCTCACCGGTGTACCAATGGAGGAAAGCCTTACGACGGAACATGGCAGTAAACTGCTCAGAGATACGTTTGAAGAGCTCCTGGATGGCGGTGCTGTTTCCAATGAATGTGGCAGACATTTTGAGACCACGTGGGGGAATGTCACAGACTGCGGTTTTGACATTGTTGGGAATCCATTCGACAAAGTAGGAGGAATTCTTGTTCTGGACATTCAACATCTGCTCATCGACTTCCTTCATGGACATACGACCTCTGAAGATGGCAGCAACTGTGAGGTAACGGCCATGGCGGGGATCACAAGCAGCCATCATGTTTTTGGCATCAAACATCTGTTGGGTCAGCTCAGGCACTGTCAGAGCACGGTACTGCTGAGATCCTCTTGAAGTGAGTGGGGCGAATCCTGGCATGAAGAAGTGAAGACGGGGGAAGGGGACCATGTTGACTGCCAGTTTTCTCAAGTCTGCATTCAACTGACCAGGGAACCTGAGGCAGGTGGTCACACCTGACATTGTAGCACTGACCAAGTGGTTCAAGTCACCATATGTGGGTGTGGTGAGCTTGAGGGTCCTAAAGCAAATGTCATACAAGGCTTCATTGTCAATACAGTATGTTTCATCTGTGTTCTCTACGAGCTGGTGGACGGACAGGGTAGCGTTGTAAGGCTCCACAACTGTGTCTGATACCTGAAACATGAAGAACACATTTGAATTAATTGTGAACACAGCTGTAAAAACAAACAAACAAATGTATCTGAATTAATGAGCTTCAGTGTGGTACTATAAATAAATCCATACTAATGTATTACATAGTACAAAAGTATTACATAGTACAAAAGAGAACTCTAAAAAGATGACCTACTTTTGGTGATGGTACAACTGAAAACGTGTTCATGATTCTGTCAGGGTATTCTTCCCTCATCTTGCTGATGAGTAGTGTTCCCATGCCAGACCCAGTGCCGCCACCAAGGGAGTGTGTCAGTTGAAAGCCCTGCAATCAAAGACAGACATTTGAAATAAGACGCATTATAAACGGAAAAGTAACGGGATACATAAAAAGTCTATAAATGTTTAGTGACAAACTAACAATGTTACAAAAGGTCCTTTTGCAATTTCTTTTTACAATTAGATCATTAAACATTGCTACAAAGACACTAAACCATCAGCGATGTGTAACATAAACCATATGGGAATTACCTGAAGGCAATCGCAGTTCTCTGCCTCTTTCCTTACAACGTCCATTACCGAGTCAACAAGTTCAGCTCCTTCTGTGTAGTGACCTTTGGCCCAGTTGTTGCCAGCCCCAGACTGACCGAAGACAAAGTTATCTGGTCTAAATATCTGTCCGAAAGGTCCTGACCTGACACTGTCCATTGTGCCTGGCTCAAGATCAACAAGGACTGCACGAGGGACATATTTTCCACCTAAGAAAGGACAACAAATATCAGAACAGCTTTGTCATGGGAACCTGGAGTGTTATTCATGTTAACTCTCGTTTATGTTGTTTAATTTAATTCAATAGAGACCACCCATAAACGACAATTAACTTTTTAAAATGTCTAATTACAAAAGATTATTCTGGTGAGTTCCTTTCAAAGCTTAAAAGAAATTAAAAAACCAACCACCCATACCTGATGCCTCATTGTAGTATACATTGATACGCTCTAGTTGGAGGTCTGAGTCACCATGATACGTGCCAGTGGGGTCAATGCCGTGTTCATCTGAGATCACCTCCCAGAACTGTGAATGTAAAATAAAGTGTGAACAGGTGAGTCACTGCCAGCAGATAAAACTTGCCTACTAATCGGCTACAATCCCATTATCAGTGACAAACCACACAAGATATCTCGCCCGACTCAGATAACTAAATGGTGATCCGCTATTAACAGATACAGCAGTCCATTAAATGTGGAGGATGTATAGCCTAATAAGTCCGGGGTACTAACTCAGGTACAAGAAAACCATAGCAATACCAACAGTGCCGGGTACTAATAGGAACAAAAAAAACAGCACTACTCAGTTTGTACCAAGTTGTACAGGTAATCTTTACAATTACATGATCATTCAAATTTTAGCCATATGTTATAAAATATATAACGTTATGGTGGATTTGAGTAAAACTAAAACAAAATAATGTCCATTTAAATAACTTCTTTGGATCACATCACATTGTATCTCTAACTTGATCCAGCAGCAGCCAATAGTAGGTCTAAACAAAAAATAAACTAACAGTAAAAAGTCTAACCCAGCGGTCCAAACACTACATCAAAACAGACAAATGTCCAATGTCATCTAACTTTACATTTTACATGGTCAGCACAACCTTTTGAACATTAGATATTTATTGTCAAGAAGAAAATTAATGGGACAACAGTCTGGGCAGTATGGGGCATCGGTCCTTGGTGCAAATTCAAAACTTGTCCACTGGTCCAACAAACTTAAAGTTAAGGAACCCCTGGTCTATTCCCCCATTTTAAAATGTGTATTATTCGATTCATACAAGTTACTTTTTAAACGGGAATCAACTTATTATTTCAACCAATTCGGTAGCTCCAAATGAAAGGAATTCTAATGGGACCAGTGACTGTCCCCCCCCCTCCCCCCCGGTGGGGCAAGAGAAAGTCCATCCCGCCCAATTTAAATAACTTGGTACGGTGCTGGGCGTAGATAAGGTGAAGGGGTGGAGGCATAATTTAGCGGGAGAAGGAACTCCAAATTTAAAACTGGAAATAAGGTCACACGGGGCCATTGAAAAATAAAAAGTATAAACATTCATTCATCAAGGATAACGACAAATCAGATGAAATAATTGACTGTTAATTACTTAATGTGTTTAAAGAAGTTGTACTTATTTAATAATAGACCATTTTTGCATTGGCCTTAGATAGTTATGTGCCTTTGTCCTCGCCCCGCCTTGAGGGCGCGTGGTTTTAGGCGCAGAGCCTGGCCGCCCTCATCAGAATCCTGAGCATCAACGTCTAATAATTTTTAATAATATATAAAGCTATTCGTGTACACATTCATTCTTCCGACCTCTTACCTTAGCACCAATTTGGTTTCCACACTGACCGGCTTGAAGGTGGACAATTTCACGCATTTTGTTTTAGTGAGATGTGAAGTTAAACTGTCACGAGAAGTGAGCTGTGAGCTTGTTTGAAGTCCCGAGCCGGATGATTTTTATTTTATACTGTCAGTTGGGGAGATTTAAAATTCATCCGCCCGGCAATAAAAGAAAATAGTTCTGCTTGTAATATACTATAAATGTTTATACATCTCAAATAAATAAAATCAGAAACAACTTAATATTGAAATAGAATATATCAATATTTTTTAAAACACATCAAAATACTATTACATTTTTAAATTTAGTTTTGCTTCCGCTCATGAATACAACCCTCTTTGACACGTCATGTCTATTTTTATGCAGATGACTAGGAACCCCCCGAGTGCATCCCGGGTAGTGCCGGTACATATCTCAGCTAAATAACTACTAACTTTGAAACTATGGAAAGTAATTCGTCTATAGCAATAACAGATTTTTCTGAAAATTTACTCGATAAAACAATTTATTTCAAAATCATTAAACTTGATGATAGTTTCTTTGCATGGGTTGGTTGTAATCCAATTTTATCAAACATGGCTGTAGCGATGCCGGCAAAATATGTAAGTAGGTCACGATGTCAGTTTACTGTAGTAATCGGAAAATGTAACAATCAGATTTGTACATCTTCATCGGGGTTAAATTACAGTACGCCTACATCTTGTTGTCCGTATTTTTGTAGGTCATGTAATGTAGAAATGGTTGCGTTGGAGATTCGTATTTTTAATGGAATTAAAATGCATGGTAACATTTATAAAATAATTATTATGTGTACTCTAACTCTAATGTACCGGTAAAATACCGGTATCGGCATTGCTTATACTTGATACATGTCAGTCACTTCCTGTATTGAGGAAGGCTCGGCAGAAGTAGGGCTGTTATATTAAAGTGCAAGGAATTCTTATCTAAGCATGGGTCTATATTTGTTATATATTATAACAATAAAACATTTTGTAAAATTGTAAATTTATTGTCTTTTTTAAAAATATATTATTTTTATAAACATATGTGTAGTATTTATATTATTTTTATAAACATATTTGTAGTATTTATAATTTTCCCAAACATATGTGATTCCCCGATTTTCCTCATTTATTATGTTTGCTAATGTTTGACGAATGCGGTGCAAAGATTATTTTTATAAAAAAGACTACTGGTACTAATCTGTTATTTGCAGACGAGTTAATAACCCGCAACACTTTTTAACGACTTTACGGTATGTTCAGGCTATCTAATCATAGACCATAAAGTAGTGGTTCTCAACCCTAATGCCGCGACCCCTTAATACAGTTCCTCATGTTAGGCGACCCCCAATCACAATTTTCGTTTCTCCTTCATAATTGTAGAGTATTTGTGTTTTCCGATGGTCTTAGGCTACCCCTGGGAAAGGGTCGTTCGACCCCCGAAGGGGTCGCGACCCACAGGTTGAGAATCGCTGCCACAAAGTAATAATATAAACTCTTAGCTACTACGTCTTGAGGGGAAGCATATACATATTAAAAAAACAACGAAAAAAACCAACACACACACACATATATATATATTTATATATTATTATTATTATTTGTTGTCTTGTATAGCGTGGTACCCCAGCCTAGGGCTAGGCTCACCGTGCTGTACATAAAAATATTAAAAAAGAGACATAATGGTCATATTAACATAAAATATATATATATAATAAAGAACAGATGTATAGAGACAAAACAAAATCTAATGCATATTCACCTCATCCACACCAGAACATTTACATGACAAGCCATGGACGGCGGCCAGCAGCAGCGTTTATCGGTCAGATGTGGGGAATCAGTCGGGGTAGTAGAGTTTAAAGAGATGTGTTTTGAGTGCAGTTTTGAAGGCTGTGATAGTTGATATATTGCGGATGTGTAGTGGAAGAGAATTCCATTGTTTGGGGGCACAGTAAGAGAAAGATCTTTCACCGTATGTTTTTGTGCCAGTCTTGGGGACAGAAAGAATACGCCCGTCTGCGGGGGAGCGAAGCTGTCGAAGGGGTAAATAGACAGAGAGAAGTTTGGTTAGATAGGAAGGGCAGGAATTCGAGAAAAAGTTGTGGCAGAGAACAGAGAGTTTATAGTCAATCCGTGCTTGTACAGGTAGCCAATGAAGTAGTGGTGTGACGTGATCACATTTTTTTTGCCTTTAAAACTAGCCTAGCAGCTGAGTTTTGAACCTTTTGTAGTTTTTCTAAGAAGTGTTTTGGTGAACCTGACAGAAGAGAGTTGCAATAGTCATGACGAGAGAGAACAAGAGCATAGACTAGGGTTTTTGTTGCACTAGCTGTGAGGTAGTGGCGGATTGAGCTGATCTGACGGATGGCCGTGTATGCAGAGCGACAAATGTGGGATATATGATTATCAAGAGACAAGCTGTGAGACAGAAAATAACCAAGATTCCTAGTGGAGGATGTAAACTGTATGTCTGAGTTACCTACTTGAAATGATGTAGGGAGAGCTGATTTAGAGGATGATTTGCAATCGTGAATAAGAAGTGCTTCCGTTTTGTCATCGTTAAGTTTCAACTTGCTGAGTATCATCCATGACTTGACATCAGCAATGCTCTCCTGCAAAGTCCGGACAGCGGAATCGACAAGAGAGGGATATACATCCAAAACTATCGCTGACATTTCTTTCTTTCTAAAGAATGCCTTGCTTAGCTTCTAGTACAGTAATTTTACGTCATTGGCTGTGCAATGCATATGCCTGAAATAAATGAAAGTCCAGTGTTCAAAAGTGCTGGGAAAAGTAATAATGAGAAATTGAGACAAATCAAAATGAAAGGGTCAAACTAAACAGGTCACGAATGTTAACAGTCGCCTTGATTGTTAACCGGTTTTTATCGATGCAATCGTGCAAGCCGCGAGCTGACCAATCAAGTAAGTGCAAGCCGCGAGCTGACCAATCAAGTGCAAGCCGCGAGCTGACCAATCAAGTGCAAGCCGCGAGCTGACCAATCAAGTGCAAGCCGCGAGCATACACTCACTGACCAAAAAAGCCTCAGGCTCACAGTTACACCAGCAGCGGGTCGTGGGACCGACAGTTCATTAGTTCACACATTATCATGTGACCACGGTGGTCATCGCATGTGTTTCATTAACCAGTTTGCATTTATACAATACTACATCTGCTTCATGATGGTATGATGGCCAGGGCGATGGTATGATGGCCAGGGTGATGGTATGATGGTCAGGGTGATGTCATGATGGTATGATGGCCAGGGTGATGTCATGATAGTAGATGGCCAGGGCGATGTCATGATAGTATGATGGCCAAGGCGATGGTATGATGGCCAGGGTGATGTCATGATGGTATGATGGCCAGGGCGATGTCATGATGGTATGATTGCCAGGGCGATGTCATTATGGTAAGGGTGATGTCATGATGGTATGATGGCCAGGGCGATGTCATGATGGTATGATTGCCAGGGCGATGGTATGATGGCCAGGGCGATGTCATTATGGTAAGGGTGATATCATGATGGTAAGATGGCCAGGGCGATGTCTTTATGGTAAGGGTGATGTCATGGTGGTATGATGGCCAAGGCGATGTCATGATGGTAAGGGTGATGTCATGATGGTATGATGGCCAGGGCGATGTCATGATGGTATGATTGCCAGGGCGATGTATGATGGCCAGGGCGATGTCATGATGGCCAGGGCGATGTCATGATGGTAAGGATGATGTCATGATGGTAAGGGTGATGTCATGATGGTAAGGGTGATGTCATGATGGTAAGGGTGATGTCATGATGGTAAGGGTGATGGAATCTGGAGATGAGTCTGTGGCTTTTCCTGTAACTAATGGCGTCATAAAGGCTGTGTTCTATGGCGTCATAAAGGCTGTGTTCTATGGCGTCATAAAGGCTGTGTTCTATGGCGTCATAAAGGCTGTGTTCTATGGCGTCATAAAGGCTGTGTTCTGTGGCGTCATAAAGGCTGTGTTCTATGGCGTCATAAAGGCTGTGTTCTATGGCGTCATAAAGGCTGTGTTCTATGACGTCATAAAGGCTGTGTTCTAGCCCTACCACTTTTTAGCACGGTATTCTCAATAATGCTGACATTAATGAAGGCATTCTTATAAGATACAGGACAGTCAGATGGCTATTTAATCTTAGGAGACTGCAAGCCATTCTGAAAGTTAAAGACATGGTTATTCGAGACCTCCTCTTTGCTAGGGACTATACCCTAATTAATTAAGCTCAGGACGGAACATGTAGCCAATTCTTGATCGCTTTGCTAACGCCTCCGACACAACGGCCTCGCCATCAATACGACCCCCACCCCCTCAAACCTCCCCACCCCCCAAACCGAACAAAAACGAACACCGCGACACACTTTAGTTATGCAATGATGAACATGTTGTGAGTTTTATTTCTCCAGGGCTCAATACCCACCAGCAGTGTCCTGTTTGGTTCAAAGTCCGAGCAGACATCATCCACACTGGCACAGAAACTCGGTAAGGGACACATTTTTCAATGACATCAATAAAGCATTCAGTTAAAATTTGGGCCAACTCCTATTTTTACTTACTATATTACGGTGGTTGCCCCTCAAAAAGTAATGTCATCAAGGAGGTCTAATGAAGGTCCTCCTGGGACGGTCTAATGAATGTCCTCCTGGGACGTCTAATAAATGTCCTCCTGGGACGTCTAATGAATGTCCTCCTGGGGCGTCTAATGAATGTCCTCCTGGGACGTCTAATGAATGTCCTCCTGGGATTTCTAATGAAGGTCCTCCTGGGGCTCACTAGGAATTAGTAACCCTTTTACAGACTTTACACTCTGTCTTAGAGATGGTTAAAAAATTTGTCATTCATTAATTGTGTGATACCCTGTCTGATAACTTTGTTTTTCAAATGGCCATTAGGGGCCTAGCTATAAACCACTGCCGACGGTCAACAAGTTCTGTGAAAACACATGTGGGAAATCACCTAAGATCCCCCCCCCCCCCCCCCACTCCCGAAATAAACATATATTTATTTCTTCTTAAAAAAGAAAGATTCGAACACCTTTTCCACCCATTCATGCAATCCAAAAATGGAGATGTTGAGCTTAGAGAAAGTTTTTCCCCTTGGCTCAAGATAAGCCAAAGTTGTAAGCCCTATTCGCGTCAATATTTTGAGACATCACCATGGCACATTAACTTGACAAACTGTATTACTATCTACTTTAACGTCACCTCCATTGTTGTGAATTAAGCCAGAGTTGAAAAGTATTCACGTGAATAGGACTCTGGAGTCGGATTTGTTAAAAAGACAAAATATTTGCAATCTGAGAAGTTTAAGAAGGTTGCTCAGTAACTATTGGTGCATCATTTCATTATGTTTAGTTTAGAAAAAAATAAAAGGTTTCATTTGGGAAGCTAAGGACACGTATCCCTTTCCACAGATCCGATGCGTAGTCTTCAACCCCGAGGGCTGCATAGGGTGGGGGCGGCTGCAAAAGGTGGGGGCGGCTGCAAAAGGTGGGGGCGGCTGCAAAAGGTGGGGGCGGCTGCAAAAGGTGGGGGCGGCTGCAAAAGGGGAGGGGTACTGGAATATATAAGTGGTAATGAGGAACAATCAACAACGCAATTTTGAATAAAAGGGGCAAATATCCGAAAAGGGGCAAATATCCGAAAAGTGGCAGGGGCGCCTCCAAAATTCACGCGACTGCTCAGGCTTGCTGGTATACTTGTACACCCCTCTCTGAAAAAAGGATTTCGATGCCAAACCTACAATCACTCGCTCTTCACATTTATCTCAGGTCGCCGATCGTTCAAAAATATGCCCGTATTTGCTGAATTGTATTTTAAAATTGTTCCATATAGCCTGTATTGGCTGTATAGGTCAGGGTTTGTAATGTGATTCATTAACTCACGATGTTTTTCTTATTTCCCGTGTTTCACTAGTGAAAAGATTTAACAGACAAGCTTTTGTCAGCTGCAGCGTGCCCTTTGACCCCAACCTCTCATTGCTCATTGAGAAAAGGTTGGCCGAGGAGCTGAGCAAGAATTAGCTGTGATCTGCTGCTAGTGGAATACTTGGCTGTAACACTGGGGTTGATTGATGGAACGTGAAGGGAACACAACTCACAAATTAGAGGTTGCAGTTGTCGCTCCCTCCCCGTGGCCACTGTTGTTAAAACGCTTAATATTTAATCTTTTTTTAGAATTAAGCCCCTACTTTTAGTTTTGTTGTTGATATGCTGTTACATTTTTTACTTTGAAAATAAATACAATTTGAATTATAATAAACTTTGTTTGGTTTAAATATGTGTTTAACATAATGTTAATTAAAAAAACCTGTTCATTAATAACCCTAGTTAAAATGTGTTAAACACAATGTTGATAAAACACCCCAGTTAAAAATGCGTTTAAGATAATCTTGATAAAACACTACAGTTAAATGTGTTTAACATAATGTTGATACAACACCCTAGTTAAATGTGTTTAAAACATAATGTTAATAACTGTGCCAAATGGGAAGTAACTTTGGTAGCTCCAAGATTTTTAAACAAAAATAATAAAAACTTAATCCATTTCTTGAAGGGTAAAAACAAACTGTAATCAAACCAAACATATCATTTCAACATCATCCAAAGTTAATCAAAACGTCATAAATACATAAACATAGATATTAAGATATCAATACTTATTGGGTAAACAAATCATTTCAGATAAGTACCATATGTGAAATTAGTGCAGCATCACGCAGCACTTGTCACATCGATAAAAACAAAAGTTTTTTAAAATGAACTTGACAACATTGCTATGGTGGAGGATTTCTAGACATTATCTCTAGGTTTTCTATAAAAAAAAACAGAATAAATTGGCCTATGTTATTATTAGTTTTATGTTGAAAATTGTTTCTTTGTTCTGTTCGTTATCTCCCCCCCCCCCCCCCCCCCCCCGTCGGTTTCCCCTTTTCTTCTAGCGCTTAGTGTAACTGCAGCCCACAGTTCAGGGGTCAGCATGCACTATTTGTGACCGGCTCGGTAACATAAGAACATGCCATCGACTTAAGCATTTTAAGGAACAACATTGATTTAGGAGACGTTGATATGTTCTGGTTCTGGTTCGGTACGTTGCTGCATCCATACACTGGCATATGTGCAACGGTTGGGGAATCGATGTTGCCAATGTAACGGCTCCAAGAAGATGCCAGGGCGGCCTTGAAGCTTTCGATCGTTGTCGAGTTCACGGCGGTATTGTCCAGGTTGTTCCAAGCGATTATGGTGCGTGGAAAGAATGACTGCTTATGTTGCACTGTGTTACTCCGAGGCACAGTGAAGCATTTTTTATTGTTTCGGGTGTAATTTCTCATGGGGTTGTCATAGGTTAAGTCAGTATTAAGTGACTGTTTGGCTCTAATTAATCGGCCTGGCTTCTGTGGGGTGAGATAATCATTTGCTGGGATGGCCGGCATTAGCCCCATGACCACTTTATATAAGAATGTTAAGCAGATCTTTTCTCGTCTGTCCTTGAGAGTGGGGATGTCAAATCTGTTTAAAAGGCCAGTGACGTAGGCTAGACGTAGCCAGGAGTGTATGTAAAATTTAAATTATGGTAATAGTAATACATTTTGACATATGTCATATGTGACTCACGGCTCACTAAAAACCATTAATGCAGGCAAGAAAATAATTATGCATTAACACATTTTATTTAATATTATTTTAAATGAAAAAAATAAAATATGTTTAACAATTAAAAAATATGAATTCGGGGGGAAAAAATGGTGTATAAGGATTTAGTGCACCGTCAAACTCATTTTCTTTAGAGATCAGAAAAAAAACTTAAAGGGAAAAAACTCATTTCAACTTAATACAAGTAAAGAAGTCTTAACTCATTAACACCAAAAAAAATAAACGATCTCTGTAATAAACCTGACCGTAGGGGACAAATAAATATGTAAAATTAGTTTCTTAAAAATTAACTACAAAAGGGAAAAATTGTGGCAGTAATTAGTGTCTAAACGTTTGTTCAAAAAGTTACTAGGTGATTTAAGTTTGAAAATTAAGTGAGAAGTCTAAGACTAAGACTAAGGCTAAGGACACTAAGGTCTGGTAATTATCAGGAATTATATTTTGTGCGCTATCCGGAAACAATGCCATTTACCATACCGTACCCCGTATGGCATACCCAAATAGATGTCACAAAATACAAATCATATAGAAAATGATATGAAAATAATCTAAGTACCAAATAGGCTGAATAGGAAGAAGCACGTTTGTTCGAGAGCTGCTGGAAATGAAAGCAGTCCACTAGAACTAGAGGATAATTAGGCCAACTATATAACTATAGTAGTACTATTTAGTACTAACTTATATTATGACTTTATATTTCATGTTGGTTTACTTTTCAGTAATGAGGAATAATAGGAATTAGCTGAATTAGTTATTAGTGGGCCATTAGAATTAGCTCACAAAGGCACATGCAACTAAACCTTTTTCCAGCCATGAACCTTTTTCCAGTCATGAACCCTCTTTATTGACATAGAAAGGAAAGACCAGTGAGTGAGCAGAATAGCGATACATTTAATAGTAAAAGAAAACACTTTTTAGTATGCTATCCTATACTATAACTATATATTAATTTGACTTATGACATATTCAACTCTCACATATAGATACAAAATTATGGGAATATTCAAATTCAGATATTATTTAAACTTTATGACATCCATTATAATGATTAAAAATAGATATTGCTTTAATAATAATTACGGTCAATAGGTGTGGTCAATAGGTGTTTAGACTTAATACTGTTTCATCCATTTGTTTTAATTTATTTAATTAAGTACTGGAAAAAAGGTTTCGTTGATCAATTTAACAAAGACTTGACGAGTGCAGTAGGTACAGGTTTAAAAATATACATTAAACTTAGGATTATTTTTTAACTCATTTTCTTTTTAAAATTTCCAAATTATAATTACACATTAAACATTTTTCAGGACTTTGGGTGAACACCGGTTTTGTTCTCAATAGAATCAGTCAATGCATGGGAAGACAACTTGCAATAGTGCATATCTCAGATCAATGCACTTTGTTATCTTCAGTGTATTACAACGTTCTCATTACACTCTCGTTACTGATTTTGTTTATGACTCAGGCGTCAATTGGGTATGTCTTCCACATTTCAGATTTTTGTGGAGTGTAGGTTAGCTATATATCTCTCTTCTTTTATTGACTAAGAGACCTTTTAAAGAAGTGAAAGCATCCATTAAATTTTACCTTGTATGTGCCTGGACAGGAGACTATGTCTTATTCTTGAATACAATATGTTAGTGAAATGTTTTACAATTATTTTCAATATCACACATTTCCAAAACACAGAATTTCCACTTAAATGCTGTATATTCAAAATCTAAATGCAAATAAAGGTTTGTTTTATTATTAGTCACGTTTCATATTTTATTTCTACTTTCAATACATTTATATTGATTTAAATTTAGGTATTTACAAAGCATTCAGGATTTTGGAGAAGATGATTCTTTGGACATTCTTAGACCCTACCTGACTCACCATGGTCCAGTGCACAGAACACACAGAGAAACTCGATCATGCCAGTCTGTCAAATATGGAAATATGACACACTCCAAATTTGCTGCCAACATCAGCCTCCCATTAACTCTGCCACTCATAGAGGCTAACCATATGCTCAAAGAGGTAATTAATAATTATGTAATTTCACTCTAATCAGTTCTGTTAGGTTTAACATGAAAACTTATTTAATAACTGATTATCCTATAAATCAAACACCATTATATTCATCTATTAAAATCTTGTAACCGTGGAGTACAATGGCTCAGATCACTTTGTAAGGGTACATAAGGTTAGATGGAGAGATCACAGATGAGCTGGTTTATTAATGGATAAAGTCAATGCAAGTATTACTAGACAGTTATGGAGGTCAGAGGTGGTCTAGTTTATTGTTTGAAAATGTCCATCCAATCACGTGACAGGAAAATGGGGACATCATATCACAGAACAGAGAGCTTGGACATACAAAATCAAAAGTCAGACTTGAGTTGTGTCATAAATCTGAAGAGACCATTTTTGTTTAGCACTACACTAATAAAGAAGGGTCTTTAAATCAGTGTTGTGTTGGTTGCATCAAAAGGAGCTCATTGTTGTTCAAGTCAAGTACACACACAATCAAAAGGCAGAGCCGTGCTTTTCAAACTGTGTGGGGTTGTTGCGCCAAAATGAGCCATACCAATATTTATGCATTTTTAGACATCATAGAAGCTGATAAAGCATACAAACCCCCCCCCCCCCCCTTCCTTTGTTAAAAAAACTCTAATTGCCAAATTGATTTTTTAATGCCCAAATCTGTTTAATTCTAAAGACGACAATATTATGCTCAGTTGTGGTTTAAAAATAAGTTTGTCTTTTTCTGTGCTGTCTTGTCTCTTGTTTGATTTTGCATTGTCTTAAATTTTAATTTGACACTTCCATTACTTTCCCTGGTTTGCTTATGAGGATGACACATGATAATTCAGACATTTTCATAGTTTTTGCATGGATTTTAATGTTTAGATTTTGTTAAAACTTAACTTACATGTGTAAAAATTGCTTTTTAATCATGAAATTGGATTGCACTTTGCATACAATTAATATAATTTCTAATTAAGAATAAAAAAATCTGTCAAAGACCACATTTAGGATGAAAACAATGTATGTCAGTCTTTTAAGTAAAGAATTAGTGTAAAATACAAAAGTGCCAAGCCTTTTTTATGCTGAAAATATTATACTGAGGCTTATATTATCTGGTAATGAAAATAATCATAGATCTCCCCACTGTTTTTCGCAGAAACCACCTTAAACAAATAGTATCGTCTGAACAGTATTGCAGTACAGAATTTGAGAACGAAGTTATTAAAATCTCGTTTAATTTTTAAGGCGATTAAAAATTATTTTCATTGTAATTAAATGAATCCTCAGATCTCAGGGGCTTAGTCCAATCACTGAAAGGAATCCATTTTATTCAAAAGGAGAGAGTTAGAGTTTTTCAACTCTTGCACATACTTTACTATTAAAATTCATAAAATATAAAAATCACATAAATAATTGAAATTATTATTAAACAAATAATTCATAACATTGTTTTGTAAATGAAAGGAAAATGTTGCGTCACATACATGATGGTATTCAGCCTGATGTTTGTGTCCATATGTTTTAAAATGGGTTTGTTCGACCCACTGAATTAGTGTGTCGCCGAATGATGTATGTCTGAAAAGTGATATATTGTTATCCATTATCTTTAGGTTGGTGAGTACTCTTGGCAGAAACGTCAGACTTACATCCACCATCAAATTGTCAACAATCCTTCAAGTACATTTTCAGTTCTTGAACCCGGTCATCCTGGAACTTGCCAGAATGGAACGGGGGAGAGGTTCACGGTGGTTGAGTCAACACAACGGAAACAATGCACGGTGGCGGCCAATGCCGGTTATTTCAATACTGCCACCGGACAGTGTCTAGGTAACAAATATATATGCAATTTTTTATAATTTTACCCTTTATAACTTTTAAGATCAGATTGTTTTAAGTTATCACTAGTGAGTATGAGAAAATGTTATCAATTGCAAAACTGCAATACTGGATAAATATAGCCATTAGTTCAAAAGAATCATTTACAGATATTTGGATTAAAACTTTTTATAGTGTTTGCCATTATATTTAACAAAGCAATTTTTAATTTTTTTATATACAGTGGGGATGTCATGGGGTTGTTTGCAGGTACATGGCCCTTCCCCCCTGGGGTTGTATGTGGGTACATGGCCCTTCTCCCCTGGGGTTGTATGTGGGTACATGGCCCTTCTCCCCTGGGGTTGTATGTGGGTACATGGCCCTTCTCCCCTGGGATTGTGTGTGGGTACATGGCCCTTCTCCCCTGGGGTTGATATTTTTGGTACATGGCCCTTCCCCCTGGGGTTGTATGCAGGTACATGGCCCTTCCCTCACCCTTTTATACCTTCATAATAATTACACAAATATAGACCTCCCCATAATTCTTTTTTTCCTAGGAAATATTGTTAGTGACGGTGTCTTAGTGCAGGACTCCGGAGGTATTCAAAATGTTCACTTTGGTCTGACTAGAGATGGATTCATATATACAGGGTAAATGTTCACTTTGGTCTGACTAGAGATGGATTCATATATACAGGGTCATTGTTCACATTGGTCTGACTAGAGATGGATTCATATATACAGGGTAGTTGTTCACATTGGTCTGACCAGAGATGGATTCATATATACAGGGTAATTGTTCACATTTAGTAAGGGACATTGGAATTGTTTTCTTTTAATTTACACAGGATAAAAGTTCACAAATTAAAGAATAGTGAAGATATAACATGTACTTTACGTTGAACACTTTAGGTGATCCAGTGTACATATTCTTAAAGTACCTTACATCTCATGTCATGTGACATTTTTGTACAGCAGTGATTTAAAAAAATATCTTAGCTTACTGCAAATATTGAACAAATAAAACAAAAAAAGCTGTCTCAAGCAGAATGTGCTGCTTTATTTTATGTCTAACACTATCTGACAGATACCTCTCTGAGCTTGATCTGTTGTACCAAGACTTATGTCTAACACTATCTGACAGATACCTCTCTGAGCTTGATCTGTTGTACCAAGACTTATGTCTAACACTATCCAACAGATACCTCTCTGAGCTTGATCTGTTGTACCAAGACTTCACTCAGCTGGTTGGAGGCGTGATCTGGCTGGTAAGGGATAGTGCCAGCTACGTTGATGAGAGCATGAAGATTGAATGTCCTGACACAGAGGAGACAGGTTGGTCAAAGAGAAGCTCGATATGTCACACCATCAAATCAACAAATATTATACGTATTATTCTTCATTACAAAAAAAACCTAGTCTAAATATTTGCTTTAAATTTTCAAACGTACTTTAGTCTATATACATATATAATTACAATATATCTATATATAGTATGGAAAATACCAGGGTATTGCAAGTTTTATCATAGTAAAGGACCCAATATTAAGTTAAGATTATTTATTTATCTAAATAAATGGAAATGTTTTTTTGATTACATTGTACAAATTCATTTTCAGCACATAAATAAATGCATGTTTAAATAAGATAACATTTGAAACATATGACAATTTATAGACAAGACATCTAATGTATTTAAACACAAGACATCTAATTTATTTAAACACAAGACATCTAATTTATTTAAACACAAGACATCTAATTTATTTAAACACAAGACATCTAATGTATTTAAACACAAGACATCTAATTTATTTAAACACAAGACATCTAATTTATTTAAACACAAGACATCTAATTTATTTAAACACAAGACATCTAGTGTATTTAAACACAAGACATCTAATTTATTTAAACACAAGACATCTAATGTATTTCTCTAGCGTAGAAATCAGCCATAAATGAACCCCTCTAGTGACAATAATGACTTAATTAGTGATCATTAAGATCTGATAACTGCTGGGGGAGCACGTGGGTAAATTCACATAGACTGGGGATCAAAATAATTTTTATATCCATCGGTCCTAACTTTCAGAGAAAGAATTCACCCCGATCTAGCTGATCTTAGGTATCTGTGATAAAGATGGTGGGATGTATCATCCAAATTTTTTTTTAATTTCATGACAGCATTTTTCTTCAAATAGTTCTTCAAGTGAAGGATGTTTAGTTTGTGTGATATTACTAACTTTCTTGATGAGTCTATTTAGTTTGTGTGGTGTTACTAGCTTTCTTGATTAGTCTATTTAGTTTGTGTGGTGTTACTAACTTTCTTGATGAGTCTATTTAGTTTGTGTGATGTTACTAACTTTCTTGATGAGTCTATTTAGTTTGTGTGATGTTACTAACTTTCTTGATGAGTCTATTTAGTTTGTGTGATGTTACTAACTTTCTTGATGAGTCTATTTAGTTTGTGTGGTGCTACTAGCTTTCTTGATGAGTCTATTTAGTTTGTGTGATGTTACTAACTTTCTTGATGAGTCTATTTAGTTTGTGTGGTGTTACTAGCTTTCTTGATAAGTCTATTTAGTTTGTGTGATGTTACTAACTTTCTTGATGAGTCTATTTAGTTTGTGTGATGTTACTAACTTTCTTGATGAGTCTATTTAGTTTGTGTGATGTTACTAACTTTCTTGATGAGTCTATTTAGTTTGTGTGATCTTACTAACTTTCTTGATGAATCTATTTAGTTTGTGTGGTGTTACTAACTTTTTTGATGAGTCTATTTAGTTTGTGTGATGTTAATAGCTTTCTTGATAAGTCTATTTAGTTTGTGTCTGTCAGACGATGAATTCCCACACCCGTTTAGTAGGCTTCCAATTGTTGCACTGTAGTGAATATTTTAAAAACTGAAGTGCCAAATATCAAATTTACATAAATTGAAAAAATTAGGAAGAGTCATGGGGGTGGTTGTGGGGGGTGGGGGGAGATTTTAGGTGACATTTGGTCATTGGTAACTGGTGTAGAGATTATCTTCTTATCTTCCTCAGGTACCCTGGAGAGATTTGTGTCTGTTGTGTCAGCTCGGACTGCTGTCGGTCATGACAACTATGGCAGGATTCATATGGTGCAGGTGGACGGTAAAACAGATCAGTATGGGTTGGTATCAGTCAATAAAATAAAAATTAAGGGTTGGCATCGGTCAATAAAATAAAAATTAAGGGTTGGCATCGGTCAATAAAATAAAAAGTAAGGGTTGGCATCGGTCAATAAAATAAAAAGTAAGGGTTGGCATCGGTCAATACAATAAAAATTAAGGGTTGGCATCGGTCAATAAAATAAAAAGTAAGGGTTGGCATCGGTCAATAAAATAAAAAGTAAGGGTTGGCATAGGTCAATACAATAAAAAGTAAGGGTTGGCATCGGTCAATAAAATAAAAATTAAGGGTTGGCATCGGTCAATAAAATAAAAATTAAGGGTTGGCATCGGTCAATAAAATAAAAATTAAGGGTTGGCATCGGTCAATAAAATAAAAATTAAGGGTTGGCATCAGTCAATAAAATAAAAATTAAGGGTTGGCATCGGTCAATAAAATAAAATTTAAGGGTTGGCATAGGTCAATAAAATAAAAATTAAGGGTTGGCATCGGTCAATAAAATAAAAATTAAGGGTTGGCATCGGTCAATAAAATAAAAATTAAGGGTTGGCATCGGTCAATAAAATAAAAATTAAGGGTTGGCAAAGGTCAATAAAATAAAAATTAAGGGTTGGCATAGCTCAATTATCTAAAAATTAAGGGTTGGCATAGGTCAATAAAATAAAAATTAAGGGTTGGCATCGGTCAATAAAATAAAAATTAAGGGTTGGCATCGGTTTAAACTTGCTTTTAATTGATGAACTATTTAGTAATCAGAATATAAAATAATTATGCAATAAATATGACCTATTTGCTATGCAATAAATATGACCTATTTGCTATGCAATAAATATGACCTATTTGCTATGCAATAAATATGAACTATTTGCTATGCAATAAATATGAACTATTTGCTATGCAATAAATATGAACTATTTGCTATGCAATAAATATGACCTATTTGCTATGCAATAAATATGACCTATTTGCTATGCAATAAATATGACCTATTTGCCATGCAATAAATATGACCTATTTGCTATGCAATAAATATGACCTATTTGCTATGCAATAAATATGACCTATTTGCTATGCAATAAATATGACCTATTTGCTATGCAATAAATATGACCTATTTGCTATATTTTGGTTTGACCCAGTGACCTTTAACGCCAATGACCTCACTGACCTCAAAAGTTTAATTTATAGATTTGATGTTCATATCTGCATAAGTAATTTTAGTAGATGTTCATGAAAAAAAAAACATTTCTTGCTAGCTGTTAATAACCCAGGGTCCTGCTAGCTGCTCATTACTCAGGGTCCTGCTAGCTGCTCATAACCCAGGGTCCTGCTAGCTGCTCATAACTCAGGGTCCTGCTAGCTGCTCATAACTCAAGGTCCTGCTAGCTGCTCATAACCCAGGGTCCTGCTAGCTGCTCGTAACTCAGGGTCTTGCTAGCTGTTCATAACTCAGGGTCCTGCTAGCTGCTACGAGTAACACAGTGTCCTGCTAGTTACTCGTATCGAAGATAAAATCAGACTTTTGTATTTACATTTCAATGTTTCAACATCGTCGACACATCACATGACTTACATTTTGACATTGCTTTGTCCATTGACAGAGTCAATTTACACGAGTTCGCCGCTCTGCTCCTTGACCTTGGCCTGGTCAATGCTATCAACCTGGACGGTGGTGGATCTGCTACAACTGTCATCAATGGGACTCTTGTGAACTACCCTTCTGACCAGTGGTGAGTCACATTTCAAAGTTTTGCATTTATGGGACTCTTGTGAACTACCCTTGTTGGTGACCAGTGGCCAGTCCCATTTCAAAGTTTGGTCTTGGCACTTCATTACATCTAAAGCTGAAACTTTTAACACATTTTAATCTTTAAGTTCTTACGCTCGGTGCCTACTGAATGACCTGTTGGAGGTGACATCGAGGTCATCAAGGTTAATAGGTCCTCAACAATGAAGGATCTGTTGTAGGTGACATCTAGGTTAAAAGGTTCCCAACAATAAAAGACCTGTTGTAGATGACATCAAGGTTAAAAGATCCTCAACAATGAAGGACCTTTTGTAGGTGACATCTAAGTTAAAAGGTCCCCGACGTTTTAAAATATATTGCTTTAATTTGTGAGCCTTCCAGCTTTAATTTTCCTCTTTAAGAATATTTCACTGGAAAGTTGATCTCTTATCTTCAGTTATTGTTTCCTCTTAACATTTGTTTATGATACATTAGTTTAAGATACAGTTGTTTATGATACATTTGTTTATGATACATTAGTTTAAGATACAGTTGTTTATGATACATTTGTTTATGATACATTAGTTTAAGATACAGTTGTTTATGATACATTAGTTTATGATACAGTTGTTTATGATACATTTGTTTATGATACAGTTGTTTATGATACAGTTGTTTATGATACAGTTGTTTATTACACAGTTGTTTGTGACACAGTTGTTTGTGACACAGTTGTTAGTGACACAGTTGTTCATGATACAGTTGTTTATGATACAGTTGTTTATGATACAGTTGTTTATGATACAGTTGTTTGTGATAATTTGTTTATGATACATTTGTTTGTGATACAGTTGTTTGTGATACAGTTGTTTATGATACAGTTGTTTATGATACAGTTGTTTATGATACATTTGTTTGCGATATATTTGTTTGCGATACATTTGTTTCTGATACAGTTGTTTATGATACAGTTGTTTATGATACATTTGTTTGCGATACATTTGTTTGCGATACATTTGTTTCTGATACAGTTGTTTATGATACAGTTGTTTATGATACATTTGTTTGCGATACATTTGTTTGCGATACATTTGTTTGCGATACATTTGTTTGCGATACATTTGTTTGTGATACAGTTGTTTGTGATACATTTGTGATTCAGTTGTTTGTGATACATTTGTTTGTGATACAGTTGTTCGTGATACATTTGTTTGTGATACAGTTGTTTGTGATAAATTTGTTTGTGATACAGTTGTTTGTGATACAGTTGTTTGTGATACATTTGTTTGTGATACATTTGTTTGTGATACAGTTGTTTGTGATACATTTGTTTGTGATACAGTTGTTTGTGATACAGTTGTTTGTGATACATTTGTTTGCGATAAATTTGTTTGTGATACATTTGTTTGTGATACAGTTGTTTGCGATACATTTGTTTGTGATACAGTTGTTTGTGATACATCTGTTTGTGATACAGTTGTTTGTGATACATTTGTTTGTGATACATTTGTTTGTGATACAGTTGTTTGTGATACATTTGTTTGTGATACAGTTGTTTGTGATACAGTTGTTTGTGATACATTTGTTTGTGATACATTTGTTTGTGATACAGTTGTTTGTGATACATTTGTTTGTGATACAGTTGTTTGTGATACATTTGTTTGTGATACATTTGTTTGTGATACATTTGTTTGTGATACAGTTGTTTGTGATACATTTGTTTGTGATACATTTGTTTGTGATACAGTTGTTTATGATACATTTGTTTGCGATACATTTGTTTGTGATACAGTTGAACACAGTTGATTTTGCTAATTTTTATCATTGCTGCTGAACTTTTGTCAGCATTTATTTGCTCTTGACTTCAACTATTTTTAACCAAACTCTTTGTGATTACAATTGTCTTACTCTACCAGCCGGTCAGGGGTCAGGTCAGGTCAAGAGTCAGGTCAAGGGTCAGGTCAGGTCTCAGATGCATAATAATGTAGTAACACATTGAATATAACTGTTTGACCTGCCGTCCCCAGCGTAAACAGCACCTACAATTGTGAGCGAAAGGTCTCCACCATTTTGTGTGTCCATCAACCCAAGTGCTCGGCTGAGGATTGTTCTGGTCACGGATCATGTGACATGGGAATATGCCAGTGTCGAGGCCATTGGACTGGCTCCGCCTGTGACGTCCTGAGTTGCCTAAACCAATGCAGCGGCCACGGGTCTTGTACTGAAGGTAATTAGATGTGTGTTATTGGGTGGCCAGTGGTCTCGTACTGAGGGTGATCAGATTTGTATAGTTGGATGGCCAGTGGTCTCGTACTGAGGGTGATCAGATTTGTGTAGTTGGATGGCCAGTGGTCTCGTACTGAGGGTGATCAGATTTGTGTAGTTGGTTGGCCACTGGTCTCGTACTGAGGGTGATCAGATTTGTGTAGTTGGGTGGCCACTGGTCTCGTACTGTGGGTGATCAGATTTGTGTAGTTGGATGGCCACTTGTCTCGTACTGAGGGCCATCAGATTTGTCAACTGATGAGATAACTGTGTTTCAGGTGGCTGTCGTTGTGAACCTGGCTGGGATGGTGGCGACTGCTCTCAGGCTTGCCAGACAGGATGGTATGGTGTCAACTGCTCCGTGCCATGTGTGTGTGAAAATGGTGGCTCGTGCCAGCCTGCGGACGGAACATGTCAGTGCCTGCCAGGCTACACTGGGAAATACTGCCAGGATGGTTAGTTTTGGGTTAGGGGGGAGAAATAGTTGATTCATGTTGTTAGTTAAATCTAAATATGGCTGAACCATTGATACATAACTTTGCGCATGAAGAAAAACATATGCAATGGTTGGCACAATTCTCCAGCCCTTAGAAAATCATTTTTATAACAGGCTTATTACAATAATTTTTTTATAACAGGCCTATTAAAATCATTTTTTATAACAGGCTTATTAAAATCATTTTTTATAACAGGCTTATTAAAATGACTTGATATGTGAACATCAAGATAGAAACAAACACTATTTTGACACCACAAGTCAATAAAACAACAACAAAATCCCACATGAAGAGTAGACATGATGTACTGCGACTGCTCAATGTGTTTATGTTTTTGTTGACATCTCATGAATGTGTTCGTTGACATCTCCTGAATGTGTTGGTTGACAGAACTTGTCTATACTCTACAGAGTGTCCATTTGGCTACTATGGACAGGGCTGCTCCAAGCTGTGCTTCTGTGATCAAAGCTGTTTCTGTGATCATGTGACTGGCGGCTGCAATGCAAGCATTCCAAAGGGAGACTACTATAAAGGTGATAAGATTACTCTTCTGTCATGTTCAGTTATCAGTGGATTGATCAGAAGTTTGTCTTTAAATAAAATATCTAAGTTGTGTATGTAGGTCAAGGTCATGAGAATCGTGACATAATATTGGAGACAATGGTTATCAAATATTTTATTATTAGTCATTTAATTTATTAAGTACAGCCCGCGAGCTATGTTAAATTAACTGTCTGAGTGGCAGACCTTGAGCTCATCTACGAGTGAAGTTGATTGGTCAAAAGTTTTATGGGAGTAAAAAAAAAAATGGTGTAATTATAAAAATTGTGGTTTGGAGAGACAGAGATATGATTGGAGATAAAGAAAGCATGATAGAATGTGACTAGTGCTTTGAAAGAGGTAAAGAAATCATGCTAGAAAGGGTTAGGGTTAGGCTTAGGTTTAGGGTTAGGCTTAGGGTTAGGGTTAGGCTAAGGGTTAGGCTAAGGGGTTAGGCTTAGGTTAGGCTTAGTGTTAGGGTTAGGCTTAGGTTAGGGTTAGGGTTATCCCATTCAGGTGCCCACTGTATAATTGACCTTGTTATCCCATTCAGTTTCCCACTGTATAATTGACCTTTTTATCCCATTCAGTTGCCCACTGTCTAATTGACCTTGTTATCCCATTCAGTTTCCCACTGTATAATTGACCTCGTTATCCCATTCAGTTGCCCACTGTATAATTGAACTCGTTATTCCATTCAGTTGTCCACTGTCTAATTGACCTAATTATACCATTCAGTTGCCCACTGTATAGCAAAGCTGGAGATAAAAAGACTTCATCTTGTCCCCGATACAGAACAACAATACAAGTAAGTGGACATTTTAACAATACAAGTAAGTGGACATTTTAACAATACAAGTAAGTGGACATTTTAACAATACAAGTAAGTGGACATTTTAATAATACAAGTAAGTGGACATTTTAACAATACAAGTAAGTGGACATTTTAAAAATACAAGTAAGTGGACATTTTAACAATACAAGTGGACATTTTAACAATACAAGTAAGTGGACATTTTAACAATACAAGTAAGTGGACATTTTAACAATACAAGTGGACATTTTAACAATACAAGTAAGTGGACATTTTAAAAATACAAGTACGTGGACATTTTAACAATACAAGTGGACATTTTAACAATACAAGTAAGTGGACATTTTAACAATACAAGTAAGTGGACATTTTAACAATACAAGTGGACATTTTAACAATACAAGTGCACATTTTAACATTAAAAAGAAATGGAATAAAATACAAGCAAGTGGACATTTTAACAATACCATGGAGTGGACATTTTAACAATACCAGGGAGTGGACATTTTAACAATACCAGGGAGTGGACATTTTAACAATACAAGAAAGTGGACATTTTAACAATACCAGCAAGTGGACATTTTAATAATACAAGCAAGTCGACATTTTAACAATACCAGCAAGTGGACATTTTGTTGATGTCCTAATTGTTATTTTGTACTGAGAACTGACATAAAATCAATGCAGTAAATTGGAAATGTCAAAATTATCTTCATTCCAGCAGCTGAAAACAACATTTAATTATTTAATATCATTATGTTATGACCATTATGATCATTATGACCATTATGACCATTATGACCATTATGACCATTATGACCATTATGACCATTATGACCATTATGACCATTATGACCATTATGACCATTATGACCATTATGACCATTATGACCATTATGACCATTATGACCATTATGACCATTATGACCATTATGACCATTATGACCATTATGATCATTATGACCATTATGACCATTATGACCATTTAACCAGTGGATAAACTGTAAACTTTTCAAATCTCCAATGACTGATATGTTATAAGATCTTATAATAAGTAGAGATCGACCGAAAGTGATTTTCTCATTTCGGCTGAAACTGAAACTAGGACGAAATTTAAAAATGACTTTCGGCTGAAACCAAAACCAAAAGCTTAATGAGACTTTCATCCGAAACCGAAGCCGAAACTGAAATAGTTAGGTATTTTGAAATTCGTCTACGCATACATTCTGCATAAATCAAAAAATGGTGGGGGAAAGTTTCAATATTTACATTCTTTTTACAAAAATGAGATCATCGTGAATATTAATAAATAAACATCATGAATACTTTGGCTTTGACCATTTGAATTGAAAAGTAATTTAAATTTCTTTTAAACGTTTTTTCAAAGTAGTATGGTAAGAGAAAGTTTGGACCAGCGGGGGTGGGGGTGGAAATTCATGCAAAATAGACCCTTGAGTGCCCTTTTCTTTTATATTATAATTACAACGCTACCGAGACATATACCTACAATAATTATTGTGGCTCTAATGGAGCCAATCGTCACCTAAGTATCAAAACAGTGTCTCGTGGTTATCGTCAAACCAATGCTCTGTGTTTTCAAAAGTATCTGGCAAGATAACGCTGTATTAATATTTAGCCTAGTACCAACTCACTAGTCTTTCCGTGCTGGTGACGTAATTATTTCGTACGGTGACCTACCTGCTTCACCCCCATAGGTGGCAGACATTATTATTTTTTAACCGGGTCTCTTAAAATAGTTCTTCTGATGGGTCTCGACGGAGAATCACAAAAGACATCTCAATTGGTCACCTAAATCATAAAAGTAAACAGGTCTGCAGTAGGCCTACTACATAATTATAATACAAACCCGTGCACATGCACACATTTGTTATTTCATCAATAAAAATGTTTATAAGCATGATAATGATGAATATTAGGAAACAATGAATTGAAAAAGCCTAGGTTTCCTTCATTTCCTTGAATTGTTCAATATTATTCACCTTGCCTATGACAACATTGATGAGCATGATAATGTTAAATCAAAATGAATTTAACAAATGAATGAATTGAATAAACCTAGGGTTCCAAAATTTTATTTTTGAAAGAATTAAAACAAAAATAATGATAAAAATATGACAATACCATTAGTTTTTCTTCCACAAAACTGTTTACATTTGCCTCGGCTTAATTGAAATTTAATTTTTTTGAAATAAAGGACAAGTAGGTCATCATGCAGCTGTGAGCAGTTTTTGAAGAGTATTAGTCATATAACATACGTTGGCAATAAGATGTCGAGCAATAATGAATATTGGATTGCCGGCCTAGACACAGACAGACAATCTTACCTCTGGTAGATGACCGAAAACATCAGTCACTTTTGGCCAGATGGTCGAAAGTCTCAATCACTTTCAACCGAAATCGAAATTGAACCAAATAGTTAACTTCTCTGTTATTAAACTTTTCTTTGGCCGAAACCGAATTTAGGCAGAAAGTGATCAAATGGCAACTTTTGGTGCCGAAGCCCAGTCGGTCTCTAATAATAATCATTCCTTGACTGACACATAATATGATCTTATACCAATAACACCCCCCCCCCCCCCAACCCCCCTTTCCACCCCTTTCCCATGTAAAAAAAAAAAGAATTCAAGATCATAAAGTTACGGTCTTAAAGAAAACGCTCGATTGTTTCCATCTTTTCCTCTTCAGCCTCTGTATCATCAGCGTTATATGTGTCACAGTCCTGGCCACCTCCAGCCTCCTGCTCAACGTCTTCTTGACCTACTTGTTAGTGAGGTCTCGGCAGACTCACAAGATACAGCTGAGGCGCAGAGTGAAACTTGCTGTGAAGCAAGCCTTGCAGAGGGTGGCCAAGTACGCCAACACCGACAATGACGATGAGGATGAGGATGATTTCCAGTTGAAAATCAGCAACTTTCAGATGGAGAAGGAGGTGGAGGAAGAGGATGAAGGTGCCAAGACTGGCTCTGGGGAGGAGGAAGAGGATCTGTTTTTAGCACCAAAGAAGAAATCAGGGAGGTGAACATGAGTGAACCAAAGAGTACTCTTATAGTGATGTAAACATGAGTAATCCAAAGAGTACTCTGATAGTGATGTTAACATGAGCTAACCAAAGAGTACTCGTATAGTGATGTAAACATGAGTAATCCAAAGAGTACTCTGATAGTGATGTCAATGTTTTATTGTACCGTTACTAATACTCCACGTTATTAATACTACGTCTTTTGAATGTTAAAAGAATTAACAGCATAAACAGAATATGACATATTGAAGCAATGATATGGGTTTTAACAGAATTTTATGTACCGATATTCAAAGTATTGATTTGTATCAGATCTATCAAAATACTTATGAAGTCGTCTCTTGAAATGTAATTTTGTATTAATACCTGTGACATTGAATGTTATCAACACATAGGTACACTTCATCATGTTGAATTTTATCTACACGTAGGTGCACTTCATCATGTTGAATTTTATCTACAGTTAGGTGCACTTCATCATGTTGAATGTTAGGTGCACTTCATTGTGAACTGCTCAACCTAGTCTCTTAGTTTTTATTTTAGGCTTACCACTATTCTCCAATATCTACTTATATTTTCTCACAGAATTTCCCTGCAATATGCTGCTTTTTCAGCCAGGGCAAATTATGCCATGTCTTACAATCCATGATTGGGTTTGAGTACGCCATGTCTTACAATCCATCATTGGTCTGAGTACATGTCTTACAATCCATGATGGGGTTTGAGTACGCCATGTCTTACAATCCATCATAAGGTGTCAGTACGCCATGTCTTACAATCCATCATGGGGTCTGAGTACATGTCTTACAATTCATCATGGTGTTTGAGTACGCCATGTCTTACAATCAATCATGGGGTCTTAGTACGCCATGTCTTACAATCCATCATGGTTTCTGCCTCAGGATGTGATCTGGTCTGTCAACATCCCTAAAATCTGTCAATATCCCTAAAATCTGTCAACATCCCTAACATCTGTCAACATCCCTAACATCTAATGACGACTTATTTTTAAGTTAATGTTCTATGTCAGTCGATTCTATGTGTCAATACTTTTATACTCAACATTCAGAGCCAAATATTTATGGTTCATTTATTTATCATCAATACTCAATGGACAAATCTCTTACTCAGAAGAATTTGTGTGAAATGTTACCAAACATACAACTGTGTTCTGTACATGTAAAACTGTTTGTAAAAAAAATGACCTCAATAGGCCATATGCTCATTAGGCCATCTGTAGATACTTCTTTGATGGATGTTTAGTTTGATCAAATGTATTGATCAGAGCCAATCAACATGTTATAACCATATTACAGTGAAGCATCTGTCACAATCAACATGTTATAACCACATTACAGTGAAGCATCTGTCATTGAAGTGTTGGTATCCCAAAGGTTCTAGCTCAAGACTTCTTAAAAAAAAAAAGAAAGAATCAGAGGAGGATTCCTTGGGTGGGTGGCTAGGAATTAATGTAATAACAACACATGTTACAGTGACCTGTGTAAGGTAGGTACTCCAATGTCAATGTCATTAAAAGTAAAATGTCATCCGATACTTTCAAAGTAATGATCAGAGGGTAGTCGATAGAGACGGTGGAGTTTGTCTTGATTTAGCCATGACATTCTTGAAATGATTTTCTTAATTTTCCCTCGTTACTAGCACTAGAAAAAGCTTACAATTTTGAATGATAATAATTACCTGAACTTCATTAACTAAATGTATTTTTCTCTTAAAATGTTACACTTACACGGTACAGGTATGCAATTTTTGTCTATTGATAATCCCAGATGGCAATGAGGCTTGCGGGACAGTACTGAATTAACATTTGGGCCAGACATCACTGAAGTAGATATATGGGTCAGACATCACTGAAGTAGATATATGGGTCAGACATCACTGAAGTAGATATATGGGTCAGACATCACTGAAGTAGATATATGGGTCAGACATTACTGAAGTAAACATTTTAGCCAAACATTACTGAAGTAACATTTGGCCCAGACATCACTGAAGTAGATATATGGGTCAGACATTACTGAAGTAAACATTTTAGCCAAACATTACTGAAGTAACATTTGGCCCAGACTTTACTGAAGTAACATTTGGCCCAGACTTTACTGAAGTAACATTTGGGCCAGACATTACTGTAGTAACATTTGGCCCAGACTTTACTGAAGTAACATTTGGGCCAGACATTACTGTAGTAACATTTGGATTAACATAAAATCGATACATAATTACAAAGAACTCTAAATTCAAAGCAAATGATTAGTGATGTCCATCCGACTGAGCTCAGCAAAAAAGAAGATGGTTTCCATCTGACGACTACAGATACGGTTGAATTGAACTCTTATTTAGTTGAACACTTTGTTCAGTTTTGTTCAACCTTGTTATCTGGTCATTTTTATGAATATAATAATGATAAGCAAGGAGGTCATTTGGGTAGGGCAGGGTAGGTCATTCCCCCCCACCCCCTTTTCCCCCCCTTTTATAATTTGCAGGTTTTATTTAAATTGCTACATGCTGTGACGCCTCCAGTAATTAACAACTTAACAAACCGACCAAGATTTGGTTTTGACCTCCCTGAAAAAGCCTGAAAAGACGCCCCTGTAGATAAGTAGACAAGTCAAGTATTTCCTGTTCCATGGTGCATGCAAACCAAAGTACATTTTGTGCTCACATTCAACATCAGTTCATTGAGAGCTGAAAGTTAAACTACCACAGGTTTAGTGGTTTCTTTGTGTGTTTGGTTGTATGTTTGGTTGTGTGTTTGGTTGTTTGGTTATGTTTCGTTGTATTTTTGGTTGTATGTTTGGTTGTGTGTTAAGTTGTATGTTTGGTTGTGTGTAAGGTTTTATGTTTGGTTGTGTGTTTGGTTGTATGTTTGTTTGTGTGTTTGGTTGTTCATTTAGTTGTATGTTTGGTTGTATGTTTGGTTGTGAGTTTGGTTGTGTGTTTGGTTGTATGTTTGGTTGTGAGTTTGGTTGTGTGTTTGGTTGTATGTTTGGTTGTATGTTTGGTTGTGAGTTTGGTTGTGAGTTTGGTTGTGTGTTTGGTTGTATGTTTGGTTGTGTGATTGGTTGTGTTTGGTTGTGTATTTGGTTGTGTGTTTGGTTGTGTGATTGATTGCACTTCTTGGATTCATACTCAGTGTTCCAGTATTTCCTTGAATATTTATTATCCTTGTATATATCTCATGTATCACTAATCTCATGTAACACTAAGTGCCTGACTCTTACACCTGTTACAGGGGTAACTAGTAGCATTCATTTTTACCTTCTTCCACAAATTATTGTTTTAAAAAAAATCTTATTGAGTGTGCGTGTTGTGTTCAAACACTGCAATAGAACTTGACTGCACTAGAAACATGGACATGACTGCACTAGAAACATGGACTTGACTGCACTAGAAACATGGACTTGACTACACTAGAAACATGGACTTGACTGCACTAGAAACATGGACATGACTACACTAGAAACATGGACTTGACTGCACTAGAAACATGGACTTGACTGCATTAGAAACATGGACTTGACTGCACTAGAAACATGGACTTGACTGCACTAGAAACATGGACTTGACTGCACTAGAAACATGGACATGACTGCACTAGAAACATGGACTTGACTGCACTAGAAACATGGACTTGACTGTACTAGAAACATGGACTTGACTGCACTAGAAACATGGAATTGACTGCACTAGAAACATGGACATGACTGCACTTGAAAAATGGACTTGACTGCACTAGAAACATGGACTTGACTGCACTAGAAACATAGACTTGACTTCACTAGAAACATGGTCATGACTGCTTTAGAAACATGGACATGACTTCACTGGAAACATGGACATGACTGCTTTAGAAACATGGACTTGACTGCTTTAGAAACATGGACTTGACTGCACCAGAAACATGAACATCACTGCACTAGAAATATGGACATGACTGCACTGGAAACATGGACATGACAGTGCTAACATTCTTTCAAGACATTCATTTTGACTGATGCTCCCAGACTTTTCAGACCAACATAAAACCCAACCTTCTACAATAGAGTATTCTGAAAAGAATGAATTAACTTTTGAGTATTTTTGTACGCACGGTGAGAATACTTTTTTTCCTTCAGTTTCTATAGCAAACAATGAATGGCCTTTGTGAATGACTATAATGCCAGCGGTAATGTGATACTTTAACTGTTTCATTGATTTGAATGTACTCGCTGAGCTCTAACGTACGGCTTGTGTTCAAAGCTATCAGTCTGGTTAAAAAAATAATTAGGATTATATAAAAAGTCAGATGAAAAGAATTCAATTTTAAGCAACATTGTTACTGCCACCTCGTGTTACAGCCACGTCATGTTACAGCCACGTCGTGTTACAGCCACGTCGTGTTACAGCCACGTCCTGTTACAGCCACGTCCTGTTACTGTCACGTCCTGTTACTGCCACGTCCTGTTACAGCCACGTCCTGTTACAGCCACGTCCTGTTACAGCCACGTCCTGTTACTGTCACGTCCTGTTACTGTCACGTTACAGTAGACCACTAACATTTATAATTAGAATTATATAATAATATATAAGTAAAATGTATAATTTGTTACTATTCAATGTTAATACTGCTTTCTGGCAATCAGGCTTAGCTTGGGATGAAGGGATTTCATCATTTGTTCCCTCTCTTTAAAACTATTCTTTCTTTGTTGCTGTTTGAATTTGTTAAAATTGGAATTTAATATTTTAACAACAGTGAACCCAACTTTGTGAATTTAAAGAAAGGGTTTCTGACTCCTTGGGTTAAATAGAAGGGTTTCTGACTTCATGGGTTAAAAATAAGGGTTTCTGACTTCATGGTTTAAAAAGAAGGTTTCTGACTTCATGGGTTAAAAGAAGCGTTTCTGACTTCATTGGTTAAAAAGAAGGGTTTCTGACTTCATGGGTTAAAAAGAAGGGTTTCTGACTTCATGGGTTAAAAAGAAGGGTTTCTGACTTCATTGGTTAAAAAGAAGGGTTTCTGACTTCATGGGTTAAAAAGAAGGGTTTCTGACTTCATGGGTTAAAAAGAAGGGTTTCTGACGTCATGGGTTAAAAAGAAGGGTTTCTGACTTCATGGGTTAAAAATAAGGGTTTCTGACTTCATGGGTTAAAAAGAAGGTTTCTGACTTCATGGGTTAAAAGAAGCGTTTCTGACTTCATTGGTTAAAAAGAAGGGTTTCTGACTTCATAGGTTAAAAAGAAGGGTTTCTGACTTCATTGGTTAAAAAGAAGGGTTTCTGACTTCATTGGTTAAAAAGAAGGGTTTCTGACTTCATGGGTTAAAAAGAAGGGTTTCTGACTTCATTGGTTAAAAAAGGGTTTCTTACTTCATTGGTTAAAAAGAAGGGTTTCTGACTTCATGGGTTAAAAAGAAGGGTTTCTGACGTCATGGGTTAAAAAGAAGGGTTTCTGACTTCATGGGTTAAAAAGAAGGGTTTCTGACTTCATTGGTTAAAAAGAAGGGTTTCTGACTTCATGGGTTTAAAAGAAGGGTTTCTGACTTCATGGGTTAAAAAGAAGGGTTTCTGACGTCATGGGTTAAAAAGAAGGGTTTCTGACTTCATGGGTTAAAAATAAGGGTTTCTGACTTCATGGGTTAAAAAGAAGGTTTCTGACTTCATGGGTTAAAAGAAGCGTTTCTGACTTCATTGGTTAAAAAGAAGGGTTTCTGACTTCATAGGTTAAAAAGAAGGGTTTCTGACTTCATTGGTTAAAAAGAAGGGTTTCTGACTTCATTGGTTAAAAAGAAGGGTTTCTGACTTCATGGGTTAAAAAGAAGGGTTTCTGACTTCATTGGTTAAAAAAGGGTTTCTTACTTCATTGGTTAAAAAGAAGGGTTTCTGACTTCATGGGTTAAAAAGAAGGGTTTCTGACGTCATGGGTTAAAAAGAAGGGTTTCTGACTTCATGGGTTAAAAAGAAGGTTTCTGACTTCATGGGTTAAAAGAAGCGTTTCTGACTTCATTGGTTAAAAAGAAGGGTTTCTGACTTCATGGGTTAAAAAGAAGGGTTTCTGACTTCATGGGTTAAAAAGAAGGGTTTCTGACTTCATTGGTTAAAAAGAAGGGTTTCTGACTTCATGGGTTAAAAAGAAGGGTTTCTGACGGCATGGGTTAAAAAGAAGGGTTTCTGACTTCATGGGTTAAAAAGAAGGGTTTCTGACGTCATGGGTTAAAAAGAAGGGTTTCTGACTTCATGGGTTAAAAAGAAGGGTTTCTGACTTTATTGGTTAAAAAGAAGGGTTTCTGACTTCATGGGTTTAAAAGAAGGGTTTCTGCCAAAGATCAGCATTTTGAATATTTTCTTTCATTTCTATTTTTTCCATTAAATTGTTCCCTACACTGAATAGTTCTAAAATGTTCCTTGAGGCTTACGGTTAGTCGTAGGCTTAATTATTTCAAGATTTATAATTGAGATTTGGTCTGTAGGTTGTGGGCGCCCCATGAAGTGTGATCCACTCACAATGATCCTTCAGTCTCAAATACCAAAACTAATTCAAAAACAAATTATGTTGAAGGGTGAGAATTTGATAAATATTTCTAAATACACTTATAAATAACTATAAATTACTTTAATAAAATATCTAAAATACCTTGAATTGTAAATATACCTGAAGTACAAATATGTACCAAGATTTTTAGAATGATCATTCCAGTCATCTGAATATAATCATTGATGCCATCTTCTGTTTTAACCAGGATGTAGAGCAAAGAAAATGTGGTGGGCTTAGTTCTGACAACTGACTCTGTTATTTGTTGGTGGGCTTAGTTCTGACAACTGACTCTGTTATTTGTTGGTGGGCTTAGTTCTGACAACTGACTCTGATATTTGTTGGTGGGCTTAGTTCTGAAAACTGACTCTGTTATTTGTTGGTGGGCTTAGTTCTGACAACTGACTCTGTTATTTGTTGGTGGGCTTAGTTCTGACAACTGACTCTGTTATTTGTTGGTGGGCTTAGTTCTGACAACTGACTCTGATATTTGTTGGTGGGCTTAGTTCTGAAAACTGACTCTGTTATTTGTTGGTGGGCTTAGTTCTGACAACTGACTCTGTTATTTGTTGGTGGGCTTAGTTCTGAAAACTGACTCTGTTATTTGTTGGTGGGCTTAGTTCTGAAAACTGACTCTGTTATTTGTTGATGGGCTTAGTTCTGAAAACTGACTCTGATATTTGTTGGTGGGCTTAGTTCTGACAACTGACTCTGTTATTTGTTGGTGGGCTTAGTTCTGAAAACTGACTCTGTTATTTGTTGGTGGGCTTAGTTCTGACAACTGACTCTGTTATTTGTTGGTGGGCTTAGTTCTGAAAACTGACTCTGTTATTTGTTGATGGGCTTAGTTCTGACAACTGACTCTGTTATTTGTTGATGGGCTTAGTTCTGACAACTGACTCTGTTATTTGTTGGTGGGCTTAGTTCTGACAACTGACTCTGTTATTTGTTGGTGGGCTTAGTTCTGAAAACTGACTGTTATTTGTTGGTGGGCTTAGTTCTGACAACTGACTCTGTTATTTGTTGGTGGGCTTAGTTCTGACAACTGACTCTGTTATTTGTTGGTGGGCTTAGTTCTGAAAACTGACTCTGTTATTTGTTGGTGGGCTTAGTTCTGAAAACTGACTCTGTTATTTGTTGGTGGGCTTAGTTCTGACAACTGACTCTGTTATTTGTTGGTGGGCTTAGTTCTGAAAACTGACTCTGTTATTTGTTGGTGGGCTTAGTTCTGAAAACTGACTCTGTTATTTGTTGGTGGGCTTAGTTCTGACAACTGACTCTGTTATTTGTTGGTGGGCTTAGTTCTGAAAACTGACTGTTATTTGTTGGTGGGCTTAGTTCTGAAAACTGACTGTTATTTGTTGGTGGGCTTAGTTCTGACAACTGACTCTGTTATTTGTTGGTGGGCTTAGTTCTGAAAACTGACTCTGTTATTTGTTGGTGGGCTTAGTTCTGACAACTGACTCTGTTATTTGTTGGTGGGCTTAGTTCTGACAACTGACTCTGTTATTTGTTGGTGGGCTTAATTCTGACAACTGACTCTGTTATTTGTTGGTGGGCTTAGTTCTGACAACTGACTCTGTTATTTGTTGGTGGGCTTAGTTCTGACAACTGACTCTGTTATTTGTTGGTGGGCTTAGTTCTGAAAACTGACTCTGTTATTTGTTGGTGGGCTTAGTTCTGACAACTGACTCTGTTATTTGTTGGTGGGCTTAGTTCTGACAACTGACTCTGTTATTTGTTGGTGGGCTTAGTTCTGAAAACTGACTCTGTTATTTGTTGGTGGGCTTAGTTCTGACAACTGACTCTGTTATTTGTTGGTGGGCTTAGTTCTGAAAACTGACTCTGTTATTTGTTGGTGGGCTTAGTTCTGAAAACTGACTCTGTTATTTGTTGGTGGGCTTAGTTCTGAAAACTGACTCTGTTATTTGTCGAGTCCATTACATTACAAATATTATTTGACATTGTCATTGTGTTAGCACCACCAATGGTGATGTCATGTAGAAATATTTCTTGCTCACTCTACAGTGAAACTGTGAAACTATGAAGGGAACTATGAAGGGAACTATTCATGTACGCAATATAGGCCCACTCTCACGTGTGCTGGTGGTGGGGTTGGTGTGCAGGTGTTGGGACTATGAGCCATTTTTATAAACAATTTATAAAGAAAAAAAAAAGCATTATGAGCCGATTTTATAAACACTTTATAAAGAATTAAGCGTTATGGGACTATGAGCCATATTTATAAAAAAAAGAATTATAAAGATAGGAGCAATTAAAATGATTATATATTTGTTCTTAAAAGAATCCTGCACCACTTGTATCATTGTGTGCCACTAGATTACTTCCCCTAAATTACTAACCTTGATTCTAAGTTTTTTATTGATGGGATTGTGCAATGACGTTATTCCATTTTTGTTGTATTAAGAAAACTTACATTCTGCTGAATTTAATCAGACTTTTTTTAATGTTGGGGGAAATCTGTTGACATTTATTACTATATATTCGACCAACTTTCTCTTACCATCATGTGGGAAATATTTGTTGATACATTTATTATGTATTCGACCAACTTTCTCTTACCTTCATGTAGGAAATATTTGTTGATATATTTATTATGCATTGGGTTTGGGTATCACATACAAATATTTGTATCACTACAGAGGTCCGACCCGGTACATAACGGGCTTGGGGGAAAAAAAGAAAAAAAAAAGGGGGGGGGGGGCAGATTTTCTTTTTTCAAAAGAAGGTGATTTTGTATGGTGAATTGTTAAATGAGAGGCAAAGAAATATGAAATGTCTGGCCAATTGTTAATTACAGCTGTGTGGCTGTTCTTAGATAATCATTTGAACTTTTTCATCTTCAATACTAAATACTATACTCAAGTTGTTACCTAAAAAACTTGGTTGTTTTAAATAGTCTTGTTTTGTTTAAGTGTTCTTGTTCACCCCAACGGGAATTTCCAATGACATCGAACACCCCCCACCCCCAACACCCCCCCACTATGCTAAACATGATGACATTATGTTAATTCTTGTGCTCCAATCGGTATTTTATTTGATATTTTTTGTATTTTCTGACATACACACACACACACACACACAGTTCGATCAGCTGCCACATACACACGCACATACAGCTGGATCATCTGAACCGAGACCGGTTTTGGTGAACACTATACGTCATAACAAACGGGAACACATCAACATAAACACGTGTGTAGGAAATAAACAGGAGACTTTTATTCAACGTGTTGTGTATAGGCAGACTGACACAGTGCTGTGTAACACAAGCTTTGGGTATAGGCAGACTGACACAGTGCTGTGTAACACACAAGTGCTGTGTCTAGGCAGACTGACACAGTGCTGTGCAACACAAGCGTTGGGTATGGGCAGACTGACACAGTGCTGTGTAATCACAAGCGTTGGGTATAGGCAGACTGACACAGTGCTGTGTAACACACAAGTGCTGTGTCTAGGCAGACTGACAGAGTGCTGTGCAACACAAGAGTTGGGTATAGGCAGACTGACACAGCGCTGTGTAACACAAGCAGCGTTGGGTATAGGCAGACTGACACAGCTCTGTGTAACACACACGTGTTGGATTAGCTGAAATGACCATCAATTGTGTCATTGAGGTTTGATTGTGCCACAACACCATGCCACCGTCTCAGGTACAATTAAAAAAAAATCAGTTAATTTTTTATGTTGCCCCACCCCCCACAATTAAATTTTAAAAAGTTATAACTAAACTAGCAAACTGGAGCTAGAACATGAACTAACCTAGTAAAATGGGGTAGGACATTCTGAACAAAACTAGGAAACTGGAGGTAGGACATTGTGAACCAAACTAGGACACTGGGGGTTGGACATTATGAATCAAACTAGGACACGGGTTGGACATTATGAATCAAACTAGGACACTGGGGGTTGGACATTATGAATCAAACTAGGACACTGGCGTTGGACATTATGAACCAAACTAGGACACTGGGGGTTGGGCGTTATGAATCAAACTAGGACACTGGGGTTGGACATTATGAACCAAACTAGGACACTGGGGGTTGGGCGTTATGAATCAAACTAGGACACTGGGGGTTGGACATTATGAACCAAACTAGGACACTGGGGGTTGGGCGTTATGAATCAAACTATGACACTGGGGGTTGGACGTTATGAACCAAACTAGGACACTGGGGGTTGGGCGTTATGAATCAAACTAGGACACTGGGGGTTGGACATTATGAACCAAACTAGGACACTGGGGGTTGGGCGTTATGAACCAAACTAGGACACTGGGGTTGGACATTATGAATCAAACTAGGACACTGGGGGTTGGGCGTTATGAATCAAACTAGGACACTGGGTTAGGGCATTGTTAAGTAAACCTTGAAACTGAAGCAAGGCATTTTGAATGACAGAAGTGTGAACATCACTGAAATCATTTCATTGCTGACAGCAGTATATTGACAGATGTATATTGACAGATTTATATTGACAGATGTATAATGACCGATGGATGCAATAATTTTAATTTGCTTCATAGTTGGATAAATGAGAGAATATTCGCTGATGACTTAATATTTTTGCCTGATGATGGAGTGATCGACCAAATTTTTGCCGGATGATGGAGTGATCGACCAAATTTTTGCCGGATGATGGAGTGATCGACCAAAGCGTTGTTGAAATCTTTGTTTACAAAACTCATGTTTATGTTGTAGCCAAACTGTATGTGACTCTAAACTTCAACTATGCACATACAAGTCTTACATATAAAAATTACAAGTAAAACAGAACATGTGGTAAATAGTCTGTGGAGAGTGTAGGCCAGGTTGAGTGTTCGCTGGGTTGTGCTATGTTTGTAGTTATGGTGTAAAGTTCACACAGGGGTACCGTAATGGCGGATGAAATCCTTCATCACACAACTCAAAGCACCTTCCCCACAGACCTCAAGGCCACTCTCGTTCTTCAGTCCCGAGGTGACGCCTTTTGTCGTTCTCAGGTCGTCGTTTTTGCCCTCTGGAGACAGCTTCACCTGAGACCACGAGACGATACTGTGGTTCGATTCAAAGTCACCCGCGAACTCGTGGAACGTGTCATTGACACTGTGCCCATAGATCATGGGCGTGTCCGGCCCACACTTGATCGGGTCGACGCTGCTGCCTATCAAAATATCAATGTTCGTGCTCTGGATGTCATCCACGGGGTCCACGCAGCTACCGTTGTTGATGTCGTACAAGGGAGAGAATCTCATGAAGGGGTAACAACCCGCAGAGTCGTTATCCCTCATCATCTCCCCGTGTCTGCCTCGTTGCATTCTGCAGTCCACGCTCTCCGCCATGTTGTGGGCGGTCACTTCCTTTATCTGATACGAATCCATTCCACTCGACTGCTTCGGATACATCTGCGGCGAGCAGTCGCTTTCAAGCAACGAGTTGCGTTCCCGAAGATATTTCGAGGTCTCGGGCGCCAGGCGCCGCGTTTCGGAGGAGTGCTGCTTGTTGGATGAACTGTACGCGTCGGCGTTCGGCCTCAGAGTTTCTGACGAGTGGGCCAGTTCAATGTTGGACAGGGACACCAGCGATTGGTTGGACCTGCTGGCCGCCAAGGTGATGGTCGTGGAGGATGTCCCAAGGCTAGCGGAGATGTTGCACGCCGAGCAAGACCCGCTCAGGTAACTTCCGGAAATTTGGCTCTGCACGCAGCTGACACTCCGAGAGCAGGAGCTCTTGGGTGATCCTTTGGATGCCGAGCTGTCTGCAGCCTGGTTTTTCGACCTGTTGTCCATGCCCCATTCGGGCACATCCTTTGGGTTACACGGGGCTTCGTCTTTGTTCACACTGCAAATATCAAAGGCGTCGCCTTTAAGTTTTGAGCGTACGAATACCTGAACAGTTTCTTCAAAGCGCTCAAGGAGGCTCTGAAAAACAGGCGTCTGACACTCTCCACCCTCCGCTTTGTTGACCTTGCTGGCCGTGTTCATTTGTCTCAACTCAGACTCGGCCAACTCTTTTGTCTCCTGTTTGCTGGTCAAGTCACCATTGGGTTTGCTGCTCACCACCAGAGACCCGTAAACATCACCGTCAACGGAAGACTCGTTTCGCGGAAACGCCTCTTCCTCTCGTTTTTGTTTATCAGCATGGGCTTCGTCCAGTTCATAGGTCTGAGGCGTCGCTAAAACCAGCGAGTCTCCCGTTTCGCTGTCGAGTCCCAGATCAGTGACAGCGTTGTTCTCAGTCGCGTCTTTGGGGATGTCTTGCTTGCTGCTCGTCTCTAAGATGTCCGTCCCTTTGGGAGACGTTTGATTAGTCTGCTCCTTGATGACTCCAGCGTCTTTGGGGGCGACTATTTGAGCAGACGTTGGGACAGAATACCTGTGCAGATCCGATGCTAAATATTCTGGTACAGGCGGGCCGTTCAACGAATACTTCGTCTGCGTGTATTTCTTATTCTCGATCTTCATCTCTTCACTGGCTCGCCCTTTCTTAATCTCCTTGATGGCCCTCCAGCTGTCGTTGATGAAGTCAGTGACGACCGGGTGGCTCTCCGAGGTGGACTCCCCCTTTAGCGAGTAGCTCGTGTCGTCATAAGGCGGCGGCATTTTGGCGGGGTCATCTACATGTTGCTTCCTCCACGTGCTGTTGGTGGGCGGGCAGCTGATCTTTTTGATCTGCCTTATCCTCTGTTGGATCTCCGACTCGAGCTTGCTGTATATGATCGTTTTGGGGTAGCTCTGGTACATCGGGTTCTCCGGCCTCTTGACGTAGGCCGTGGAGGCTCGGAACTTGGGCTTGGACACGGCATTGACGTTCCAGTTGGACGACAAGCTCGTCCTGTAGTGGTAGCCGTCCTCGTGGTAGCTTCTTACCTCTTTCCTGATCTCGTAGGAGGTTCCCAAATAGTTGTAGAGCGGCGTGTACAAACCGAACGTGTTGCAAGACAAGCGGGGATCCCTGCAAGCGCCCATCGTGTTTCCAGGACGGCGGACGCTGCCGTACGGTTCCGTGTTATAGTTTTCATAACGCATGCCGGGGCCGTAGCGGAACGGCGAATACTCATAGGAAAGCGGAGCCGAAACAGTGTAGGCAGCGCTGCGATCGTACGAGTCTGCGCCATAGTTGTTATTGAAAGACCTTTCAGTACCAATGGCTGAGCTGTCGACGCTCAAGATGCTCATGGGAGACGTCTCTTGGAGAAACTGCAAGTTGTCATGCTGAGGGCTTAAACTAACCCCACAATGGGAATCATGACCTTTTATGGCACTCGCGTTTTCATCACTCGACTGTGCGGGTTTCTCTTCCGTTGGCTTGGCCGGATTTTCACCAGGTGACTCTACGACTGTTTCTTCCTCCTGCGGTTTGGACTTTTGATCTTTTTTCTTCGGGCTTACTTTTTGAGACGATGGCTGTGGCGATTTCGGTTCCTGTTTGGGTTCGGGCAGCTCATTGAGTTTGATCAGTTTTTCCACTCTCTCGCTCCGTTTTCTCGGTGACACCATCAGCTTATCGAGATATTCCCGCACGGGACTGCGCGGGCCGGTCCGCCGTAGACAGTGGGGGGCAAGTGAAATCTCACAACGAGGCTCCTTCTTGCAAGGGGAACTATTAAATTCGATGATCTGCTTCTTCTTATTTTTCTCATCGGGGGACAACGGTTTCCTGGAGTGCGTGTAGTTCTGACAGTCCACGCAGTACGCTTGACCTAATTCGGAAGTGAATGGCAGACATGACCTGCAACCGCCACCAGTGCTGCCGCACCCAAGACCCCCCATGCATCCAGTTCGTTTCCCGCCTGCGCTCCCCGAGCCTAGCCCACCCGCTCCGCAGCAGGACTTTCTACAGCCGGTGTTGAGATAGGCGCTTAATTTGAAAGGTGTGGTGGATAGCTCCGTGCACGGGGTAACGCAAAAACTACCCCCCGTGCACACTGGGGGGCAACATCGGGCAGGACCTTTGTTGTTAGTATACTTGTTTAAAAGCTGCTGACATATTGCGTCACCTTGCCTCGATTTCATGTAGCTTGAGTTGAACCCCGAGCAGCAGACTGGTTTCATCTTGGCCAAGGACGAACAGCAGGGTTTGTTGCTCTTGCTGGTGAACGACAGTTTAGTCGGCGATGGACAGGTGCACTTGCCACTGGGGCACGGGCAAGGGCTGCTTGTAACACATTTGGGTAGGGACGCATAGAGGCTGTAGTTTTGTGTTTTGGGGCAGTATGGCAAGACTTGAAACTTTCTTGGACACGGGAGGCAGCATACCTTTGTGCAGCACAGTCCGCACTGCGTGGGAGAAGTTTTGCAGCACTGTCTCACTTGTTTCGGGCACCCCGCCTTATAGCAAGGTGGCGGGCTGCAGCACGTTGATCTGAGGGGACACAGGCAGGGTCGGGGACAACTCCTCGATTTTCTCGTCATAGGGCAGCACGCTTTCTGAGCCCTACCGCGTAAACGCCCGCATGGCATATCGCATGGCGCACAGCACGCTAAACGGTTGGGAACGCAGCAGGCTACTGGGGACGGACCTTTCATCATGGTGGTGTGGAAGCTTTGCGATCGGCACGGAAGTTTGCAGTAGCCAGGTGAGCACCGATGGGGGCTGTGGTAAATCGTAGGTAAATTATTTTTAGCTGGCTTCCAACTCGTCGTGTTCCTACTGCACGACATGGCTGGACAGACCTCTCTCGTTCCTTCCTTATTTTGCTTGTCGCAGCAAATCGATGAAAAATCGCTCCTAGCTACTCTCGTAGAAGGTGCGGATATGGGGCACGGGGGGCACGAAGTTCGCGAGTACTTGTGTCCTAGACCGGTTTCTGTCGTTGGGGGTGGGGTAGCGCAGCGCCCACCGCTGTAGCCGGTTTTTGGGGCGTAACTGAAGGAAGCACACTTGAGAAATGAGTACTTGTGCCTGTAAGGTTTAAATATGGGACTGCACGAAGAGATACTGGACGAGCAGCTTCCTCTCTTACTTTTTCTGGACTGGCTGCTTAAATCGCTGTTTTCTCTTTTAAGATTGTGTGCACTCGACTTGGACGGACTGCCCGGGGTGCTTCGGTGCTTGTGCTTCCTTTTTCGCCCCCGCCCCCGCGAGGCTGAACTCGAATTGCTGGATGTCCACTTGGGGGACTTGTCTCGTCCTCTTTTCTTTTTCTCCTTCTCCTCGGGATTCTTCGGTTTGGATTCAGTTACCGACTCGGACTTCCCTTCGGGACCGGACTTCGGTGTTGTTACATGGTACGACGCCTCGTCGGGCGCCTCTGGTTTACCGTCGGCGTACCTGAATTTCTTATCCGGAGAGTCGCGACAGGATTCGGCTAGCTTCTCACAGCTGGTCCTCGAGGACCTCTCGCAGGCGAACTGCTTGGAGCAGATGCGTTGGATTGAATGCGAGTAGCCTTCTTTTGAACGACAGATCTTTATCTCGAGAGGATCTTGTAACTGATCCTCTACAACACTCGCACAGAAGCCCTTGTCCTTTGCGTCGCCGGTGGTACTCTTAGTTAGCTTTCCTTTCGAACTGGCAAGTCCTAGAAGCCCGAGAAACCATCGCCAACAATCGAACTTTTTACAATCACACCTGTCGTCGCCGCACTTACAGTTCCCCTGCTGACGACACTGGGTGCAGTTTACTCCAGGAACGTTGTAGCCGCAGCGAAACCTCCCACAGTCAAAGCATGTGAACTTATCTTTTGAAAAGTCGCACTTGTTTCCTCGGTCTACGCATGTTTGAAAGCATTCCATCTTAGGGCCCACCCCATCGACAATATTGAAAAACCATTGCAAGCGATATCGTTAAGGCCCGATGTCGCCATACAAGGAGATCAACATCATGGTTAAAAAAATGATCCACGAACTCTCGAACCGAAGCTGGAATTGACCTGGAGCGAAGCACACAGTTCGACCTGGAGCTAAGCTCACAGCTTGTTATAGGCTACACTAATTTCGTGTGGGCTATCAGAAGGAAGCTTGTCGAACCCATGGATTTAAATGTACTTACGGTCACATTTTTTTTTTACATTATTTCTCAATTTATATTCCAAGATGTGAAGAAGGATTTTTGAAATTAATTTAGGGCGGCTTTACTCGGATGTTGTTTATTTTGATTAGAGTAACCCCCTTGATGGTGTATCTATCATGGACTCCCAGTAAACGTCATATGCACGGAAACGTCACCGCTATTGGTGCTGTTTGGCGTTATAGCTTAGAGATTAATACGCAATCTTTTAGCAGATGCTAATAGAAAAAGTGGATGAGTGTTAGGATTTCAATGAAACAAATATTCGCCTGACTTTTTAATAAGTGCGTATTTAGGAGGAAGTGTTTTTATGAAAGTGTCCTTTGCGAAATTCTAAGTGATGGTACTTTATAGCGATTTATCATACTCACCGAACACAAAATACATGTTTGTTTCCAGTTACAATGATTACCGTGCGCCACCATTTTGAAATGAAAAAACAACAGTTGTTTAAAAATGAAAGCACTAAGCCCAATGAAAGAAAACAATTCAACCCAAATTCACACAAATTGGGACAAATCAAAGAGACTGCATTTGAGTTTCTAATCAATCTGTTAAAAAACAAAACAAACAACAACAACAAAAAATTCTCGGGAAATTCTTCACATCCTAGAAATCTTGACTTTTCTCGGGAAGTATTTCACATCCTAGAAATCTTGACTTTTCTCGGGAAGTACTTCACATCCTAGAAATCTTGATTTAAGTCTTGAGAATAAAATTTAAAAAAAATCATTCCTCGAGTCACATATTGTGACGTATTGTCTACAGATGCCCAGGACTGTAAACTGTAAAGTCTCGTTAACAGCGCCGAATTCTCGTGATAGTACACAGGTTCCCTGTGACGTCAACACTGACATACATAAGTAGAGTAACACAGCAACACGAGACATCAAAAAAGGATTTTCAATAAAGTGTATACGGGTTAATGACAACCAAAATTAAACAACCCTTAAAAACAAAGTTGTTCGTATCAACCCTTCATTCAATGTAATATCGACCAAAAGGGGAGAGGTGGGTTGAAACTTTGGCAAAACATGCATACAAGTAACCCAATTAGTGTACCCCCACCCCACCTTTTTTTTCAAGGCTCACAACCACAATTTTGTTTGACGCCCCTGAACTATATTAATATTTTAATGACACACCCGCTTTCACCCTTCAGATTTATTTCACCAACAATATGAGAAAAAAACAAAATAAAATATTGCGCACCAAATGCACTTGCGATAATTAAATTAAAAAAAAAAGAATCTCATTTAGTGCTGTTAACGGGAAATTTTTTAAAATCTTCCCCTTGATAAACAGGAAAAACGTATTGGGGGGTGGGGCTGGGGCTAAAAATTTGATACAATTTTTTGTCATTGTGTCTATGTGTCAAGTTTTCGCTCGATAGCTTGACGGGAAGTGGGTCAATTAGCCGTCTGAAGATTTTGCCACACAAACAGTCAGTCAGCCAGCCGCCCACGAACAAAGGCGAAGTTAATATAAAGGATTTAAATAAATACAAGGTAGAGAGGCAGGCTAATTGTTACCAGGCTGAGAGGCAGGCTTATTGTTACTAGGTAGAGTGGCAGACTTATTGCCACTATGTAGAGAGGCAGGCTTATTGCCACTATGTAGAGAGGCAGGCTTATTGCCACTATGTAGAGAGGCAGGCTTATTGCCACTATGTAGAGAGGCATGCTTATTGCCACTAAGTAGAGAGGCAGGCTTATTGCCACTATGTAGAGAGACAGGCTATTTGCTACTAGGTAGAGAGGCTGGCTAATTGTTACTAGGTAGAGTGGCAGACTTATTGCTACAAGGCAGAGAGGCAGGCTTATTGTTTTATGGTTGCTAGGTAGAGATGTAGATGCATTACGTCAAATTGTTTTCAGAAGTTGATCAAAGACGTTGCTGCTAGGGAATGAAGGAGATCATTATTTTAAAACACTATTAAATACGAAACGATCATAAACATTGTATCCTTTATTATGTGCAATTTTTGTTCAAAACAACGCTTTCGTTTACAGTAAGAAAAATATATTTAAAAAACCCAGAAAAGTATGATTAACAGCAGACGTAATCAACATAAACGAGAGGCGTCTATGAGAACAAATTAATACAAAAAATATCTAAATATACTTTAATTATGATGATGGCAAATCTCATTACATATATAATGGCTGGCTAAATTCGAACTTTGTTTAGGTAACTCGGCAACTAATGGCTGGCAAAATAAGAACATATCTTTAAAAAAAAAAAGATAAACACAGAGATAAATGTAATGCCGATGATGTTGTAATCATTTATAATGATTTAATTTTTTAAAAGTTAAAATAAATTCTTTTTTATATTATTATTATTATTTTTTTTTATCAACGACGGTTATAGCCGCAGACCGATCGATCTTTATTGATAATCAATACTTTATTTCTTTGTTGACTACAGTCATTAAAAATAATCAATCTTTTTTTTTTCTATCTTTGTCCTTATTAAAGAAATACTTTTTTTGGATAAGATTACTTTAGAGTTTTAATCAACATAATGAATGTATGCCGGTGATGTGTGCTTGTTGTAATGTGTGCTTGTTGTATTGTGTGCTTGTTGTGATGTGTGCTTGTTGTGATGTGTGCTTGTTGTGATGTGTGCTTGTTGTGATGTGTGCTTGTTGTGATGTGTGCTTGTGGTGATGTTTGCTTGTGGTGATGTGTGCTTGTGGTGCCGTGTGCTTGTGATGATGTGTGTATGTGGTGATGTGTGTATGTGGTGATGTGTGCTTGTGTTGATGTGTGTGTATATGGTAATGTGTGTATGTTTTCATGTGTGTATGTGGGGATTTGTGTATGTGATGTGTATGTCATTTGATGTATGTGTATGTGGTGTGTGCGAATGTGGTGAGGATGGGGCTGCTATGGCTCCCAATATGTTTTCTGTATCCACTAATGTCAGCAGTTATCAAAGAGATTAGACTGCTCCTTGTTGCTATGGATTTGTTACTTCTAAAGATTTGATTTGGGGGAGTAACACACTTGTCTCTGTCAGGGCTGAGTGTAAGGGGGGGGGCACATCCGGGACACATTTTCAGTGGGCGCCTAAATCGTCATTTTCATGCAAAGTACAAATTTACTGTTTGGTGCGGAAGTGGGAGCCTAGGGGTACGGAAGAGGGTGCCTAGGGAATAGAAGAAGAGGGCGCCAAAGAAAGGCGGAAGAGGGTGTCTAAAGGGTACGCAAGTATGCGCCTAAAGGTCTAAATTTAGGCTTAGCCACCATTTTTAACGACCATAGTCTCCTCCCCCAGGCACTGGCCTCTCCCCCCTATCCGTTTCAAAGACATTACCCTTCAGGTCTTTTTATCTCAATAGAAAGTAGACACCAGTCACTGAATGTAGATTACCCTTGCCGGTCCATAGAACTAAAAGGTTTGAGAATCATTGTACTACTTTCTTACTTCTTTTACTATATGTTTACGCATTAAACTTTAAATGCCGTTACTATATTGTGGACAGTAATATTTCTTATATTGGGTAACTAAAACTAATTTCTTTTGTTACAATTTCTTAGATTTTAAAATCTCATTTAAAAATTAAACTTGTTGAAAGCAAACATTTTAAAATCTCAATTAAAAATTAAACTTGTTGAAAGCAAACATTTTAAAATCTCAATTAAAAATTAAACTGGTTGAAAGCAAACATTTTAAAATCTCAATTAAAAATTAAACTTGTTGAAAGCAAACATTTTAAAATCTCAATTAAAAATTAAACTTGTTGAAAGCAAACATTTTAAAATCTAAATTAAAAATTAAACTTGTTGAAAGCAAACATTTTAAAATCTAAATTAAAAATTAAACTTGTTTAAAGCAATCATTTTAAAATCTAAATTAAAAATTAAACTTGTTGAAAGCAAACATTTTAAAATCTCAATTAAAAATTAAACTTGTTGAAAGCAAACATTTTAAAATCTAAATTAAAATTAAACTTGTTGAAAGCAAACATTTTAAAATCTCAATTAAAAATTAAACTTGTTGAAAGCAAACATTTTAAAATCTCAATTAAAAATTAAACTTGTTGAAAGCAAACATTTAAAAATCTAAATTAAAAATTAAACTTGTTGAAAGCAAACATTTTAAAATCTAAATTAAAAATTAAACTTGTTGAAAGCAAACATTTTAAAATCTAAATTAAAAATTAAACTTGTTGAAAGCAAACATTTTAAAATCTCAATTAAAAATTAAACTTGTTGAAAGCAAACATTTTAAAATCTAAATTAAAATTAAACTTGTTGAAAGCAAACATTTTAAAATCTCAATTAAAAATTAAACTTGCTGAAAGCAAACATTTTAAGATCTAAATTAAAAATTAAACTTGCTGAAAGCAAAAATTTTAAAATCTAAAATAAAAATTAAACTTGCTGAAAGCAAACATTTTAAAATCTAAATTAAAAATTAAACTTGCTGAAAGCAAACATTTTAAAATCTAAATTAAAAATTAAACTTGCTGAAAGCAAATATTTTAAAATCTAAATTAAAAATTAAACTTGTTGAAAGCAAACATTTTAAAATCTCAATTAAAAATTAAACTTGTTGAAAGCAAACATTTTAAAATCTCAATTAAAAATTAAACTTGTTGAAAGCAAACATTTTAAAATCTCAATTAAAAATTAAACTTGTTGAAAGCGAACATTTTAAAATCTAAATTAAAATTAAACTTGTTGAAAGCAAACATTTTAAAATCTAAATTAAAAATTAAACTTGCTGAAAGCAAACATTTTAAGATCTAAATTAAAAATTAAACTTGCTGAAAGCAAACATTTTAAAATCTAAATTAAAAATTAAACTTGCTGAAAGCAAATATTTTAAAATCTAAATTAAAAATTAAACTTGCTAAAAGCAAACATTTTAAAATCTAAATTAAAAATTAAACTTGCTGAAAGCAAACATTTTAAAATCTAAATTAAAAATTAAACTTGCTGAAAGCAAACATTTTAAAATCTAAATTAAAAATTAAACTTGCTGTAAGCAAACATTTTAAAATCTAAATTAAAAATTAAACTTGCTGAAAGCAAACATTTTAAAATCTAAATTAAAAATTAAACTTGCTGAAAGCAAACATTTTAAAATCTAAATTAAAAATTAAACTTGCTGAAAGCAAATATTTTAAAATCGCTTTAATTAAAACACTCTCCAAACAGGGACCGCACGAGAGCTCTTTAGTTGTTGATATTAATTACAATAACTGTTGTGATTTTTCAGCCTTACAAAATGGCTGTTGCATGTTGTATGAAATCAGAGCTCCACTACCGGTGTGGAGTCAAAGATCATCGTAAAGGTGGACATTGCAATAGTGTAACACAGTGTTGCAACAAAAAGATATATTGGCCAGCCTCTTAACACATTTTCAGACATTGCGTCAACAGAAACAAGTCCTATTCGGATATTAAATGTGGACCAATACAGTTGAGTCAAGGGACCAATACAGTGGAGTCAGGGACCAATACAGTGGAGTCAAGGGACCAATACAGTGGAGTCAAGAGACCAATACAGTGGAGTCAAGGGACCAATAAAGTGGAGTCAGGGACCAACACAGTGGAGTCAGGGACCAACACAGTGGAGTCAGAGACCAATACACCTCATAGCCAAACATTTCTTGCATGAGGTCACCTCATAACCACACATTTCTTGCATGATTTAACCTAATAGCCAAACATTTCTTGCATGATTTAACCTAAAAGCCAAACATTTCTTGCATGATGACACATCATAGCCACACATTTCTTGCATGAGGTCATGTCATAGCCACACATTTCTTTCATCAAAATCGCTTTAATTAAAACACTCTCCAAACAGGGACCGCACGAGAGCTCTTTAGTTGTTGATATTAATGACAATAACTGTTGTGATTTTTCAGCCTTACAAAATGGCTGTTGCATGTTGTATGAAATCAGAGCTCCACTATAACCACATATTTCCTTTGTGCCACATCTGTCCTCAAAGCGTAGTCATACAATTTCCTCCACTTGTGTCAAAATCTATACACCTTTCCCTATCCGAGAGACCTCCAAGTTTTCCTATCCGAGAGACTTCCAAGTTTCCCTACCCTAAATCTGAGAACTTCAAGTTTCCCTTATCCTAAACCAGAGAGTTTAAAATTTCCCTATCCTAGACCCCCGTCTGTGTGGTTCCTTGATTGTCGGGTACGGAGAATTACGCAGTTGTAGGTTAAATAAAAAAATCAGATCAAAGAAAAGTAACATTGAAAAACATCTATTAATGAATTATTGTTTCATTAAATCTATTTAAACAATAAATAAAATTATCTTTTGATCTTCCCGATAATGTCATGAAATATTTTAGCAAGGAAAAAACCCTGTTGTCTCCCTTTTTTGTTCAGATCTTAATGGAAATGATGGGCAGACGAAAAAAGCCGAAGAAAGAAGACCACACTCAGCGCTTTGATATCTCCAAATGGAAACTGTTACGTTTTTGTTTAAGGCATTCTTAAGGATAGGAATGAAAGGGAAGCATTTCCAATCCAATACCACCGGGCTATCTTCATCCTAAACTATTGTATTGATAGATACCACCGGGCTACCTTCATCCTAAACTATTGTATTGATAGATACCACCGGGCTACCTTCATCCTAAACTATTATATTGATAGATACCACCGGGCTACCTTCATCCTAAACTATTGTATTGATAAATACCACCGGGCTACCTTCATCCTAAACTATTGTATTGATAGATACCACCGGGCTATCTTCATCCTAAACTATTGTATTGATAGATACCACCGGGCTACCTTCATCCTAAACAATTGCATTGATAGATACCACCGGGCTATCTTCATCCTAAACTATTGTATTGATAGATACCACCGGGCTATCTTCATCCTAAACTATTGTATTGATAGATACCACCGGGCTATCTTCATCCTAAACTATTGTATTGATAGATACCACCGGGCTAACTTCATCCTAAACAATTGCATTGATAGATACCACCGGGCTATCTTCATCCTAAACTATTGTATTGATCGATACCACCGGGCTATCTTCATCCTAAACAATTGCATTGATAGATACCACCGGGCTAACTTCATCCTAAACTATTGTATTGATAGATACCACCGGGCTACCTTCAACCTTAAATATTTTATTGATATATATCACCGAGCTACATTCAACCTAAACTATTGTATTGGTAAATACCAAAGGGCTACATTCAACCTAAACTATGGTATTGATAGATAACATTAGGCTACCTTCACCCTAAACTATTGTATTGATAGATACCACTGGGGTACCTTCAACCTAAACTATTGTATTGATAGATACCACTGGGCTACCTTCGACCTAAACTATTGTATTGATAGATATCACCGGGCTACCTTCGACCTAAACTATTATATTGATAGATATTACCGGGCTACCTTCGACCTAAACTATTGTATTGATAGATGTCACTGGGCTACCTTCGACCTAAACTATTGTATTGATATATACCATTGGGCTACCTTCAATCTAAACTATTGTATTGATAGATACCACTGGGATACCTTTAACCTAAACTTTCGTGTTGATAGATGTCCTCCGTTTTAAGATAAAGAGGGACAAATCAATAAATCAATCGAAGAATCAGTTGATCAATCTATATGAGCCATTCCAAAGCCCTACATGGGCTGTAGCGCCACCGGCTTGGATGGAAACTATATGAAATTAAAACCTTAAAACTTTTTATAGACATGTCGAGTACCCCATGAAGATATAATAGGAGAACCGTTTCTAGAGTTGCATATCATTAAAAAAACAAAACAAAATACTAATACATATTGAAAATCATCAACAATTTTACAGACGGACAAATTTTGTGCGGACACACTTTAAAATAAAATGTCACGGTACGTTGATTTTGGGTTAAGTAGTCTATGTATGGTTTCTCTTGATTGTATTGTGTCAATAGTCTATGTATGGTTTCTCTTGATTGTATTGTGTCAATAGTCTATGTATGGTTTCTCTTGATTGTATTGTGTCAGTAGTCTATGCATGGTTTCTCTTGATTGTATTGTGTCAGTAGTCTATGTATGGTTTCTCTTGATTGTATTGTGTCAATAGTCTATGTATGGTTTCTCTTGATTGTATTGTGTCAATAGTCTATGTATGGTTTCTCTTGATTGTATTGTGTCAGTAGTCTATGTATGGTTTCTCTTGATTGTATTGTGTCAGTAGTCTATGTATGGTTTCTCTCGATTGTATTGTGTCAGTAGTCTATGTATGGTTTCTCTTGATTGTATTGTGTCAATAGTCTTTGTATAGTTTCTCTTGATTGTATTGTGTCAATAGTCTATGTATGGTTTCTCTTGATTGTATTGTGTCAATAGTCTATGTATGGTTTCTCTTGATTGTATTGTGTCAGTAGTCTATGTATGGTTTCTCTTGATTATATTGTGTCAATAGTCTATGTATGGTTTCTCTTGATTGTATTGTGTCAGTAGTCTATGTATGGTTTCTCTTGATTGTATTGTGTCAATAGTCTATGTATGGTTTCTCTTGATTGTATTGTGTCAATAGTCTTTGTATGGTTTCTCTTGATTGTATTGTGTCAATAGTCTATGTATGATTTCTCTTGATTGTATTGTGTCAGTAGTCTATGTATGGTTTCTCTTGATTGTATTGTGTCAATAGTCTATGTATGGTTTCTCTTGATTGTATTGTGTCAGTAGTCTATGTATGGTTTCTCTTGATTGTATTGTGTCAATAATCTATGTATGGTTTCTCTTGATTGTATTGTGTCAGTAGTCTATGTATGGTTTCTCTTGATTGTATTGTGTCAATAGTCTATGTATGGTTTCTCTTGATTGTATTGTGTCAATAGTCTTTGTATGGTTTCTCTTGATTGTATTGTTTCAGTAGTCTATGTATGGTTTCTCTTGATTGGATTGTGTCAGTAGTCTATGTATGGTTTCTCTTGATTGTATTGTGTCAATAGTCTATGTATGGTTTCTCTTGATTGTATTGTGTCAATAATCTATGTATGGTTTCTCTTGATTGTATTGTGTCAGTAGTCTATGTATGGTTTCTCTTGATTATTATTATGCAAGTTAAGCAAGCAATCTCGTTTTGTGTTGACATTTGCACAATGACTCGTGAACCTTTCAAGGCCATCCTACAATTCTTGCCGACATGTACGGACAAACAAGTCATTTAGATCAAATGTTTTCGAACTGTTCGTAAATTTACCGTATCCGGAAATTTGATCGAAAGAAATTTCGTCGACGGAAAATTGATCGAAGGAAATTTGATCGAACGGAAACTTGGTCTTTTATTTTTTTTAGTTTACACGTTAAAATTTTGGGTCAAATTTCTTTTTGAAAGCAATTTTTTGTTTTACTACATAGTATAGTGCGTTCAAATATAAATTTGACGAAAATTTTAACGTGTGAACTGAAAAAAAGATTCGATCAAATTTCCGTCGATGAAATTTCTTTCGATGCAATTTCCGGTAATCTAAATTGACGGATGCTTGGCAAAAGTTTCCACTTAAGTTCAGAGCAATTGTGATGATTATATTAAAGAAAGCTTGAGCCGAGAATAGAATAACACTGGGGCGTCAAAGGGGGGTTGATCCACTCCAACAGGGCGTCAGTGTTATGTGATACACATACACGGATATTTCGGTGTAAATTTAAGTATTGCTGTTAAATTCTGATTGGTCAGCTCAGACACCTGGGAAGTTACAACCTGCCTAGGGACCTAATCATGCAAACTGTCATCCTGCCTAGGGACCTAATCATGCAATCTGAAATCCTGCCTAGGGACCTAATCATGCAAGATGTCATCCTGCATAGGGACCTAATTTTACAAGCTGCCATCTTGCCTCAGGATCTAATCATGCAAGCTGTTATCTTGCCTCAGGACCAAATCATACAAGCTGCCATCTTGCCTCAAGACCTAATCATGCAAGCTGTCATTCTGCCTAGCGACTTAATATGCAAGCTGTCATCTTGCCTCAAGACCTAATCATGCACGCTGTCATCTTGCCTCAGGACATAATCATACATCAGTCCCAGACAATTATCGCTTTGCTATTTTTAAAAAAATATATTAAACGTGTCCGTACTTAATAACAGGATTAGCAATTTTACGCGGTCGATACTTCATAGCGTTACTAAATATTGTTACCGCCCGGGCGGTATCGGTTTAAATTCTGCCGAACGTCGTCCGACTTGTCCACGCCAATTAGTGCTACTACTACTTAATGATGTATTTAAGCCACCTGGTCGAGAAAAATTTCTATATCGGTCATGTCGTGCAAGGTACCATTCGGATATGTCATGCAAGGTACCGTTCGGACATGTCATGCAAGTTACAATTCACCCATGTCATTCAAGGCACTCTTTGGACATGTCATACAATGTCATCCGGGGTCACATCGATCCTAAATGGCAAAAAAATAATGTGTTCTTTTTTCGACAGGGAATTATGAGGCTTCATGCCGGAATAATCGAATATTATTACCGGAATAATCGAATCTTATTACCGGAATAATCGAATCTTATTATTTACACTTATTGATTCTTTAGTTAATATGTAATCGATTTGAAAACACAGCTAAATTTCAATATTAAAAAATCCCCAATATTTCTCGATATTTGATTCCAGATTTGATCGCTATTTGATTTGTTTGAACAGTTCAGTCAATATTTAAACCTATTACCACCACCGACACCTCCCGTACACCCATTCGTGGCGACAAAAACTCTGTTTTATCATATCTTGATGTCATTATTTCATTCATTGGATGCTAGTGTCATTTATCATCATTTCATTCATTGGATGCTAGTGTCATTTATCATTATTTCATTCATTGGATGCTAGTGCCATTTATCATAATTTCATTCATTGGACGCTAGTGTCATTTATCATTATTTCATTCATTGGATGCTAGTGTCATTTATCATTATTTCATTCATTGGATGCTAGTGTCATTTATCATCATTTCATTCATTGGATGCTAGTGTCATTTATCATCATTTCATTCATTGGATGCTAGTGTCATTTATCATCATTTCATTCATTGGACGCTAGTGTCATTTATCATCATTTCATTCATTGGATGCTAGTGTCATTTATCATTATTTCATTCATTGGATGCTTGCTTCATTAAAAAAAATCAATGGTGAGATTAGAGGAAAAAGGTCGTTCATGAAGAGTTCAAAGTGCCATTCAAAACTTATTAGCCACACACATTACATTAGTCACACACATCACACTAGTCACACACATCACACTAGTCACACACATCACATTAGCCACACACATCACACTAGCCTCACACATCGCACTAGCCACACACATCACCTTAGTCACACACATCACACTAGCCAAACACATCAAATTAGCCAAACACATCACATTAGCCACACACATCACACTAGCCTCACACATCACAATAGCCACACACATCACACTAGTCACACACATCACACTAGCCAGACACATCACATTAGCCACACACATCACATTAGCCACACACATCACATTAGCCACACACATCACATTAGCCACATACATCACACTAGCCTCACACATCACACTAACCACACACATCACCTTAGTCACACACATCACACTAGCCAAACACATCAAATTAGCCAAACACATCACATTAGCCACACACATCACACTAGCCTCACACATCACAATAGCCACACACATCACACTAGTCACACACATCACACTAGCCAGACACATCACATTAACCACACACATCACATTAGCCACATATCACATTAGCCACACACATCACACTAGTCACACACATCACACTAGCCCCACACATCACACTAGCCACACACATCACACTAGCCACACACATCACATTAGCCACACACATCACATTAGCCAAACATATCACACTAGTCACACACATCACATTAGCCAAACACATCACACTAGCCACACACATCACAATAGCCAAACACATCACACTAGGCACACACATCACATTAGCCACACACATCACATTAGCCAAAAACATCACACTAGTCACACACATCACATTAGCCAAACACATCACACTAGTCACACACATCACATTAGCCAAACACATCACACTAGTCACACACATCACATTAGCCAAACACATCACACTAGCCACACACATCACAGTAGCCACACAAATCACATTTGTTACCTTTTTAAAGTTAAATATTTTAAAGTTGTGATATTTGCGTTAGCCTATAATGGCTATCTTTACGTTAGGCTATAATGGCTATCGCTAGACTTCTTTCACTCTTCACGGGCTTTTGGTAGTCTAAAGAACTCCAGGATTTAGAAGATAGAAAAAATAACAACAATAGGGGTTAAATTGACTCTTTAAAAGTATCAATTTATTTAAAAATAAACAATTTGTATTTTTAAAGTCCATAATTTCTTCTCCTAAAATGCATCAAATTTGAGCATTTTTATTGTTTTTTAAGAAATATTATTTATTTTACATGTACATTTATATATTTTAAGAGATACAACAAAAACAGAGCCGTGACTATGCATTACACAGACTTTACCGGAGCTATTTTTGCCACCGTGCCTGTTGTCTATACGTGTCTAAGCAATACCTAGACTTTACAAGAGCTACTTATAGCCACTGCACCTGCTGTGTCAGGCCTATCTGTTGAAGACGAAACAAAGCAACAATCTTTATGCTAATTGGAAGGGGCAATGGGTCAATGGGTCATCCAATCTATGGCATGAATAAAGATCTAACTGTCATTCAAATATAAATACATTTAAAAAGTACAACAGCCTTCCATCTCTCTTAAAGATGTTAATTTTTTTTTCAGGAGAGTTTAAAAAAAAAATCCGTATTCATATTTTAATCCACTGCAAGCTTGCACATAATCCACTGCAAGCTTGCACATAATCCATTGTAATCAAATGAACCATTTACATATCACAAAATAAGGATAAATCCACAAGAGAATATTATGTCCCCTTTGAGAGTCTCATTAAAAAGAATTCACATGAGTGATGTCTCAAACTCTTTCTTCCAATCTCGTGAGACCTGATAGATATTATAGCAGCCGCAAAGCACCATGTACTTCAACGTTTTCCTGAAGTAGGGGCTGATTATACAGTAGAGGATAAAGTTAACAGAGAAATTAATGGCCTGCATTAAGTTGAGCACCGCCTCGAACGACGAGGTGGTGGGACTGTCTGTCATCTGCATAACTTGTAAGATTGTCTCCGAAGGCGCGACGAGAATGAAGAACAGAACGACAATGGCGACGAGGGTAATGGTCAAGATGTGGGACGAGCTCCGGGTCTGGTCCTGCCTGCCCAGGTGCTTCCGGAGCTTGTAGGAGCGGTAGATCTTTCGGCAGAGGCACACGTTGAAGTAGACGAGGAGGACGAGGGGGATGTAGTTGCCAAGGATGGCCCAGGCGACCCGGTACGCCGTCTCGACCGCCTGGCTGTCGTTGAGGGGAACCATCCGAAAAGTGTATCGCAAGGGTTTGATGTTTGTGCGTGGTGTGGGAGTGACGTGATGGGACGAATAGGACGATGAAAGCATAGATGATGAGGAATGTGACTGCGATGATGTGGTGAGCTCGAGCCAGAATTCCGGAAATGACAAGTTTGTTTGCGAGGTGATCAGGTCAGCACCGTTCATAATTGTGCTAGTGTTGGTCGGGCAGTAGGTCACGGCCTTGAACCTCCACAACACGGGGACGTTGAAACCGACTGAGAATATAAAAGTGAAGACGATAATGTACTTGATGCGACGTGTCGTCAGGTAGAGGTCTTGTCTGAGGGGGTAGCAGATGGCCATGAACCTCTCCAGTGACATCGCCACCGTCAGCATTGTGCTCTCCATGATGAAAACGTTGATGATGGCATAGGAGTAGCGGCCGTAATTGAAGAGGACGCCCTGGTCCGGGAAGATTTTGTCGGCGGGTATGAACATGGTCAGGAAGGCAAACACGCAGAACATCAGGTCTGAGACGGCCAGTGAGATGAGGCAAAGGTTGGCCGCCTGCTCCAGGGTCCTGAATGACTTCTGCAACTTTCGCCTGTTGAGAGGATTTAATAAAAAAAGTTAAATGAAATTTTAAGCATTTTAAAAATAATAACGAGAAAAGATTTTCTGAATGTTTGAACATGTTTCTATTTCTTGTTGTAGTTTCATTTGTCGTGTCTGCTGAGGAAGGCTCTTAGACGAAACGTTTTAATCCTGTCTTTCAATTCAAGCATCCCCATACCTTGCTCTAATATTTCCTTCATTGTTTAAAAGCGAGTTTCTTTTGGGAGCCAAACAGAAAAATTTTTTTTAGTCCTGAATGGAAGCACAAACAGCAAGTGCATCACGTTATGGAGGATTTAGTTCCCCGAAAACAAAATCACGTCACTGTCAACCTCACACATACGTCATCTAATCAATTCAAAGCACGGTAACATAAGCACGGCAACATACCTATCGTACACCCACCTCGTTAAGATGGCAAGATTGAGCAGATTGCCAACTATGCCGAACACGCAGACGGCAGGCAGGGCGAAGTGAGCAATGTTCGCCTCCAGCGCTGTCATGTCCCTTTGGCCCTCCTTGGGCTCTGGGTCGCACATTGGAACTCCTGCCCCGCTACCGTTGCCGAACGCATCTGTTTCGTTCATTGGTATCAACATCGCCAGCGGAAGTGGACCGGAGTGACATCTCTTGGAGAGAACTCTGGTTTACCTTCCATCAGACGTGGAAGTGACAGAGTTGTCGGACCTGATCATCTGCTGCGCGGTATTAAAACATCACAGAGCGGGTTTGGAATCTGAAACAAAAAATTTGATAAATTATTGGAATGATTTGATCAATTACTGGAAAAGATTTGATCAATTACTGGAAAGGATTTGATCAATTATTGGAAGTATTTGATCAATTATTGGCAGGATTTGATCAATTATTGGAAAGATTTGAACAATTACTGGAAAGGATTTGATCAATTATTGGCAGGATTTGAACAATTACTGGAAGGATTTGATCAATTACTGGAAAGGATTTGATCAATTATTGGAATTATTTGATCAATTATTGGCAGGATTTGATCAATTATTGGAAGGATTTGATCAATTATTGGAAGGATTTGATGAATTATTGGAAGGCTTTGACCAATTATTGGCAGGATTTTATCAATTATTGGAGTGATTTGATCAATTATTGGAAGTATTTGATCAATTTTTGGAAGTTTTTGATCAATTTTTGGAAGTTTTTGATCAATTAGTGGAGTGATTTTATCAATTATTGGAAGGTTTTGATCAATTATTGGAAGACTTTGATCAATTATTGGAGTGATTTTATCAATTATTGGAAGGATTTGATCGATTATTGGAAGGTTTTGATCAATTATTGGGAAGATGTGATTACTTATTGGAATGATTTGATCAATTATTGGTTGGATTTGATCAATTATTTGTGTTATTTGATCCATTATTGGAAGGATTTGATCAATGTTACAACAAATTATTATCTATATACCCCAAGTATCTTGTGAAAGTAGTCCCTTAGTTTGAAAAACTTGATTGGAACCAATTTGACATTGACAGCTGGTTGGTTCTGTCATGAATACGCCTAGCCACCTTCTGTGGAGGTTTCATAATGGAATAACTCCATTTTTTGGGTTGTTTTGTGAGCTGCTTTAGGAATGGGACATGCCGAGTAGTTTTTGGTTTTAATGAGGTGGTTGAGGGAGTACATGGGAAATCACCGAATCGAGTGGACGCCATTTTGTGTTTCCAATGCCTTTGAAAATTTGGCATACTCTCAAACCAAACAAAAGCGGGTGTTGAATTTCACAAGAGTCAATCAAAGATGGAAGGATAGTCCAATAAAAATGTCAAGAGAAACACCAGACAAAGACAATGATTTACGCGCCTACGATTTATGCAGCCTAAAAAATTATTTACCTTTACTTATTATCTAGTTTTTTAAAACTCAGAAATAACATAGAATATAAGGTTGGGGGGGGGGGAGGGGGGTAACACCACTGTTAACGTATTTTTGAAGGAGAGTTTGTTGACAATGGTGTAGGAACAGGCTAAACTTTTTTATATTGAGGGTGTAGTATTTTGGTTTCTTCGTAGGAGAAGGCGGCAAAAATGTTTGTCAGTCACGGGTCAGATCTATTCCTGCGTAGTGTGACGTCAGATCTATTCCTGGGTAGTGGGACGTCAGATCTATTTCTGGGTAGTGAGAGTCCAGATCTATTCCAGAGTAGTGTTAGGTCAGCTCTACTCCTGAGCAGTTTGAGTTCAGATCTATACCTGAGCAGTGTTAGGTAAGATCTATTCGAGTAGTGTTAAGTCAACTCTAGTCCTGTGTAGTGTGAGGTCAGCTCTATTTTTTAGGAGTGTCAGGTGAGCTCTATTCCTGAGTAGTGTGAGGTCAACTCTAGTCCGAGTAGTGTTGGGTTAACTTTAGTCCTGAGTAGTGTTGGGTCGGTGATCGACTACACACATGCTCACCCAATCCTTTGCAAGCAAGACTGAACTGCAAAAATGGGTCCGAATCCAGAATCAAGGACTGTGATATATCTGTAGTGCATCCAAGACCACGCCCACAGGTGCTGTGGTGCATCCAAGACCACACCCACAACTGCTGTAGTGCATCCACGACCACACCCACAGTTGCTGTGGTGCATCCAAGACCACACCCACAGGTGCTGTGGTGCATCCAACACCACATCCAAAGGTGCTGTGGTGCATCAAAGACCACACCCACAGGGGCTGTGGAAATCTTAGCTACCGTAGAGCCACTAGAAATCAGAATTGACACGGCACAAGATTGAATCAAAAGGAACACTGCTTCCCAGTGCAAAATAACTGGTTTGCAGTGCAATGGGTTCCAAGACAAGGTAGCAGTGCAATGGGTTCCAAGTCAAGGTAGCAATGCAATGGGTTCCAAGACAAGGTAGCAGTGGATTGGGTTCCAAGACAATGTAGCAGTGGATTGGGTTCCAAGACAAGGTAGCAGTGGATTGGGTTCCAAGACAAGGTAGCAGTGGATTGGGTTCCAAGACAAGGTAGCAGTGGATTGGGTTCCAAGACAAGGTAGCAGTGCAATGGGTTTCAAGACAAGGTAACAATGCAATGGGTTCCAAGACAAGGTAGCAGTGGATTGGGTTCCAAGACAAGGTAGCAGTGCAATGGATTTCAAGACAAGGTAGCAGTGCAATGGGTTCCAAGACAAGGTAGCAGTTTAATGGGTTCCAAGACAAGGTAGCAGTGCAATGGGTTCCAAGACAAGGTAGCAGTGCAATGGGTTTCAAGACAAGGTAACAATGTAATGGGTTCCAAGACAAGGTAGCAGTGGATTGGGTTCCAAGACAAGGTAACAATGCAATGGGTTCCCAAGACAAAGTAGCAGTGGATTGGGTTCCAAGACAAGGTAGCAGTGCAATGGGTTCCAAGACAAGGTAGCAGTGCAATGGGTTCCAAGACATAGCAGTGCAATGGGTTCCAAGACAAGGTAACAGTGCAATGGGTTTAAAGGTGCAAGGTCAAGTACAAATACCGGGGGGTACCTACCTTAGCTAGGCCAGTACCAAAGATAACTGATGACTTAAATATATGCTTGCTCCCTTTTCCTTGAAAGCCTTGCAAACTTGATATCTTACTGAAAACCTTGCATACTTGATATCATACTGAAAGCCTAGCATACTTGATATCTTACACTCACTGAAAGCCTTGCATACTTGATATCTTACTGAAAACCTTGCATACTTGATATCATACTGAAAGCCTAGCATACTTGATATCTTACACTCATTGAAAGCCTTGCATACTTGATATCTTACTGAAAGCCTTGCATACTTGATATCTTACACTCATTGAAAGCCTTGCATACTTGATATCTTACACTCATTGAAAGCCTTGCATACTTGATATCTTACACTCATTGAAAGCCTTGCATACTTGATATCTTACACTCATTGAAAGCCTTGCATACTTGATATCTTACACTCATTGAAAGCCTTGCATACTTGATATCTTACACTCATTGAAAGCCTTGCATACTTGATATCTTACACTCTTTGAAAGCCTTGCATACTTGATATCTTACACTCATTGAAAGCATTGCATACTTGATATCTTACACTCATTGAAAGCCTTGCATACTTGATATCTTACACAGCCGAGTGCCGCCAAATAAGAAACAACCAATTTGGTACTTATCAAGCGGAAGGGGGATATGCGGGGGGGGGGGGGGATAGACAAAATAGTCTTGTATTTGTATATTTATAGATTTGTATATTTGTGTATTTGTATATTTATTTATTTGTATATTTGTGTATTTGGATATTTATGTATTTATATATTTGTTTTTTGTATTTTTATGTATTTGTATATTTGTAAATTTATGTATTTATATATTTGTGTATATGTATATCTGTGTATATGTATATCTGTGTATATGTATATCTGTGTATTTGTATAGTTGTATATTTGTATATTGATTTCATTTCTATGACATTTTAACAATCTGTGCGGTAAAATAGGTTAGATCTAATAATTGATTCCCCTGAACCGGACCGAGCCGGCCCCATCCGACCGCCGATCTCTTGTTCCAGTTTCACTTCTAGAAGTAATTTGATATCTTAAAACAACGGTGCTCAAACGTTTTAATCAGGGGGCAGGTTCATTGTCCCTCAGACACTGTTGTGGTGATAGCCCGTGGAAGTATTGGAGGCAGCAGACACATTTTATTGAAACTTGATCAGTTATTTTGCGCCCATATTTTACGCTTTACTGACTGGACACCCACTACGTAATAGCAAAACAAAATCTATATCATTGGTGACCAACTTTTCAATTCACTTTTTAGCCAGCCAAGCAGGTAGAGCGCTATACAGCACATATGGACAGTGTGACCTTATATAATTTATATATGTAAGTATGTATGTATATAACTTTAATACATATAAAAATGGATCAAAACAAAATTTGGCATGGTCATTTCTCCTGACCCTAGCGTGGTTACTATCAGAGATTAATCAAAATTCCTTTCCCCAACAAGCTGTAATAAAAAAATCATTCAAATTTAGAGAGTATTTAGCGTAATAATCTTACTGTGAAATGGCATCGTGGCTCTCTCAAGAGCGCTCAAAATGTTTTATATTGTGCATGCTCAAGAGGCTTAAGAAAATATGGAATGAAAAAGATATAGCCCCCAGCACCAAAATCAGGCTTTTGCGCTCATTAGTCCCCTTCATTTTTCTGGTATGCCTGTGAGTCCTGGCCATTAACAGCAGAACTTGAAAGAAAAATAAAGGCCATGGAAATGTTTCAGAAACATTCTTGGAATCTGCTATAGAGACCATATCACCAATGAACAAGTGAAAGAAAGGATTCGTCAAGCAATTGGGCAGTACGATGACCTCTTGGTAACTGTAAAAAAGCGCAAACTGGAATGGTATGACAAGAAAGTAAGGGCTCATCAAAGAAATCATGCAGGGAAAACGAGAGGAGGGAGAAGAAGAGGAAGACAGAGATTATGTGTTTGATGTAATCATATTCTCTAATGATATGGGAATATGTGTTACATCATTTATAGAAAATACATACAAGCGGGGTGAGGCCTTAGAATAAAAGATTCATAAAGTTCAGGTTCGTTGAAAAGTGGGGCGGTGGCGTACCGGGGTGGGGTGGGGGTTAACCACCCTAATTGTTCTTTTAGTATTTGTTTTACCTACTTTATATAATAGGTGTATGAGCGGGGTGGTGGGGAGGTGGGGGTGCCAGGCAGTATGTTGTGAGATACGTCACTGAATTGGTGGCTGTATTTAATGACAATTGATATGCACCAGCAAGACTTAGCAATGGCAGGTAGATGGTAGCAATGGCAGGCAGATGGTAGCAATGGCAGGCAGATGGTAGCAATGGCAGGCAGATGGTAGCAATGGCGAGTAGATGGTAGAAATGGCAGGTAGAGGGTAGAAAGGGCAGGTAGAGGGTATCAATGTCAGGTAGATGGTAGCAATAGCAGTTAGATGGCAGCAATAGAAGGTAGATGGCAGCAAGGGCAGGCAGATGGTAGCAATGGCAGGTAAATAGTAGCAATGGCAGGTAGATGGTAGCAACGGCATGTAGATAGTAACAAGGGCAGGTAGATAGTAACAACCGCAGGTAGATAGTAACAACGGCAGGTAGACAGTAACAACGGCAGGTAGATAGTAACAACAGCAGGTAGATAGTAACAACGGCAGGTAGATAGTAACAACGGCAGGTAGATAGTAACAACAGCAGGTAGATAGTAACAACGGCAGGTAGATAGTAACAAGGGCAGGTAGATAGTAACAACCGCAGGTAGATAGTAACAACGGCAGGTAGACAGTAACAACGGCAGGTAGATAGTAACAACAGCAGGTAGATAGTAACAACGGCAGGTAGACAGTAACAACGGCAGGTAGATAGTAACAACAGCAGGTAGATAGTAACAACGGCAGGTAGATAGTAACAACGGCAGGTAGATAGTAGCACAATGTGCCTCCATTGGCACCTGGGTAGCACCGGACTGTATCTTTGCATAGACTAATACAACTGACCGCACAATTTCAACCTTTAAAAAAACTCTGACGTCACCATTCCTGTAATAAAGTAAAAACTAAAAAATGTTTCTGTAAGGGAGATCATCCAAATGATTGTTAGAGAAATATTGGAAGGATTTGTCGAAACCTCCCAAACTTTGTACGTAAATGACCATAAAATTAATTTAAAAAAAAAAACTTACTGAAAAAAATATAGCTCAAAGTCTTGCGACACACAAGTGAACCTTAAGCGACACTGGGGTGTGTGTCGCGACACCCCAACTGAAAACCAAGGAAACTGAGTAGAGTAAAAATACACATTTTAAATCTTCAGGGTTATTTCCCAGCTTGTTGCATCCACTTGTGATAAAGAAAGTCTTAGCGATATGTACATTTTTCAAGACACTCAACATTCATGAATGATCAATTTGATCAATTTATTATTCACTCACCATCCACCCACCATCCACCCAAGATCGACAAATAATCTATGTGCGAGCCTGTAATAATCCCAATCACAATCAACTACTCAACCAATCGCGATCCACTTACAATCGACTCACATTCCAAAATGATCCTCTAACGATCAACTAATGATCCAATTAACATTCTATAAAGATACAATCACGATCCACTAATAATCCACTCACGATCCACTAATAATCCACTCACGATCCACTAATAATCCACCCACGATCCACTAATAATCCACTCACGAATGCTCTTGCAAAAATTCAAACTCGAAGCTTACAATAATTTATAAAAACTTTGATGACTCCCAAGTGTCTGCCATTTTCCATTAATCCACTAGACACGGATTATATCCGATAATATCTTCAGCCAAATTTCGTACTGACATATTTATGGCACATTACATTTATGAAATCCCCCCCCCGTCCCCCCTCCCCGCTAGTTTTTCTACTTCCCCTCCCTGTCTGTATTGTGTCAACGTTTTTATCAGCCGCTAAAATGAGCGTGGGACCCTGGGCAAGTACAGCTTATAGCATTAGACTCGGTACAAGTACAGCTTATAGCATTAGACTCGGTACAAGTGCAGCTTATAGCTTTAGACTCGGTACAAGTACAGCTTATAGACGGATGCTCTGCACATGTACAGCTCATACATTGAGACTCGGTACAAGAACAGATAATAAATTGAGACTCGGTACAAGAACAGCTTAGAGATTGAGACTCGGTACGAGTAGAGCTTTTTATCTTATTGACGATTTTTGGTTCATTATATTCCCAATAAACGACTTGTTATTTATCCATGCTTTAATTCTTTATCTTGACATACAGTGGCACAGGCAGTGGCACAGACAGTGGCACAGACAGTGGCACAGACAGTGGCACAAACAGTGGCATAGACAAATTATATTAAGACTAGCTATAGCCCGACAAATATTGGCGACGGCCGTTATTGAACATCCCATCTAAACTAAAGTTACTTCACTAAACATGCATTCAGCAAAAGCACTTTATAAGAATCCCAATTAGTTCACCGCCGTACAATTTTCTACGCCCTTGAACAATATTCGTATTCTAATGTCCCATCCCCCTTTTACACCGCAGATTTATGACATCTTATTAAAGATGAGACGGTTTCCGTAAAACAAATGAACATATTACGCACCAATTGCACTTGGGGTATATTTTCTTTCCTACCTAGAGAGATTACTGCGACTTGGATGCTGTTGACAGATTCACATATCTAGGGTCGAACATTTCGAGCACCCTCTCAATGGAGGATGAGATAAGTGGTAGGATAGGGAAGGCCGCAACTGTCATGACGAGATTGAAGAAAAGAGTCTGGTCCAAAGCCAAACTCACAACAAGAACTAAGCTGCAGGTATACCAGGCCTGCGTACTGAGCACACTCTTCTATGGAAGTGAATCTTGGACCACATACACCAGACACGAAAAAAGGCTCAATGGCTTCCACCTTAAATGCCTGCGCCGCATCCTTGATATCAAATGGCAAGACAAAGTCCCCAACACGGATGTCCTGTCCCAAACAAATATGTGCAGCTTCCCAGCCATTTTAATCCAAAGACGCCTCCGCTGGGCACGTCAAGCGAATGGAACTTGGTCGCATACCTAAGGACGTGCTGTACAGCGAGCTTGCGACAGAGACAAGGTCAGTTGGCCGGCCTCGTCTCAGATACATAGACATATGCAAAAGAGACATGAAGGCGGCCAACATCAACATCTCAAATTGGGAGGACCTGGCGGAGGATCGATCCACACGGCGGGCATCGTGAAGGCAGGATCACTACGTGCAGAGGAGCTCTACAGGGCGGAGGCAGCTGTAAAGAGAGCGCAGAGAAAGGCCAGAAAACACTGCTCCACCGCATTCGTGTGTGGGACTTGCAAAAGACACTGCCACTCGAGGATCGGTCTCACTAGCCACACCAAGAGCTGCAATCAGAGAAGACAAATCTATCGTCTCTTGTAGACTGAAAGATGCCATACATAGATAGAAATAAATTGATTGATAAACATTGTTATGAAGAAATTTTTATAAATGTATATGTATGTCATAACATAATATATGATGTCTCCTCTTTTCTTAGGGATCTTATTCTCAGACGATGTCATAAAGAAACAGCCGATGTCATAAAGGAACAGCCACTGTCAGAAACAAACAGCCGGTATCAGAAACAAACAGCCACTGTCAGAAACAAACAGCCACTGTCAGAAACAAACAGCCACTGTCAGAAACAAACAGCCGCTGTCAGAAACAAACAGCCACTGTCAGAAACAAACAGCCACTGTCAGAAACAAACAGCCACTGTCAGAAACAAACATCCGGTGTCAGAAACAAACAGCCACTGTCAGAAACAAAAAGCCACTGACTGAAACAAACAGCCACTGTCAGAAACAAACAGCCACTGTCAGAAACAAACAGCTGGTGTCAGAAACAAACAGCTGGTGTCAGAAACAAACAACCACTGTCAGAAACAAACAGCAACTGTCAGAAACAAACAGCCGGTGTCAGAAACAAACAGCCACTGTCAGAAATAAACAGCCGGTGTCAGAAACAAACAGCCACTGTCAGAAACAAACAGCCACTGTCTGAAACAAACAGCCACTGTCAGAAACAAACAGCCACTGTTAGAAACAAACAGTTACTGTCAGAAACAAACAGCCACTGTCAGAAACAAACAGCCACTATCAAAAACAGGTTTAAAAACATCAAGAATATGAGATATTTAACTGTGCAAAGATATTCTCCACACTGTAACAGTTGGGTACAGAGCTCTACCGACTTCAGTGCAAAGATATTCTCCACACTGTAACAGTTGGGTACAGAGCACTACCGACTTCAGTGCAAGGATATTCTCCACACTGTAACAGTTGGGTACAGAGCTCTACAGACTTCAGTGCAAAGATATTCTCCACACTGTAACAGTTGGGTACAGAGCACTACCGACTTCAGTGCAAGGATATTCTCCACACTGTAACAGTTGGGTACAGAGCTCTACAGACTTCAGTGCAAAGATATTCTCCACACTGTAACAGTTGGGTACAGAGCTCTACAGACTTCAGTGCAAAGATATTCTCCACACTGTAACAGTTGGGTACAGAGCACTACCGACTTCAGTGCAAAGATATTCTCCACACTATAACAGTTGGGTACAGAGCTCTACCGACTTCAGTGCAAAGATATTCTCCACACTATAACAGTTGGGTACAGAGCACTACCGACTTCAGTGCAAAGATATTCTCCACACTGTAACAGTTGGGTACAGAGCACTACAGACTTCAGTGCAAAGATATTCTCCACACTGTAACAGTTGGGTACAGAGCACTACCGACTTCAGTGCAAAGATATTCTCCACACTGTAACAGTTGGGTACAGAGCTCTACCGACTTCAGTGCAAAGATATTCTCCACACTATAACAGTTGGGTACAGAGCACTACCGACTTCAGTGCAAAGATATTCTCCACACTATAACAGTTGGGTACAGAGCTCTACCGACTTCAGTGCAAAGATATTCTCCACACTGTAACAGTTGGGTACGGAGCTCTACCGACTTCAGTGCAAAGATATTCTCCACACTGTAACAGTTGGGTACAGAGCTCTACAGACTTCAGTGCAAAGATATTCTCCACACTGTAACAGTTGGGTACAGAGCTCTACCGACTTCAGTGCAAAGATATTCTCCACACTATAACAGTTGGGTACAGAGCACTACCGACTTCAGTGCAAAGATATTCTCCACACTATAACAGTTGGGTACAGAGCACTACCGACTTTAGTGCAAAGATATTCTCCAAACTATAACAGTTGGGTACAGAGCACTACCGACTTCAGTGCAAAGATATTCTCCACACTATAACAGTTGGGTACAGAGCACTACCGACTTCAGTGCAAAGATATTCTTTACACTGGAACAGTTGGGTACAGAGCTCTACCGACTTCAGTGCAAAGATATTCTCCACACTATAACAGTTGGGTACAGAGCACTACCGACTTCAGTGCAAAGATATTCTCCACACTGTAACAGTTGGGTACAGAGCACCACAGACTTCAGTGCAAAGATATTCTCCACACTGTAACAGTAGGGTACAGAGCACTACCGACTTCAGTGCAAAGATATTCTCCACACTGTAACAGTTGGGTACAGAGCACTACCGACTTCAGTGCAAAGATATTCTCTTCAGTGCAAAGATATTCTCCATACTGGAACAGTTGGGTACAGAGCACTACCGCCTACAGTGCAAAGATATTCTCCACACTGGAACAGTTGGGTACAGAGCACTACCGACTTCAGTGCAAAGATATTCTCCACACTGTAACAGTTGGGTACAGAGCACTACCGCCTACAGTGCAAAGATATTCTCCACACTGGAACAGTTGGGTACAGAGCACTACCGACTTCAGTGCAAAGATATTCTCCACACTGTAACAGTTGGGTACAGAGCACTACCGACTTCAGTGCAAAGATATTCTCCACACTGTAACAGTTGCGTACAGAGCTCTACCGACTTTTTTAATGCCCGTTAATTTATTTTAATGGCTTTTATATATTTAAAAATAAAATCGAACATTCTTTAAGGTTCTTTTTTTCCTCCATAATTTCGTTTCGTGTCATGGAATTCGAAATTTCCATTCCCCGATTAAAAAATAAATAATAAAAATCATTGATTTTTAAAGAAATATTTCGTAAAAACTCTGATTCGTCTCTTAAAGCCAGAAAGAATTGACTTGATGGAGATTTGCTTAAATGAATAAATCTCTTAACATGATTGCACCCACCTAGGCGCCGCCCTTGTCGGCTTATTTCTTGTAAGAAAGAAGGACGAGTAAAAGCATTGGAGGACGAGTGCCGTTATGTAAGTCAGTGTTTCCCAAGTGGTGGTTCGAGGACGAGTGCCGTTCTGTAAGTCAGTGTTTCCCAAGTGGTGGTTCAAGGACGAGTGCCGTTCTGTAAGTCAGTGTTTCCCAAGTGGTGGTTCGAGGACGAGTGCCGTTCTGTAAGTCAGTGTTTCCCAAGTGGTGGTTCGAGGACAGCCACAGGCCCGCCTGTCATCCACCGGCCCATCTGTCATCCACCGGTCCATCTGTACCAACCGCTCCATATTTCACCCACCAGTCCATCGGTCCCCCAACAGTCCATCTTTCACTCACCGGTCCCATTTTCTGCAGAGGTGTATCCACCAGTCCCTGGTGCGGAGCGGTAATCCACCGGTCCCTGGTGCAGAGGTGTAATCCACCGGTCCTTTTGCGGAGCTGTAATCCACCGGTCCTTGGTGCAGATCTGTCACTCACTGGTCGTTGGGGTAGATCTGTTATCCACTGGTGCCTGGTGCAGATATTTCATCCACCGGTCCCTGGTGCACTGGAAAACCTGTCCACCGGTCCGCCAATACTCAACGTTTGGGAACCACTGCTCTAAGTTTAAACACTGACATTTCAGTTGTGAATCTCTCTCTCATTCTCTCTCTCTCTTATTCTCTCTCTCTCATTCTCTCTCTCTCATTCTCTCTCTCTCATTCTCTCTCTCTCATTCTCTCTCTCTCTCTCTCTCTCTCTTATTCTCTCTCTCTCTTATTCTCTCTCTCTCATTCTCTCTCTCTCTCTCTTATTCTCTCTCTCTCTTATTCTCTCTCTCTCATTCTCTCTCTCTCTCTCTTATTCTCTCTCTCTCTTATTCTCTCTCTCTCTCATTCTCTCTCTCTCTCTCTCGTATTCTCTCTCTCTCATTCTCTCTCTCTCATTCTCTCTCTCTCATTCTCTCTCTCTCTCTCTTATTCTCTCTCTCTCTTATTCTCTCTCTCTCATTCTCTCTCTCTCTCTCTTATTCTCTCTCTCTCTTATTCTCTCTCTCTCATTCTCTCTCTCTCTCTCTCTCATTCTCTCTCTCTCATTCTCTCTCTCATTCTCTCTCTCTCTCATTCTCTCTCTCTCATTCTCTCTCTCTCTCTCATTCTCTCTCTCTCTCATTCTCTCTCTCTCTCTTATTCTCTCTCTCTCTCTCTTATTCTCTCTCTCTCTCTCATTCTCTCTCTCTATCCGCATTGGGGGCCTCCATTAATTACGTCAACCTTTTTTAGGCATTTTTAACCCCACCCCCCTTTTCTGTCAACAACTGTCAGACTTGGTCAGCTACACGTACGTAGGATGATTCTGGTCAGCTACACGTAAGTAGGACGTTTCTTGGTCAGCTACACGTAAGTAGGATGTTTCTTGGTCAGCTACATGTAAGTAGGATGTTTCTTGGTCAGCTACATGCAAGTAGGATGTTTCTTGGTCAGCTACACGAAAGTAGGATGTTTCTTGGTCAGCTACACGTAAGTAGGATGTTTCTTGGTCAGCTACATGTAAGTAGGATGTT